>CM069908.1:16434779-16897801 GCA_036172215.1 Camellia granthamiana
CATGACAATGCATTGCTTCGTCTATTTGTCCTTTATTCCGTCTGAAAGTGCAATTCCTTTGGTGTTTGTCGTGCCCAAATGACTTCCGTGCTTGCGGTGAGTTCCTAGGAGACCAACGGGGACGGTGGAAACTAGAGTTTGAATGGCTCATGCCTAGAACGCAAAGTTTCGGGATTTCCGAGACTAAAGTCTGGTTTAAATACCCAGGGGGTGTACCCTCGGCTTGAAACCTGTATGGAAGCCCCATAGGTTGAGGTAGTGTGTATACGCCTCAATTCTGGATACTGAACCAACCTAGTATACCATCCCGTTGGAGGAATAGGGAAAACTGCAATCATGGTCATTGCATCATCTGCATTGTCATGCATTCCATCCATTCCATTGTAGATAGTGCATTATAGGTTGCATGCATTTCATTGCATTGCCTCCATCTATGGCTTGCGCCTTTCCTTGTCAAGCTTGGTCTGGTATGTGCCTATACTTTTCACGTCGAAACACCGTTCTGCTTGTGTATCGCGCCTATTCCACGCTGGTATGTTGGTTTGAGGTTGCGGCACCCTTTTCTGTGTTAGACATGGTTCGTATCCGTACATGCCTTTCCTAGGCAAGACTGGGTTTGGCCCGCGTGCCATATCCATTGTATCCATTCGATTGCATGCATCCATTGCATCACCTTCCATCTATGGCTTGCGCCTTTCCTTGTTGAGCTTGGTCTGGTATGTGCTCATACTTTTCACGTCTATACACTCATAGTTCTGCGTGCGCTCGCGCCTTGAGGGCTTCGACACCTTTTCTATGTTAGACATGGCTTGTACGTGTACATGCCCTTCCTAGGTGAGATTTGGTTTGGCCCGCGTGCCATATCCATTGTATCATCTATCCATCATATTACATTGTAGTGTAATTGTTTCATCCGGCATTAGGATCATCATTCTTTCCCCAGCGGGTCGTCACCCCACTTATGTCATTCCACCCAATACTTGTTCTTGTGTCTGTCTACATTACTCATAGTTCTGCGTGCGCTCGCGCCTTGAGGGCTTCGACACCTTTTCTATGGTAGACAGACTTGTTACCTCCATCAATCTATTTGACATTTGTGTGGTTTCGAATCGCTCATGAATGAATCATGATTCAATTGCCTTGCATGTAGTTTGCATATAGTTTCAATTATATTGCATTTCCATTTGCATTGTTCATACATAGTTTTGTATACATTGCATATCATTTTGCATCCATTCTGCATTGTCATGCATGTTGCTAACAATATTGTACCTGTTAAGTTTGCTTTCTTTGCAGGCACGATATTGTATGTACGGTTCATTCGAGGCCGGTGAAACCGGACGAGCCGCGCAGGTATTGTATCTCCCGAGTGAGACGTATCGAGAATTGCATAATTCTCTTACATCCTTTCTGCATTATAGTGTAGTTTGGCGTATCTAGCTTAAAACTGTCGCATGCGTGCTTCGTTACAGCTTTCTTTGCATGATCATGAGTTATGCCCGGCTTCTTGCATTTTCAGTTGCATTTTGCCCCTGCCTTCGGGCGCATACCTTGTTTGTCTTGCATGTTTGTCCAAGTCTTCGGCCTTGTCAAAAATGGGTCGTCTCTGGGCTTTGACATTCACTCCCGTCATTGTTATGACTTTTGAGTTCTGTCAAAGAGGGGCAACTGTAGACACCCCATTTTTGACCGTCCTCAAGACTTGGACGTCACCGTTGGAACACTCGGTGATTATCCATGCTTGTGTTTGTTTGGAGTTCCCGGAGTTCTCGGCTCGCGCGCCTTGCCTCAGGACCTCCGAACTCGACCGTTTTGTGTCTGGTTTTGCACCAAACACTTGTGTTTTTCCTTGGAAGGGCAGGGAATGCCTTGTGAGGCATCCCCACACACCACCGGCTGTGGCTAGAGGCCACCGGCTGGCTGGTGTTGCCACCGGCACTTTATTGCGCCGACCGGCACTCTTTTGTGCCGACCGGCACTAAGTTTTGCCAAAATGGCATCCTTAGCCGGCCGGGCACTTTACAGCTGCTTTATGAGATATTTTTAGATAGCTGTTTAGCTTTTGCTTCCCCTCCATACACGTGTATGGAGGGGATGAGCCTTTGGTTGACTTAGCTTGTAAGCTTTGGTGGCCTATAAGAGAAGGGCTTCTCTCTTGGCTCAAGGGTTAGAAAATTTTGGTTAGAAAGGTGAGAGGGAGCTCTGGTTTTTAGGGTTAGGTTAGATACATATCATATCTCTCTCTTCCCTTTGTATTCTAGGTGTTTTAGTTCATATTATTGCACCTAAACACCTAGTCTTTCACCTTTCCTTGGTGTTCTCAAAGATCAGAGCTTGTTCTTGAGGGTTTTGACTGGTTTGGAGCTCAAGGAAGCAACAAGATCACCATTGTTGAAGAGGTCTACAAGGGTAATCACTTTACTCCCTTTTTACCCCATTTTTGCACTCCATTTTTCTATATCTTAGAGCTGTTTTTGTGCTTGGTGTTTAACACATAAAAGTTCTATTTTTTTAGCCTCTTTATTGTTCATTAAGAGTGCTCGGTGGTTTGGGTAGGTTTGACCACCCTTAGGCCTTGAAAAGGCCACTTTTTGTGCCATTTTGTGAGAGATCCGAGACTTTGGTGTTAGGATCTCTCCACCACTGAAATCTTGAGGGATTTCAGTGGTGGAGATGATGCCTTAGAGTCTCAAGAAGGAGAGGGCCACCCCCTCTCCTTGATGTCCTTGAAAAGGGCAAGATTTGGCCTCTTGAGAGAGCATAGTGTTTGATTGTTTGTTGAGCATATCTTGGCTGCATTTTATGTTTATTATGCCCTAATATGACATTGCTAAGTGTTGGTTTTAGCACTCTTTGCATGCCTTGCATAGTTGCTTTGTAATGCCTTAATAGTCCCTTAACATGCCTAGGTTGTGTGCCTCTATTTCTAGCATGTTTTAGGCTTAGATCCATGAAGCTTGTATGCTTATTTTGCCATGCATGAGGTCTGTCCATGCTTGTTTTGGTCGGTCATGACTTGTATCTCATAGCTCCTTTGCATTTGACTTGTTGGTCTTAAGAGCATGAGAGTGTAGCATGCCTTGCTTGCTTTATTTTTGATGGTTTGGAACCATTTAACATGTTATTTCAGACCCTTTGGTGCGCTTGTATGCTTGCCTTAGTTGCCTCTTTAATGCTTTAAAAGCATGTGTTAAATGCTCCATGTTTTGGCTTTAATGCGTGCCTTTGGATTCATGTCATCTAGATGCCATCTAGGTGGTCCTTTAGGCTTAGTTTTATGTGTTAAAACTCTGTTTTTAAGTGTTTAAGTATTGCCATGTGTGGTTATGCTAAGTGTGGTTCAAAGCCTCATTGATTTGCTTTGAACCTTAGACCATTTGCATGCTTTGTTTGGCTTGTTTTGTTGCATGATTTGGCATCATGTTTTGCATGATTTTCCGAGCTTTACAATGTGTGCTCATTGTCCTTGTTTGGTATCTCCAAGTGTGATTGGGGGTTGTCAGGTTTATGCCTTGGGTTTGGACCATAACACTTGCATGTGTGTGTGTGTGTTTAGTCTCCATTTCTAGGCACTTTGGCCACTGATTTTAGGCCAATTAGGAGTAGTCTAATTCATGTTTTAGTCCACTCTATTGCTTGGTTTATATGCCTCTTTGCTTAGGTTGTATGCCTAACATGTTTAGCTTGCTCGCATTGTTCATGTTGCATGCTAGATAACATGCTTAGAGTTGCATTGCATAAGCATGCATGCTTGGCCTCTTGAGATGAAAATGATAGAGGTTTGGCACCCTTTCATGTTTACTTGGTTTGCATGCATTTGAAAGTGAAGTTGCATCCTTGGTCCCTTGGGCCATCATGCATGGAAATGCGCGATTGGTGGTCCGAGAATCGAGGCACATGCCCCTTTGAGTCACTAACATGATAAGGGATGTGTTTGGTGCATAAATGGCTTGAATTATATTGCCATGCATGTTGTTGTCCTCTGCTGCTGTGAGTTGCAGGTTTTGCAGGCATTTTGTGCCAACCGGCACTGTTTAGTGCCGACCGGCAGTCAACAAACAGCCGATGGCTTCTTTTTGTGCCGGTGGCCTCCTCCTTCAGCCGGTGGTGTCCTACCCCAGCCGGTGGTGATCCCCAGTGCCCTGAGAGGCACTCCTGGGACTTTGGTAATTTTCTGAGGAGGAGAGCAGAGGAAACAGAGGCAATCCGTGCATGGCAGTGCGGTTCTGAGCCAGTCCCGAGCGCATGCTGCATTTGGCCCTCATCCCGAGGCGGTTTACTGTTTAATTAGATTAATTAATTTATCTGATTAATTTAGTTAATTTGTAATAATTAATTAGCTTGCGTAGTTAATTAAATTGTATATTCTTTCGGTCCCTCCGAGTGAGGGCGTATCTGTAATAAGTGTGTGTGAGTGGATGTATGTCTTCCAATCCCCACTTCTTTCTTCCCTTTTATTTACCTGCCTACGATGGTAGATTAGGGCACATTTAAATTAGCATACCTTATGCAATGCATGCGTGCATTCATGCATTTGTTTATATGCACCGGGCTCGGTACATCATACAAACTGCATCGTACTTTCGATTTCCAAATTGAATACGTGCTACTCGCGCATTTCATATGCCATGTTTAGGGTTAGCCGAGCCTACTCTAGATTGCATCTATGTCTGTGTTGCATTAGCCACTTAACATGAACTAGGTCATGCATGTTTTGCTAACCAGTCTCTTGTTTTTGGCACGGAGTACGATGTAAGTTTTTATGCTTTAGCATGTCGCATGCGTGTGAATGTTTGCCATGACAGTATGCTTGCTATGCGGCTAAATGCTTACGTGATAAATTGCTTGAATGCCTGTGGGTGAAGGTTGGATTGCGTGAGTTGGAACAACTCATTGAAATCCGTATTTTAGCCTACTTTCGAGTAGCAAAAACCAACACGTTTTTCGAGACAAAACGGATATGCAATGTTTATTTCCAAGTTAGGCAATCTAGTCTATACTTTTGTGTTGTGCGCATCACATAGTAATTCTAGGCTAATAACCGGAATAAGAATGCATAAAGTTTTCAAAAACGGATATCATGGTTAGTAGAGGCCGGTCTTCGGACCGGGCGAGAGGGGGTGCTCATAGCTGACCTTCCCCGATCGTACCCAAGCTCCCGAGCCAAGTCACTTTGGTGATGACGGACACGTGGCCTTCGGCACCGAGTTAGGGTTTCCTAAATCCCCCCATTTTAAAAATATTTAGGTGGCGACTCTGTATCTGGCAAAGCAGTCCATGTTTGGCACTACTTTTCAAAAAAATTGTTTTCTCAAAACGATTTGCCAGAGTTGGACTCTTTGGTTCAGATTATGAACCGCAACAAAACAAAAAAGCAGGAGAGTCCGAACTGTAGCCGAGGTCCCCCGCGGACGTGTTACAGCCAGCCAAGCTAGGCACTGCTCAGGCTTGTCTCATTTATTAAACAAGCTTAAATTAAGAACAAGAACAAAGTGAAATGCAAACCTCAGAATGCACATATGGAACGGACACAGTTGTAAAAACAAGTCATGCAACGATGTAATATGAGGGTGGTCTGTCCTTGTTGTGTGCTGGAATGAGCCTTCAGTGACTCTTAAGTTTGACATTAAATTTCAGTGTTTCCAATGATTTAATATGAATGCAATAAAAGCACATGAACCACTATGAAATCAAAATACACTTGATTCGTTCAATGAGAAACACTAAAACAAAACCAAATGTTCCCTGAAGTTAAAAAAATTTGACTTCAAATGATATTCATGGATAAACAAACTTTATTGAAATGTGATTATCATACCCTCTGTGCTCCAAGTATGGTTTCTTGAACCAATCTTTATCTTTCACAAGCTTGGATGCTATTATAGCAAACCTGACTTTCCAAGTTGCTTTGATATCTTAGCCAGGTTAGACCCTCCAACAACACGAGCTGTATAGAAACAAAAGTCTTACAGTAATTAAAAAAACAAAATTCCAAAATTTAGATGAGAAAGTCATATATGAAATTCCAGAAATCAACATGAAATTCCAAAAGTCATATATGAAATTCCATCTTACAAATCAACATGTCAACTCGAGAGTTCCAGAAACATTTTGCATCCTTTCTGCAAACTGATAGCTTAAAATATTATGGTGTGGCCTATTATTGGCAGTAGGAAGGCTTTTAAGCTCACTATATCATGTAACTTGATCAAGTTGGGGGGTAGTTAAGTTGAAAATATTATTGGCTGAATAAAAACATGGTAAATGTATTCAACCTAGATGTAAAGGTTCCCATCCCTCCATTCTAAACTTTGTGATCATGATTTGACTCTCTAATCGTACAAGCTTTTTACGATTTTCTAGCTTTATCTTGAGGATGATAATTACACTTCTTTTTTTGTACTTTGATATGGCCAGAAGAATAAAACAAATAAGAAGAGGGCATTTCCTATGCCAGCTCTATTTCAAAGTGTTGCTCTTTGGGGTATGTCTAACTGTTTATTTTGATTTGTGTTTTTGGCAGCTATTTATGTCTTAATATGAACTTTATGGTTACTTGACTAGTATTTACCTTAGGCTATTGGAAAATGAAGCTTTAATTTTTATCCTCATCTACTATAAACTTCAATTAAATGTTCAGAAAAAAAGAAAAATAAAAGAAAGGCTTTTTTTCTTTGCAATTTAAGGTTTTTGCTGCTTTCGTCTGAAATCAAAAGGAGGTCAATCTGTTTTGGTTATAATTTGGTTTTCAGGTGCAGTGTATTTTGTTATTATTCAAAAAAATTTGAGACTTAATTGGTTGACTAGGAGCTCTAAGCTTTCAATTGAATAATGTGTTTCTCATATTAATGTTTTCATTACAATAATATTAGACATCATGAAAGAAATATCATAAATTTTTTTTATGAAGATTCTCCACTATTGAATTAATTTGTTGTGTTTTTATTGTATGTTATGTAATCACCTTGGATTATCATCATCATCATCACCATCAGAAGTATTCAAGCTTTGGTACACTTATTTGTTTGGGTAGTGGGTTTGAACTTCCCACATCCATGAGTTCCTGCCAAAATTTATTCTATTATTGATTAATTTGAGAGAGCAATGTATTTCTTCATTGATTGATTTGAGTGATTTGTCATCATCAGAAGTATTCGAGCTTTGGTACACTAATTGGTCTTTATTGATTGATTTGAAAGAGCAATGTATTTCTTGAATTTATCATAATCTATCAAGAGCATTGTAGAAACTTTTGGTTTCTTCATTAATATGCTTCATACTGGATATGCTTCTAGTATGCTTGATAGTAATAATTTAGATTGCACCACCGGGATGCAATCATTAATGGTGCGTGCATGCATAAATAGCCTTAGGACCCGTCCCAAGAATCTTCATTAGAGATACCTAGTCATCTTTGATGAAGCTTTTCTTGGATTGTCCAGTTTGGACAGTTCAGGAGCACAAGTCTGTATTGTAATTAGTAGTTCTACTACTTATAGTCCATCTCGTAGAGATTTCGTATAGCAACTCCTCGTGTTCTTTGACTGCATACTAGACAAGGTGCAGCAGTACACCTAGTTTATGTCGTGTATTCGGAGAAACCATGGGGGAGATGTTGCCGAAATTTCGTTAGAGATGAACAGAGTGGTATGAGCTACTTTTTACAATTTAGACTGTGCATTCCTGAATGTGAAAGTAGAATGAACCAACATATTAGAGGACCAGTTAGAGGTGAATGATGTCACATTGCATGCATTATAAGGTACTTAATTGAGGTTAAGATTAATTAAAATGGAACGATAATTTTGAACTTTGTTGATTTGGCAAGTGACATTTGTAGTGTAAGACATAGTTAGATGGATAAAAGTTGGGATAAATCAGCATAGGTTGTACCCAGAATACATACAAGAGGTTAAGGAATTTATTAAAATTTGCATGCGCAAATAAGCCGTTGTTGAATGAAGTCACATGCCTATGTAAATGGTGTTATAATGTCAAATTGGTGGAGAAAGGCCTGTTAGGGGAACATTTAATGATCAACGGGTTTCTTCCAAGTTCGACCAATTGGATTTTTTCATGGGGAGAATTTTTTTGTCACCTGTGCCACACAATGTGAATGTCGGGAAAACTGATTCGAATGATAGTGATGAAACTTATGAAATACTATACGAAGGATTTGGATTCCTCCACCAAGCTTTATTCACGAGCAGCAAGTTCTGGTATTAAACAAGGTCTAGATGAAAAAACCAAAAAATTCTTCAATTTATTGAAAAAGGCCGAAAGAGAGTTGTATCCTGAGTGTCAGAAGTTTTCAACGCTCTCATTTATTGTTCGGTTATTGCACATTAAGTGCCTTAGTGGATGGAGTGACAAGTCTTTCACGATGTTGCTCGAGCTTTTGAAGGATTCGTTCCCAAAGGATGAAAACTTTGCCAAAGTCATTTTATGCAACTAGGAAACTCATTAGGGACTTGGGCCTTGATTATCATAAGGTACAATGCATGCCCAAAGGATTATTCACTATATTGGAAGGAAACAACTAGTATGGATGATTGCATAGTGTGTCCATATGCCTAGATACAAACAGTTTGAGGGGGAGGAGAATGATGTTAAGAAGAAGCAACAAAGAATTATGTAGAAGATTGTTAGATATTTTCCTTTGATTCCAAGGCTTCAAAGATTGTTTATGTCATCCAAAACATCTTCTTTAATGAGATGGCATGCAGAGAGCCAAAATAATGACGGCAAAATGAGACATCTTGCTGACTCTCCTGTCTGGAAAAAATTTGATAATTTGTATCCCAAGTTTTGCAAGTGAGCCTCGCAATGTCAGATTGGGTTTAGCAGCGGATGGATTCAATCCATTCAAGGTAATGAATGTCTTTCATAGCAGTTGGCCAGTTATTATGATGCCATACAATTTGCCACCATGGTTGTGCATGAAGCAGCCTCATATGATGATGACATTACTCATCGATGGTCCTTCTTTGCCTAGAAATAACATTGATATCTACTCACGCCTTGTAGTGGATGAATAGAAAGAATTGTGGGAAAATGGTGTTGACACGTATGATGCGGAAACTAATCAGATGTTCCAAATGCATGATGTGTTATTGTGGACTATAAATGATTTCTTGTCTATGCAATTTTGTTGGATGGAGCACGAAAGGCACTTTAGCTTGTCCTTGTTGTAACACACATACTCGTTCTCGATATTTGAAGAATGGAAGGAAAATTATGTTATATGGGGCATCGTCGCTGGTTGAATGGGGGTCACAAATTTCGAAAAGCTGGTGCGTCTTTTGATGACACTTGTGAATTTGAACCATGTCCAACTTGGTTATTAGGGGCTAATGTGCTACGATAACTAGGGCCTAAGTTCAAATTGAATTCTAAGCGTCAACAATCTATCAAACAGAATAGAAAGGGGAAAGAAAAAGGAAGAAAAATGAGGGACTCGGGTCATAATTGGAAGAAGAAGAGTATTTTCTTTGAGCTGTCATATTGGGGAGGATAATTTGATTCACCACAATCTTGATGTGATGCACATTGAAAAGCACGTGTGTGATAATGTATTGTAGACGATATTAAATGTTGATGGAAAAGGGAAGGACAATTTGAATACTCGTCGAGATTTGCAAGATGTGGGAATTCGGGAAGGCACTACATCCTTATAAAAGGGTTGGGAACAAGTATTATTTGCCTCCTGCATGTTTTTCCATGAACAATAGAGAGAAAAGTCTATTCTGTACACTTCTAAAGAATATCAAAGTTCCAGATGGTTACGCATCCAATATCTCTCGTAGGGTTAACTTCAAACAACGTAGCATATCTGGACTAAAAAGTCATGATAACCTTATATTCATGCAACAAATACTTCCAATAGAAGTGAGAAATTGGTTACTGAAGAAAGAGGTTGAACCATTAATTGAGTTAAGCAATTTCTTCAGGCAGTTGTGCTTCAAAACCCTAGAAGTGGATGGTCTAAATTGTCTTCATTCCCAAATTGCTCTTACACTTTGCCATCTTGAGAGAATTTTTCATCTATCATTTTTCGATATAATGGAATCACTTACCCATTCACCTAGCAGAAGAAGCGAAGATTACCGGTCTGGTGCAATAACGATGGATGTACTTTGTAGAAAGCTGTGTAATTCTACTCCAATGTCCTTTTTGTATATATTTTCTTGTTTATATTTGGAAGTCATGTATGCATCTTTTTGTTTATAGGTACCTTATGACGCTTAAGTCATACATGCGTAATCGAAGTCATCCTAAAGGTTCAATTACACAGGGATACTTAGTCGAAGAATGTATGGCATTTTGCTCAAGGTACTTGCATGATGTTAAGTCGAAATTGCATCAACCGTTAAGGAATTGTGATGTTAGCGACAATCCTGAGATATTAATGGGGTGGGCTTTAGGAAAAAGGAAAAGGGTTTGTGCTTGACAACACAACATGGGTACAAGCTCTTCAGTATGTGTTATTTAACATTGCTGCGGTTGTCCCATATCAAGAGTAAGATAGATGCAACCTTTGTCTCATAGTGAATGTATTTATACCAACCATAATTATCTTGCATTTTATAAGTAGTTTAATTGTGTAGGGAACATCGTGAATTTACTAAGCAGTCACATCGTCGTCTCAGAGATTATGATGTGGATCGTCGTCACAATGATGAGTTTCCCAAATTGTTCAATTCTCATATAAGTGCATGTCAAGCACAATAAGACTTTTATATTTTTGTAATCCATGTGTTTCTATATATATTTTTTAAGTTGTTAATTGATGTTTAATATTGATAACTTTCTTTTAAAAATAGGTTGCAGAGCTGTTAGCTACTGAAAATGTAGCGTTGTTAGATGAGATTAAAATTTCGGCTTTGGGACCCAGCCAATAGGCCACCAAATTTAATGGGTATATAATTAATGGTACTAGGTATCATACTAGGAGTCGTGAGTTGAGAAGGAAAAACTCAGAATAGTGGGGTTATGGAGAAGGCAAAGACTGCTAGCTATACAAGTGCGAAAGACATTAATCAGTGGAAGATGATGTAGCGTACTATGGATATATGACAGATATTATTGAATTGTATTACTCACATGACCATAGATACATGTTATTCATGTGTAATTGGATTGATAACAATAAGGGACTGAAGCGGGATGATTTTGGTTTTACACTTGTTAATTTCAATCACTTGTTATATGTGAAGAAACAGGACAGTGATGAGCCATTCATCCTAGCATCTCAAGCACAACAAGTCTTTTATGTTAATGATTCTGTTGATGAAGATTGAAATGTTGTACTCAAGATGAAACCTAGAGACTTGTATGAGGTGTGTGGAGAACAACCAACTATTGATGAAGGACTACATCACAATGAAGTGGAAGGATTTGGTGATAAAGAGTTAGATGTAGATTCCTTCACTTGTGAGGAGGACATGGATTGGGTTAGGCAAGGTATTGATGGAATTTTGATGAAACTATTGGACCTCTTGAAGCATCAACAAAGGCACAATTTGAAGATGACGGAGAAATGATATGATATTGTAATTGGTTGCATATTCACTTTTACATTTGTGTTTTCTGTACGGATATTCATGTTAATAAAATCTTTGCTTTTATACCTTTGTAGTTTTCTTTAAATGGCCATTTTTACCATTCATGTACTCTTATTCTGTTTTGAATGTAGTTTCTTTATAGATTATCATGTCCTTACTTTTATGTTTATAGTTTCTTTATAGATTATCTATGAGTTCTAGCTCCGAGAGTTCTTCTAGTGAGAGTGAGCAATCAAGCTCTAACAGTTCTAGTTCAGATGAGACTCATGCCGCACTTAAGATGGGAGTCATACCTGATCCACGGGCATCATGGCATCCACCAGGCAGTCTTCCTACCACATCACGTAGCGGTAGTACATCACATGGCTTAGTTTCAGCTGGTATGTATAAGCTTTTGACTTTTTATTTATTTATTTATTTATTGTGTATCCTTTACCCTTTATTTATATATGTTCAGGTGCTAATTATTATCATGATATTTTCTCCTTTGATATCTTATTCATAAAATCTTTAGTATAAGTTGTACCTTCAAAAGCCTTGCTTTCATTGGATTCTAGGTGCAATTTTATATAAAGTACCTTCAAAAGCCTTGCTTTCTCATATTTCTCCCTATCACTTTGCCCTTTCAAAGAACTGCTAGTTGCCAAGAACACGTATTTGAATTCTTTTGGATTGAAAAAATGTTTATATATGATAATTTTTTTATGTTTGTTCAACCTATATTCTTATGCTTTACAGATAGTACTAGTAGGTGACAAAATGAAAACTTTGTTTAATCTCTAATGTTGTTGTAAGTAGATGAATTTTGTTCAACCTACATTTATACATAAATATTTTTATGATATTGTTATTATGCACACTATTTAATCTCTAATGTTGTTATAAGTAGATGAATTCCCCCCCCCCCATTTAGATGAATGTCCAAATGTGTTTATACTATGGATATAGAAGTTACTTGCTTACCTTGCAAACTAGAAAGTGTAGTTCCAACTGAAAAATACCTACTGTTCAGAACCCATAATCAATTCTTTAGCCCTATTTTTGTTTTTTTATAGGTCCTAGCTCAAGTCAAGCCACACAAAAGCAGACAAGGGGTCCCACGTATGTGCATGGTCGATGGGGTACTAGTGAAGATGGCGTTTTAAAACTTGTTTTGAATGAGTTGAATCAAGTAGTTGAAGGATACACACCCCTTGCTTCACATTTGGACGTTTTGGCACGAGATGGGAGTCTTACACCACTCACTTTTACAACTTGGCATTATGTCCCACAACAAAATAAAGATAACATATGGAGGGAGATAAAGGTAATATGGATATTTAATATGAAATAAAAATGCATATTACAAGTGTAGTTGACATTGCATATTACAAGTGTGTATAATTGTAATGCAGGCTCATACGAATGCAAATGAATCCATGAAGAGAACAATAATGGCTTCATTTGGGAAGAAATGGAGAGATTGGAAAAGTCGAGTGGAAAATATGGGATACAAACCCTTCAAGAATGATGCAGAAAGGTTAGCTCATTGACCGGATAAAGTACATGAGGATTAGTGGCGGGCTTTGGTCTACTATTGGGGCATTCAGAGTGCATCGGTACAATTTTATTTATGTGAAAACATGTTTATATATGATAATTTTTGCTAATATCTCAAATGAATTTCATATTTAATAGAAATCAAGCAAGAAGAATAGAAAAATCCAGAAAAAGAAGACTATCATAGAACAGGCCGAAAGCCTTTCTCAGTAGTTCGAGTGGAGGTATAATTAGATTTTTTCCATTGCAATTTTTCTTTCTTTTTCTCTCTCTTTGAAAATATTTGTCTAATTCATGCATACATTTTCTTTGAAAAAGATTGGTTGTCATAAAGCTGTGGTATTCATTGTCATTTGACTCATGAATTATTTATTTTATTTTTAGGATTCTGGTACTTGTTAAATATATACCTTAGCTAGCTCATTTTTGCGACCACATCTCTCATCTCTCATTTGCTAGTTAGCTCAACTTATAACTAAACTCAATCAAGTTTAATATATATAAGATTGAAAATTGAAATTTATTATCTTTAAAATTCATCTTCTCATTTTTGTATTGGGGTGATTGAGGTGGGGGTAGGGGTAGGGGTAGGGGGATAGTAGTTTGTGGTGATGATGAAGGGGTGGTGTATTGGAGGTAAAAGGGTGGTGGTGGTGGTAGTTGTGGTGGCTATAATAACAGTGGCAATGGTGATGCAAATGAGAAGTTGGAAATACGATACTCTAATGTTTTGTTTTATCTATCTTTTATTTACAAGAGACAAAAAGAACAATGGGGTTCCTGCTAGTTGGCCACAGGTGTGGATGGCCGCATACATGAAAGATGGTACTTCCAATAGTGATTAGTTAATGAAGTTATGGTATGTGATACTACTTTATTGGACTTTTAATATGATTTATATTGGATGCTAATTATTGAATTCAAAACTGCAGACTCAAATGAATGAGCTAACGGAGCACATGGAGGGATCTTCTTCGGACCCTGCTGCATTAAATGAGCAGATTTTCACACAAGTTATGGGGCCGGAGCGGCCTAGTTGTGTTCAAATGTTTGGATTGGGACCGTCCCCACTGATGTTTTTGGAGGTAGATATAGGCAGTCACAAGAGCAGAATCGTATCTTCCAAACTCAAGTTCAAGAACAAGTTGAAGAGCGACTTCAACGGTATCAAATGCAGTTAGAGTCGAAGATAAATGACGTAATGGAGAAACAAATTCAGGCTATACGTGCAAATTTTTGGTCACGAACTGAGATTTTGGAATCTCAATTGTAAGTTACGGGTGTGTCCATTGCACCAGTTGTTGCATCTTTGAACCCATTACATGGGCAGTAGATATTTTCATTATTTTTACTAGTTATTACTTCAAATTTCCTAGAGCTACTATAAAACTTAAGCCTCCTATTAAATGATAGGTTGTTGATTCACTTAGTAGTCATCCCACTGTTTGGCTAATGTCACATCAACAACAATCTCATGCATTTTCATCCCAAGAGGTAAGCAATCATTTAATCAAAGCTTTTTTGACAATACAATATCTTATCAATTACAATACTTGTTCTTATTAAATATAGGTTTACCTTTCAAAGAAAGAGAAGAAGAAGTAGAAGAAGAAGAAGAAGAAGAAAAAGAAGAACTAACAAGGTAAAAGTACTAACATTACTAGTTTTTATTCTCACTTTTCTGATTCTATTAAGACATGATGTGATTTGGTGTTGGAAATTAGTGAATAAGCCAAATCAGCCACATAGTTTTATATATTAAGCTTTTAAATATGGCATAAATTCATGTACGAGTGAGCATATTGACTTTTTGTTTATTTGGAGTCCAATACCAATTTATAGGAGTGACATGTGGCTATTTATTTGTAGCGGTCAGATTTCTTTGGTTTTTGAGATCTGATCTATAGTTGTGTGTGAATGATGGGTTGTCGTGGTGTTTAATTTTTTGTTGAAATGACCTCGTTTGAGGCTATGACTTTATCTGATTTGATTATGTGATTCAAGGCTTTGGATTCTGCAGAAACATTGTGATGATGAATATAGTGTTCCACAATATCTGTTGTTTGTACCAATGGAGATTAAATTTCTTCATAGATAGGTTGTTGATTAGATGCAGATGGTGATTTGTTATGTGGACGTCCTTAATTTTTACATAGATCTTGTTTAGTGTCTGATCTGAACTTCAAAATATTTTGGCTCATCTTTGGTGTTTGTGAATTGGGTTTTGCTATATCTTTTCTAGTTCTCTAAACTTTGAAATTCTGATTGCTGGTTTGGGTGTGTAATTGAAAATATTGATTGGATGAAACCATTTATTTGCATCACTTTTATTAATTTGCTTTGCAAGTTCTAATTCAATTGATTGCTTGACAATGAAGGTGGTATAACAATTTGGTTTCTTCATTGTTTCCTCTCTCTCTCTCTCGTCCTTCTTTTTTCAATTAACTGGTTGGAAAAGTACTACTTGGTGATTATTGTTTCATTATCTTTTTGTCATGCTGGTTAAAGTGGTTCTGCTCTGCTCTTTTTGGCTTTCTTTTGTACTAGAGATCTGAAACTGGTTTTTCGACTATGCTCACGCTGTTCTACTGGTCATGATCCTTAAGTATGAAAGTGGGGTGTGATTTTCTTCTCACATATGTTATCCAGAGAATCACATATTACATATTTAATTTCTAATAACATTTTTTAGCGTTTTGAATCTTACAAATATTGAAATGTATCTTTTGTATTTGAGTTTGAGTTTATTTCTTTCACAATATAGAGTTATTATTGAATCTTCATATGGTCTAGATTTGACATTATCTTTCATTCCTAGACCATGATATTGACTTGCTCGTGAATTGATCCAATTCTAAGCCTTGTCCTGTTTTTGACTTTCTTCTACTACAAGCAAAGAATGCAGGTTGTTTTTGACTTTGTTCTACTGCTGGGACATTTGCTACTATTTTGGGAACAGTTGGAGCTGATTTTTTTTTTTGAATTAGTGGGGTTCTTTCTAGGGATTTTTGTATTTTTCTGCTACTCTATTCTGGAACTTATATTCTACGGGAGAGAGAGAGAGAGAGAGAGAGAGAGAGTCAATTTGTGTTTTAAGACAATTCTAATTGCCTTCTATAATACATTGTTGTTGGATGATATGAAACTATGCATGAGATGGCTGCTTGGTTTTTTGGAATTGAACTTGTTGGATTTTTTTCATGAAAGATGTTATATTGGGTACTTTTATAGATGTGAGGGAACAATAATTAAACAAATATTTGTCTATACAAAGTTTTATTCATTATTGCTATTTTACAGGTATTTTTTTAAAAGTTAAATCTCATAGAATTAGTAGTTTAAAAAAAAAAATTGAATCTCTTGTGGCGTTTTTCAAATGCCACTATAGTTATATTTTTAAAATAACAAAAAAGCTATTACGATGTTTTTGAAGCGTCGCTGAATACCTTTGTGATGTCATGTTACCGTTGGTTGCCACATTTAGCAGCGTTTTTTAAAACACCGCCTATACTAATCTCATGACGTTTTTAAAGTGCCATAAATCTACAGCGACGGCCGTGTCGTCGGCGTTTGGTGGTAAGCGTCACAAAAGGAATTGGTGGCGTTTTTCAGACATATAGCGGCATTTTTAAAACGCCTCTAAAAGTCATTTTTCCAACAGTGATAGTTTTAGATTTAGATTTTTTATTCATCTTTTGTATAAATCTCATGATCTTTGTCATGACACAAAATTTCCTTATTGATTGATTTTCTCTTGTTGTAATACAGGTGTGTAATTTGCCTGATGGAATATAAACGAGGTGACCGGCAGATGATTTTTCCATGCAAATACCCACTACAGGAAATAGCACTTTTGCTGACAAACAAAAGTCCATTTTTAGTCGGCAAAAGTTATCTGTGACTAATTTTTTTGATCGCCACTTTGGTTGCTAATTGAGGGTCGGGAAAATTTTTTAGCTGGGAAAAAGTTCTATTTGCCGACTAAATTTTTGGTCGTTGAATGTTACATTACCATGACTAAACCATTTTGTTGCTAAAACACTTTAGTCGCCAAAAGTGATATTTTCCCGACTAAATATGTTAGTCGCCAATTATCACATTCCTCGACCAAAAATGTTAGTCGGCAAAAGTAATGTTTGTGCGATTAAAACTTTAGTCGGCAATAGACCTATTCGTGATCAAATACTTTGGTTGCCAAAATTAATAATTTTACCAACTAATTATTTAGTCGCCAAATGTACCCTTTCGCCTACCAACGTTTTGGTCGCCAAATGTGAATAATGAAACATTGACTAATCACTTGGTTGCCAAAAGAGAAAAAACTAAACCAAATTTAAGTCGCCAATTCAATTCTTTTTGTTTGTCAAAATATAAATAAAATATAAAAAGAATTCCGTTTGACTTGTATGATATATAATAATCCATCCAAACCATTCAATATAACTTGTAATTTGCAAGAATCATTCAAACCAACAAAATCAACTGAATCATGAACATCCAACAAAATGCATAAATCAGCCAATACTTAACCTGTTTAATTAAAGTCATCAACTATTATAAGTTTTCATTCACAAGTTATTCCAAACTACATAATTGTCCAATTAAAATGGTTATGTAATCTATATAATTATCCAATTCACATCCATCTAGTATACAAAACTAAAACATAACAAATAGTTCTTATTATGTTTTAAATCTGTCCAAAAATATAACTAGTAGTCTATCCAAATACTTTCCATACACATCTATCCAAAAATATATAATCCTTCAAAAAATGTAACAAGTGCCAACTAGTTAAGTGGATTGAAGTAAACTAAACTGAACCATGAAGTAGATTGAAGTAAACTCTTAACGGTCAAGACATTAAGTTGTCAAAAACCAATGGATAAACAACTGTAAATTGGTTGTTAACCATTTGCAGGTCAAAAAACCTTGAGAACACATACTTGGATGACCAACACCAGCAGCAGCATGTGCTCTCTTTTTTGTATTAGCCAGCTCAACATGGAATCCAAAAATCTTTAGTAATTTTTTTTTCTTTCTATTTTCTCATGGATACTGGTTTCTTATTGTTAGGTTTTTATTTTTGGCAATCCCGTTTGACAAAACTCCTTTCAGTTGTAATTTTGTTCAACTTTTATTCCAGTACTTGTGCTCGAGCAGAGAATCTTTGGTTCCAGAAATTTGAACTGTCTGCAAAAGTACTGGAAGTTGTGTTTTTGCGCTCGAGCGGCCTTTCTTACGCTCGAGTGTCAGTTCGCTCGAGCGGCCATTCTTGCGCTCGAGTGGAGATTGCGGAACAGTTTTCTATAAATATGTGGTTTCACCCGTTTTTAGGGTTACGGTTTCCAGATCTTCTTCTTGGATACTAGGGTTTATATCTGGAGCTTCTTTGCTAGTTTCTTTGATGTTTTGTTTGAGTATAAATCTGGTTTGAAAAGTTTACATCAAAGGATTGCTTTTTTCGTTCAATACAAAAGGGAGTGTTGTACTTCGGTGGATTTCGTGGAATTCGAGCCTGAAGCTTTGGTGGATTCCGGAGTGGCCCATTGTCGTGATTCGACATCGACGTTGTGGATTCAACGTTGGTTAAGACAATTTTGAGGTGAAGACAGGGCTGGAAGAGGCACATAGGGCTACGTAATTGAGAGTACACTTGTGTAATTCCTTTATATCTTCTTAGTGGATTGTTTTGTGGCTTTTGCCTGTGATTTTTTTTCTCACAATTGGAGGCGCTCCAATTGTGGTTTTTCTACGTTAAATCGTTTTGTTGATTTGTCTTTGATTGTTTGATTGGGATTGCTATTTACTAGTGAAAATTGATACATAATCACAAATCAATATTTAGGGGATTTCTAGACTTTTCATTTATAAATATAGATTGTGTATGGAGAAACTCTACATTGATTTGGATAGTTGATTGAGTGAATAATTTCAGAACCTCTCATTTTTTTTCACTGCAGAATTTCTTTTCATCTTCCTCATTCTTCTTCCCTTACTCCATTTTTTTATGGTTCTACACCAAAATAGACTGTACACTCTTAATTAATGGTTAATTAAAGTTTGATTCTCATATCTAGCACAATAGAAATAGATAACTGTCTAGGATAGAGTAGAACTTATCGACCAGGTGCTTCGAATTTGTTTGCTTACTTTATACTATTCATTGCTTAAGATTTAAAAATCCTTTTAATAGTTGCCAACTCTAGTCTATTAAACTTGAGCTGAACCAACTCATTTTTCTAATTTGTATGTATTATCATTCTTGAGAGTAATCATTAATCAAATTAAGAAAGCAGGTTCAGTTTAATCCCCAATAAGAAGGAATTATTCTTGGAAGCCCATTAGGCTCTGGTTTTGTTTAGCTTGGATAGTTGTAGAAAGAACTAAGCCACCCAATTCAACCCATTCAAAGATCTAATAACGAAAGTAATAAGGTAAGCAAGTTGACACACCTAATCAATTGACAAATAACAATCAATTAACCACATAAAATCAAATAATTAAATCTTTAAGACTGCTTTTCTGAAATGCAACTCAGAATTGAGAACTATGTAAAGAATTTGGGGGAAATGAACACAAAAAGAAAATCACAACACTAGAAACTAGTCCACAAAATATATTTTAAGTACAAAGATCACAGATTAAATTGGAAATGAAGAAAAGAAGCCCCATGTGCTTGCAACACCAGAAAAATTCCTTGGTCAAAGTAAGACAATTGAAGTAATAAAGACTAATCCCAATCCAACCTATACAGCATGTCAAACACTTCAATATGTAAGAAAGAGTGTACTCCATCACCAAACTCCATTTTGGTAAATGATAAACATCCACTCAAATCACATGTGGTTTGCATACTTGTCAATGACAAGAAGTGAAGTCTAGTGACTATCAGTTTTTATATTACTAAAATACCAAGTGTCTAGGCCTCTTTTAGTGAAATCATATGCACTTTGGACAAAGCTAGATCCTCGTCAGTTAAAACACACTATCCTAAAATTGGCAAAATCTTATTCTACATCAGTTTTTAATCATGGATAATAACATGGCAATAATAACAACAATAAAGCTTGGAGCAATTGGAAATGATCAAACTGCCAAGCATGATAATGTAGGTTCAAGTGTTCAATGTAACCACTTTGCTTCAGTTTGGGCTTGTGTGACTTCCCCTTTCAGAGAAATTCCTTTGTTTTCAATCTCTAAGGATTGGGTGGCTGATTGCCAGTTAAGGCTAGATTGGTTTCTTTTTTGTTTTTCTCGTCTTCTCATTTCCCAGTTAAAGCTCAAAGAAATGGATAAAAAAATTGACATGCATAATCTAAAACACAGAATATGATATAGATAATCTATATATCTTTTGACAAACAAAACAAGCTTGACATGGAACATAAAAGAAATTAATGCTCACCAACACATCATGTTCACATGCTAGGCAAGCTAGGCACTGCTCAAGCTTGTCTCCTTTATTAAACAAGCTTAAATTAAGAACAAAAACAAAGTGAAATGAAAACCTCAAAATGCAGATATGGAACAGACACAGTTATAAAAACAAGTCCTACAACGATGTAATATGAGGGTGGTCTGCCCTTGTTGTGTGCTGGAATTAGCCTTCAATGACTCTTAAGTTTGACATTAAATTTAAGTTTTTCCAATGAATTAATATGAATGCAATAAAAGCACATGAACCACTATGAAATCAAAATACACTTGATTTGTTCAATGAGAAACACTAAAACAAAATCAAATGTTGCTTGAAGTTAAAAAATTGTGAGTTCAAATGATATTCATTGATAAACAAACTTTATTGAAATGTGATTATCATACCCTCCATGCTCCAAGTATGGTTTCTTGTACCAATCTCTATCTTTCACAAGCTTAGATGCTATTATAAGCAAACCTGACTTTCCAAGTTGCTCTAATATCTTAACAAGGTCAGACCCTCCAACAACACCAATTGTATAGAAATAAAAGTCTTACAGTAACTAAAAAAATGAAATTCCAAAATTTAGATGAGAAAGCAAGACAAATTTGGCTGAGAAAATAACAATGTGCCCATGTGTGTGTTTTTATCAACACATTCCAAAGGTTTGGTGGTGGCGGTGGTTTGTGTGTGGTAGGTTGGAGGAGAGAGGCGGTGGTAATGGTTGTGACATGGCGAGAGGTGGTTTAATGGTGGAGGGACAGGGATATATCACTAAATCTGATCTATCACACCAATAATCAATTCAAAAAAACCCTAAATCTTCAAAAAAATCAAAACCCATTTACTTATTTCACCCAAAGCGAAATCCTACAATGTAAAAAAATAAATAGAACCTTACAGCTAGAGTGAAATGGGAAAATAGAGGAAGAGAGAGAGAGAGAGAGAGAGAGAGAGAGGAGGACAAAGAAAAAGAAAACATGAATGTAAGCTGGAGGTGAGACAATGGTGATATGCGACTGTGATTTGCGGCGGTGGTGATGTGAGACGTCGCACGGCGGTGAGCGATGGTGAGATGAGTGGATCGCGGTAAGGCGAGGCGAGGTTTGCTGGTGTTTGATTTTGTGTGTGTGTCTGTGTGTGTGAGAGAGAGAGAGAGAGAGAGATCAAATGAGAACCTATATTCCAAACAGATTTGATACCAAAAAAAATAATGAATAAAAATAATGGTGCCAATCTGAAAATTTTCCTCAATTCAAAAAAAAAATCTAAATTTTGTTTTTTATCTTTGGCGACTAAAATAGTTTTTAGTCGCTAAAAATATATTTTTTGCGACCAAGCTTTTGGTCACAAAAGATAAAAAGTAAATTTTTATTTTTCATTCGGCGACTAAATAATTTTAGTAGCCAAAACTAACTATACATCAACAAAAATATTTTTTAGTCGCTGAAAATAAATTTTTGACGACCAAACTTTTGGTCGCCAAAGATAAAAAATAATTTTTTTGTTTCATTCGGTGACTAAATAATTTTAGTAGCCAAAACTAACTATACGACAACCAAAATATTTTTTAGTCGCTAAAAATATATTTTTGGTGACCAAACTTTTGGTCGCCAAAGATAAAAAGTAAATTTTTGGGTTTCATTCGGCGACTAAATAATTTTAGTAGCCAAAACTAACTATATAGCGACTAAAAAAATAATCAATATACCCCGACTAAAAAAAATTATTAACTAAATATTATACTTTTGACAACTAATATAATTTTTGGTTACCAATTCCACAACTTTTGGCGACTAAATTTTTTTAGTGGCCAAATTTGGTCGCTAAAAGTGCATTTATATATCAAAACGACGTTATTTTGATATCTGCGATTAAATTGTATTAGTCGCTAAAAGATTATACTGTTCCCGCCCAGTTTTTTACCTCCAGCCTATATTTTTAGTGACTAATATTTTAAATTGGCCACAAAAAATCACATTTTTGCAATAAAATTACTTTAGTCGGTAATAGTATCAACTTTTAGCTACGAAAATTTTTTTTCGTCGGCAAATGTCATTTTTTTGTGACCAAATTTTTTTGTCGACAAAAGTGGTCGGCAAATGTGTAATTTCTTGTAGTGACCTCCACCATGCTGATTGTGGCACCAGATGGCTTAGTATCAACAAGGTGAGCTTCTAAATTTGCTGGGAAGTATTTTAGTAGAAATAAAAGACAAGAAAATGAGAAGTTATTCACTATTAATGTCATGACTCGAACCCGCCCCTATGGATTAGAGTGATAACCAGCCAGTAATCACGAGATTACCTGCAACCTCAGTCAGAAATCGAGTCATATTTAATAATAGGGGGCCAAATTACAGAAGCAAAATTTACAAAGATTGTCCAATGAGCTGTGCATACATGGCTTAACCAAACATTCTCATATTCATATAAATAACTCACAAAGTATTGACAAAGTATTTAAATTTGAATTAGTGGTAGTATTTATTACAAATGCCAGAAGATAAGATAGAGACTTTCATTTTTTAATATTTTTTTCAAAATTCTTGATTGGGGTTTTACAATTTTTAAATATTATTATGTTAACTATATCAATTCCATATTCAATTATTTAAAAATATGTAATACAATCACATCTAACAAGCCCACGAATTACAATAGGCACAAAAGTCATCCAAAATTTGATATTGGTTGTTTTCTCAATATGTGTTCTCACAGAGTATATGATTCACAAGAATTGACAAATCTAAAAATCCTCTAGATAATGATTTGTGATTATGCATCAATTTTAAGCAGTAAATAACAATCCCAATCAAACAATCAAGTCAAATCGACACAACGATTTTAATGTGGAAAAACCACAACTGGAGTGCCTGCAATTGTGATAAAAAACCACGGGCCAAAGCCATAAAGCAATCCACTAAGAAGACAAAAGGAATTACACAAGTGTACTCTTAATTACCTAGTGAATCCACACCCAAATTGAACCGACCTCTATATGCCTCTTCCACCACGGTCTTTACCTCGGAATTGTCTTACCCAACGTCGAATCCACAACGTCGATGTTGAATCCACGACGATGAGCCACTCCAGATTCCACCAAAGCTTCAGGCCCAAATTCTCCGGAATCCACCAAAGAACAACTTTCTCTTTTGTATTGAATGAAACAAACAATCCTTTGATGTTACTTTTCAAACCATGAGTTAAACTCAAACAATCATCAAAGAAACTAGCAAAAAAGCTCCAGATATAAACCCTACTATCCAAGAAGAAGATTTGGAAGCTGTATCCTAAAATCTGACTGAACCGCACCTTTTATAGCAAACTGTTTCGCGATCTCCGCTTAAGCGCAAGAATGGCCACTCGAGTGGACTGACGCTCGAGCATAGGAAGTGCCGCTCGAGCGCAAAAACACAACTTCTAGTACTTTTGCAGACAGTTGAAACTTTTGGAACCAAAGATTCTCCGCTCGAGCGCACAAATGGCCGCTCGAGCGAACAAGCAACTTTGATTGTATTTTTGCTTTTTGCTTTGGGGGCGCTGCCTCTCGACCCCGCCTGGGCGTTGCCCCGGACCCGCCAAGGGATGTTTCCCCCTGTACCCCCACCAGCTAACCAGGCAACTCAATCCCTGACATAGTTAGCGAAGTGGCAAACATGAAAGAATTAACTTCTAAAACATCCTCTGCATAGGCACAGTTCGGATTGGATTCGCATCTAAAACTCATAGCCTTACTGAAATAAAAGATCGAATACAATTACAACTGAAAGGAGTTTTGTCAAACAGGATTGTCAAGAATAAAAACCTAACAAAGAACGATTATGAAAATTCTAAGTGATTCGTGATTAGATCAAGATTAAAATATTCCAATTTCGAATTATTCAAAACACACAATCTAAATCATCAAGCACTTATGAAAGTGATTTAGATTGTTGTTTTCGGAATAAACAATAAATCGAGACAAACGATTTTAACGTGGAAAAACCACAATTGAAGAACCTTCAATTGTAATAAAAAACCACGGGCGAAATGCCACTAATCAATCCACTACTGAAGAAAGAAAGATTACAAAGATAACACGCAAATTACCCAACTCAGTCAATTTGTCTTTAAACCTTCTATAGCTCTTTCACCAAGCCTTCATCTCGGAATTGATTAATCTGAAGTTGAATCCACAACTTCACTTGTCGAATCAACGACTACGTACAGAATCATACTCCTTTGAAACTCCACGTTTGAATCTTCGGAATCCACCAAAGAATAACACTCTTGTATGTATTTGATCAACCTCCTTGATATGTGCTTGTCAATTCATGAGTTGAATACTCATTCAATTTTTATCAAGGAAAACTCACAAAAAACACTCTAGAAGAAAACCTTAGAAAACCTCAAAGTAGATCTGAAAAGGAATCCTAGTTTTGGAGTAAAACAACTACTTATAGAAATCCTGGATTTTGAAGCTCGCTCGAGCGAAGCTTCTCTCGCTCGAGCGAGAACCCTAACTCGCGTGATTTCCGTAAGTGCCTTCGCTCGAGCCACAAAACCTTCGCTCGAGCGAACAATTAACTCTTTCAGGTTTTTATGCAGACGCAGTCCTTCGCTCGAGCCACACCTGCTTTGCTCGAGTGCACATTCATCTCTTTCAGGTCTTAAGCCAGACGCAGTCTTCGCTTGAGCGAGGACTTCTTCGCTCGAGCGAGCAAGGCAAAACAACAAGGAAATTTACAACTCAATCACACAAGTTTGTGCGCGGGATTGACAAGACTAAGGGACCTAACAATCTCCCCCTTTGTCAATGTGAGAACCCGAATATAAAAATAAAGTAAATAATTAAATAATAATATTACAATCTCAAAATATTTTGGCGGTGAATCCTAAAGTGCAAATTAAATATTATTGGAGGGTCTTTTTATTAATTTTAAAACCTAAAATAAATTTATGGTGAAAGTCTTTAATTTAGAGGGAAGATTTATTATTTAAAATAAATATAAAAAAAAAATTAAATTTAAGTGCCAAATTAGTAAGCATATTTTGATCGAATAATATTTGTATTTTAATGGAGATAGAAATTAAAATAATATAAAGAGATAATAATTTAAAACCTTTTATTTAGATATATGAAAAAACAACCCTAGTTTTCCTAACAAAAGCCCTAATCCTTATTATAATTTTTTTTGGGAAAATTACCCATAGGTCCCATGTGAAACATGTGGTCTCCATTTAATCCCATAACTTTTTCACTACACCCAAAAGTCCTTTCCTCTCTCTCTCTCTGCTTTTTGCTTCCCTTCCTCTCTCGTTTTTTTTTCTGCATTTTTCTCTCATCGTGTTTGTCATGGAAGACGACCACCGGTAATCATGTCTTTCTCCATTGATCGGGGTTCATTGATAACCACCAACCATCGAAATCAACTCCGACGAAGAAGATGATATTTTTCCGACGAAGAAGATGAGTGGATCTACTTAGATCTGATGTAGATCTACTCAGATCTACATCAGATCTGAGTAGATCTACACAGATTTGGCTAGATCTAAACAAAAAATAGTTGCCGGAGTACAATCCTCTCTCTACATCCGTCTTTCCCCTTCGATCTCTTTTTTTTTTCTTCTCTCTGCTATACACTTCTGTTTTTCTGTTCTAATGGAGAAAATTTTCGAATTCTGAACAAGTAGTTTTCGAGTTTTAGTTACAGGCGGTGAAAACTGTAAAATTTTGCAGTTTTAAATTTTTTTTTTTGTGCTGGAATGAATCATGGTTTAAAAATGTAAAATTTTACAGTTTTATAACATTCTTTAGAACTGTAAAATTTTATAGTTTCATAACATGTTTTTTAATTTTTTTTTTCCGGCAATATTTTAGACATTCTGGTGAGTCTCCGGCGACCGTTAAACGGAAGTCCGACAGTAGTAAGATGTGAACAGTGTCTGTAAATTAAAAAAAAAAAAGGATTTTTTGGTAACAATTAAAAATGTGTTGGACTAATTGGTGCAAGTATTTTGTTTTGGGAATAGCTGGGTTTTGAACTTGTTACATGGGACTTATCAGTAAGTTCCCCATTTTTTTTCCACAAAACTTTCAATACATAGCAGCCGTGAGAGAAAGAAAGGAGAGAGGGGAAGAGAAGCTACATTGGGTTGTCTCTAGGAATCATCTGAATCTAAAGCAAATTCTTCAAGGTAGACTAATGTTTAAATTGTTTTGTCTCTTCTTTTACATTTTTTCCTCTTCTTTCTTCATTGTGATGTGCCACTGTTTTGGGTATTCTTGAGTACTGTTTTGGATACAGTGTATGGCTTGTGTGCAGAGGTTATTTGGAGGCTAGCATGTATGGCTTTGGTAAGGTGAAGGGCTGAAGGTGTGTTTGGGTGGTAATGGGTCGGATTGTGAGGGTGCAACGTAGAGGGTGTAGATTGTAGTCTAAAAATTCTGTACAGAGTCACAAATTTTAAAAATCAAGAAACCATATCAAACGAATGAATTTTGAACTGAAATTTTTACAGTAGATTAATTACATATTGAATTGCATATCTGAATTTTTTCATAATTTTTGGAAGTCAAAATCCATATAAACTGATGCGTTCAAATCTGTCCAGAAAACTGGTTTTAAACAGTAAATTCGGGAGTGTTGTTCTCTTTGGGTATAAATCCAAAAATTATCAAATCAACGTCATTAGAACCGGTTACGAGTCTAGTTTCTTACATTTTTGGCCTTGCATTGATTGCTCGTGTATATTAAGAGAACCGGCAATTTCTTTAAAGTGCTGCAGAAAACAACCTGTTTGGATATAATATATTGTAGATAATTATTTTGATAAGAAAATCAAGTGAAACCAATTGGGTTTGAAACTTAGGATATATTAGTTGATATCTGGATGGTTTTGGAATTTTTTGAATAGCGTGGAGTGGGTTTTGTAATTTTCAAAGTTAGCGAATAGATTGGGAAAACTTGTTTAAAACTCTGTTTTATCTTAAAGTTATTTTTAGTTAAGTTTCGATCGGAACCCATGTCTTGGGTGATTTTAGACCTTGAAGAACATGAACTTAGGTAATATTTAAGAGTAACGGTGAGTTGGGTTGAGCCGTGTTAGTGCGCTTTAGTTTGGGGTTACTTAGTTCTTATTCTTTAGTATTTTTAAATTAGTAGTGACGTGTAGTTTTCATACTTGGTTCAGGGCACTAGTTGGACTTTTATACTCTATTCGAGGATTATATTATTTCAGTTTCAGGTGAGTAGTTTCATGCTACATATTTTTTATAAATGTACCCCTAACTTGACTGTTGAAAAATTAAATTGTTGTTTCACGACTAAACTGTTTTGATAAATTATTATATTATCAATGGAATCAAATTATTTCTAAAATATGTGTGAACTTGGCATACTGTAAACTATTTGTTTTGGTCTCATGTTTATAATGATGAACTACCATGTTTTGCGAAACTGATGTGTATTGATTATTGGGACCATGTGTGTATTTAGTTCAGGGAAATTATTCCACTGTGTGTGGTGACTCTGGCCACTAGGGAACAGATCCGAGTTGGGCCGTGATGACTCTAGTGCTCAACGATTGTGAGGAAAAGACCTTTAAAAAAAGCTAGGTGACCTTCAATCGGATCGTCTTTGAGAAAAGGCCCAGGTGCCACCATGAGGATGACTCTTAGTTCGGTATTGGATCCAACGGGGCTTATAGCCTGGAGAACTGTGTGGCATATCATTTGTTTTTATTGGTACCCAGAAAATTATTGGTGTTCATGTTATAATCTGTTTTAAGTGGAAAATGTCATTTATCATGTTCTTGCGAGACATGAGTATTTTAAGTGTTGGACTGTGGAACCTTTTTTTAAAATAGATTGTATTTACCAAACTGTATGCCAATCTAGTTTCTGTGATATATATCTTATTTTGGAATTGAGCCATGTTTTCAAAACTGTATTTACTATCCATGTTGCTACTCATTGAGCTATCAGCTGACTTAGTTTTTATCACTTCCAGGTGTTAGAAGGACTTAGGGTGGACTCATGGCGTAGCCGGGACTCAATTGCATGGACCTCTAGGGCATTTATTTAATTTGTTTTAGGTTGCTTTGTCAAGTTTTGTGCATACATTGTGGTTGGGTTTTATTTAGAATTATTTTATTTTGTGGGCGGTTTGTGTCCCATTTAGTATATATATATTTTTAGTAAGTTAGTTATGACTTGTTTTTCACTTGTGGTATGTCACTGAATTGAGTGTTGATTTATTTATTTCTGGGCTATCAACGGGACTCAATTGCATGGACCTCTAGGGCATTTATTCAATTTGTTTTAGGTTGCTTTGTCGAGTTTTGTGCATACATTGTGGTTAGGTTTTATTTAGAATTATTTTATTTTGTGGGCGGTTTGTGTCCAATTTAGTATATATATATTTTTAGGAAGTTGGTTATGACTTGTTTTTCACTTGTGGTATGTCACTGGATTGAGTGTTGATTTATTTATTCCTGGGCTATCATCACATTTATTCTTTATGGTTTTGGGTTCATGTTTAGGCTTACGTGTGCCTTGGGCTAAGTCCCGGTGGGCCACGGCCGGTGATGCCTGCATTTGGGGTGTGACAATTGTGGTATCAGAGCTGTAGATTTATCGAGTTACATATCTTGCATTTCATCATTTAGACGAGGTCCGAGTCCTTATAGTCCTTAGTAGTGTGTGGTTGAGTTAGTTTTGTTCAAACTTGTGTTGAATCATTCTGGATTTCATTTTGAAGGTTAAGAGTTGGCACCTAGATATTTACATGGATTGTCTATTCTTTGTGAGCCTTTGATGTTTGTATTACCGTGTCTACTCCATTAGGAGAAACAGTTGTATTGGGAGATATCTGTAGATCTTGTGTGGTAAACTTAGATGGTTGGATTTTTCTAGTGGATTTGATTTCTTTAGAGATGAAGGATTTTGACGTGATTTTGAGTATGGATTTGTTGACGAAGCATCACGCCTCTGTTGATTGTTTTAGAAAGAGGTTAGTTTTTGCTATGCCAAGGCAACTTGAGTTTTTCTTTCAGGGAGATAGGAAAGGGTCTTCCATTTGTTTTACTTCTTCCCTCTAGGCTAATCGAATGTTAAGTAAAGGGTGTCATGATTATTTAGCTTGTGTGGTGAGTATTGAACAGCTAGAATAGAAGTTAGAGGAGTTGCCTACAGTGAGTGATTGTGTTGATGTTTTTCTAAAGGATCTACTTGGATTTCCTCTAGATCGTGGGGTAGAATTTTCCCTTAACTTGGTCCCTAACACAACACTTATTTCTAAAGCACCCTATAGAATGGCACCATTGGAGTTGGGGAAGTTACAAACTCAGTTACAAAAATTGTTAGTGAAAGGTTTTATTAGGCCTAGTGTTTCACCTTGGGGAGCACCTGTGTTATTTGTGAAGAAGAAGGATAGGTCTATGAGGTTGTGTATTAACTATAGGGAATTGAACAAAGTCACAATGAAGAATATGTGTCCTTTGCCATGTATTGATGACCTATTTGACCAATTGCAGGGAGCTGAGGTATTCTCTAAGATGGACTTAAGGTCATGCTATCACTAGTTGAAGATAAGGGATGGGGATGTTCCTAAGACCGCTTTTAGAACCTATTATGGGCATTATGAGTTCTTGGTGATGCCTTTCGGTCTCACAAATGCACCAGCTGCATTCATGGATTTAATGAACAGAGTATTTAAACCCCAACTGGATAAATTTGTGGTAGTGTTTATTGATGACATCCTAATTTATTCGAGGAGTAAGGAGGAGCATGAGCAGCATTTGAGGGTAGTACTTCAGATCCTTAGGGAGAAGAGACTGTATGCAAAATTTATGAAGTGTGAATTTTGGTTGAGCATTGTATCCGTTTTGGATCATGTGGTAAGTAAAGATAGGGTATCTATGGATAGCACGAAAGTGGTAGCAATTGTTGATTGGCCACGACCTACTTCTGTGACAGAGGTACGTAGCTTTTTAGGGCTTGCTAGATATTACAAACGGTTTATGGAAGGATTCTCCCGTATTGCTTTGCCACTTGCCAATCTCACCAGGAAAGGGATAAAGTTTGAGTGGAATGATGATTGTGAGTGTAGCTTCCAAGAGTTTAAAAAGAGATTGACATCAGCTTCAATCCTTGCCTTACCTATAGATGGGGTTGGTTTTGTGATTATAGTGATGTTTCATGATAGGGTTTAGGATGTGTGCTTATGCAGCATGGGAAGGTGATTGCTCATGTGTCACGATAGTTGAAAGTAGATGAGAGAAATTATCCTACACAAGACTTGGAGTTAGCAGTAATGATTTTTGCTCTTAAGATCTGGTAACATTATTTGTATGGGGAGTCATGTGAGATTTACACCGATCATAAGAGTTTGAAGTATATTTTCACACAGAAGGAACTAAAGTTGAGGCAGAGAAGATGGCTTGAGTTACTAAAAGATTACGATGTGAATATTTTGTATCATCCGAGATGCCTTGAGTAGGAAGGTCGTAGTTGGAGATGTAGCTGCTTTGTCGATTGAGAGTTGTTTAGTGGAAGACATGAGACGTTTGAGGCTTGAGGTTGTTACGCCTGGTGATAGGGCTTACTGTAGTCAATTAACAGTTCAGCCGACCTTGAGAGAACAAATTCGCTTAGCTCAGCAGATTGACCCCCAATGTGAGCGTATTAAAGGAGAGATGGCAGAGGGTAAGCATGTAGACTTTATGGTTAGTGATGATGGGTTGCTTAGATTCCGTAGCCGAATTTGTGTTCCTGCTGGTGGTGATTTGAGGAAGGAGATTATGACGGAGGCACATAGTTCTAGTTACAGCATTCATCCTGAAAGCACTAAGATGTATCGGGATCTTCATGAACATTTTTGGTGGAATGGTATGAAGGGAGATATTACAAAATTTGTGGCTCAGTGTTTGGTGTGTCAACAGGTTAAAGTAGAACATCAGAAACCTGTGGGGAAACTACAACCCTTACCGATACCAGAGTGGAAGTGGGATCATGTTACCGTGGACTTCGTGTGCGGATTACCTCATACTAGTAGTAATCACGATGCAGTTTGGGTAGTTGTTGATAGATTAACCAAGTTAGCATATTTTATTGCAGTACGGATGACCTATTCTCTAGCTCGATTTGCACAATTGTATGTGAAGGAGATTGTTAGATTGCATGGTGCACCAGTGTCAATAGTGTCAGATCGGGACCCTCGTTTTGTGTCTAAGTTTTGGGGTGCGTTACAGTCAGCTATGGGCACTCAGTTAAATTTTAGTTCAGCTTATCACCCTCAGACAGATGGGCAATCAGAGAGGACTATTCAAACCCTTGAGGATATGTTGAGGGCTTGTGTTTTGGAATGGAGAGGCAATTGGGATGATTATTTGCCACTTATGGAGTTTGCATATAATAATAGTTATCATTCTAGTTTGGGAGTAGCTCCTTATGAGGCTTTGTATGGGAGGAAGTGTAGGTCTCCTTTGTGTTGGTATGAGGTTGGTGAGAGGCAAATGTTAGGACCTGATTTGGTGGAAGATGCTACACAGAAAATTATCACCATCAAAGAGAGATTATTGATTGCTTAGAGTAGACAAAAAAAAAGTTATGCTGATCGTTGTAGGAGAGATTTAGAGTTTCATGTTGGGGATATGGTATTCTTGAAAGTATCACTATGGAAAGGAGTCATCAGGTTTGTAAAGAAACGAAAGTTGAGTCCTAGATACATTGGTCCATTTGAGGTATTGGAGAAGGTTGGTGAGGTTGCGTACCGTGTTGCCCTACCCCCTAGGTGGGCAGGAGTGCATAATGTGTTTCACGTGTCTATGCTGATGAAATATGTGCACAATCCGTCGCATGTGATAGATTATGAGCCGCTTCAGATTAGAGACGATTTTTCGTATGAGGAGATGCCTGTTCAGATTTTGGATTCGAAAGAGAAAATTTTACGTACAAAGGCCATTAAATTGGTTAAGGTACTGTGGCGTAATCATCTAGTTGAAGAGGCGACTTGGGAACGCGATGACGAAATGCGCGAGAAGTACCCACATCTATTTTCATGATTTATTCAGGTTAGTTTCGAGGACGAAACTTTTCTTTTAGGGGGGAGAATGTGAGAACCCGAATATAAAAACAAAGTAAATAATTAAATAATAATAATATTACAATCTCAAAATATTTTAGAGGTGAATCCTAAAGTGCAAATTAAATATTATTGGAGGGTCTTTTAATTAATTTTAAAATCTAAAATAAATTTATGGTGAAAGTCTTTAATTTAGAGGGAAGATTTATTATTTAAAATAAATATAAAAAAAAAAATTTAAGTGCCAAATTAGTAAGCATATTTTGATCTAATAATATTTGTATTTTAATGGAGATAGAAATTAAAATAATATAAAGAGATAATAATTTAAAACCTTTTGTTTAGATATATGAAAAAACAACCCTAGTTTTCCTAACAAAAGCCCTAACCCTTATTATAATTTTTTTTCCACAAAACTTTCAACACATAGCAGCCGTGAGAGAAAGAAAGGAGAGAGGGGAAGAGAAGCTACGTTGGGTTGTCTCTAGGAATCATCTGAATCTAAAGCAAATTCTTCAAGGTAGACTAATGTTTAAATTGTTTTGTCTCTTCTTTTACATTTTTTCCCCTTCTTTTTTCATTGTGATGTGCCACTGTTTTGGGTATTCTTGAGTACTGTTTTGGGTACAGTGTATGGCTTGTGTGCAGAGGTTATTTGGAGGCTAGCATGTATGGCTTTGGTAAGGTGAAGGGCTGAAGGTGTGTTTGGGTGGTAATGGGTCGGATTGTGAGAGTGCAATGTAGAGGGTGTAGATTGTAGTCTAAAAATTCTGTACAGAGTCACAAATTTTAAAAATCAAGAAACCATATCAAACGAATGAATTTTGAACTGAAATTTTTACAGTAGATTAATTACATATTGAATTGCATATCTGAATTTTTTCATAATTTTTGGAAGTCAAAATCCATATAAACTGATGCGTTCAAATCTGTCCAGAAAACTGGTTTTAAACAGTAAATTCGGGAGTGTTGTTCTCTTTGGGTATAAATCCAAAAATTATCAAATCAACGTCATTAGAACCGGTTACAAGTCTAGTTTCTTACATTTTTGGCCTTGCATTGATTGCTTGTGTATATTAAGAGAACCGGCAATTTCTTTAAAGTGCTGCAGAAAACAACCTGTTTGGATATAATATATTGTAGATAATTATTTTGATAAGCAAATCAAGTGAAACCAATTGGGTTTGAAACTTAGGATATATTAGTTGATATCTGGAGGGTTTTGGAATTTTTTGAATAGCGTGGAGTGGGTTTTGTAATTTTCAAAGTTAGCGAATAGATTGGGAAAACTTGTTTAAAACTCTGTTTTATCTTAAAGTTATTTTTAGTTAAGTTTCGATCGGAACCCATGTCTTGGGTGATTTTAGACCTTGAAGAACATGAACTTAAATAATATTTAAGAGTAACGGTGAGTTGGGTTGAGCCGTGTTAGTGCGCTTTAGTTTGGGGTTACTTAGTTCTTATTCTTTAGTATTTTTAAATTAGTAGTGACGTGTAGTTTTCATACTTGGTTCAGGGCACTAGTTGGACTTTTATACTCTATTCGAGGATTATATTATTTCGGTTTCAGGTGAGTAGTTTCATGCTACATATTTTTTATAAATGTACCCCTACCTTGAACTGTTGAAAAATTAAATTGTTGTTTCATGACTAAACTGTTTTGATAAATTATTATATTATCAATGGAATCAAATTATTTCTAAAATATGTGTGAACTTGGCATACTGTAAACTATTTGTTTTGGTCTCATGTTTATAATGATGAACTACCATGTTTTGCGAAACTGATGTGTATTGATTATTGGGACCATGTGTGTATTTAGTTCAGGGAAATTATTCCACTGTGTGTGGTGACTCTGGCCACTAGGGAACAGATCCGGGTTGGGCCGTGATGACTCTAGTGCTCAACGATTGTAAGGAAAAGAACTTTAAAAAAAGCTAGGTGATCTTCAATCGGATCGTCTTTGAGAAAAGGCCCAGGTGCCACCATGAGGATGACTCTTAGTTCGGTATTGGATCCAACGGGGCTTATATCCTTGAGAACTGTGTGGCATATCATTTGTTTTTATTGGTACCCAGAAAATTATTGGTGTTCATGTTATAATCTGTTTTAAGTGGAAAATGTCATTTATCATGTTCTTGCGAGACATGAGTATTTTAAGTGTTGAACTGTGGAACCTTCTTTTTAAAACAGATTGTATTTACCAAACTGTATGCCAATCTAGTTTTTGTGATATATATCTTATTTTGGAATTGAGCCTTGTTTTCAAAACTGTATTTACTATCCATGTTGCTACTCACTGAGCTATCAGCTGACTTAGTTTTTATCACTTCCAGGTGTTAGAAGGACTTAGGGTGGACTCATGGCGTAGCCGGGACTCAATTGCATGGACCTCTAGGGCATTTATTTAATTTTTTTTAGGTTGCTTTGTCGAGTTTTGTGTATACATTGTGGTTGGGTTTTATTTAGAATTATTTTATTTTTTGGGCAGTTTGTGTCCCATTTAGTATATATATATTTTTAGGAAGTTGGTTATGACTTGTTTTTCACTTGTGGTATGTCACTGGATTGAGTGTTGATTTATTTATTCCTGGGCTATCATCACATTTATTCTTTATGGTTTTGGGTTCATGTTTAGGCTTACGTGTGCCTTGGGCTAAGTCCCTGTGGGCGATGGCCGGTCATGCTCGGATTTGGGGTGTGACTGTTAATACCCGGACAAAACTTTCTAACATAATTTCCTAACCAAACAACAAACTAAACAATCCAACTAAAACCCAGAAAAAAGAACCAACTATCAAACCAATCTGGATGGAAGATCAATCTGCACAAAATAAAGTTGGAGAGAATAGTTATCCCAAATAAGAAACCATCAAGACAAAAAGTAAACAGAAGCCCAACTATAGATGCAACATAACATTTAAACATGTCCAAGTGCAACATAACATTTAAACATGTCCAAGTGCTGCCTGCAAAAATATATCATGAGTATCCCATATACATCAAAACATATGATAGACCCCTGTAAATCATATCCCATATACAGCAAAATATATCCCAAACTTATATACCCTGTAACATATCCCAAACTTATATACCCTGTAAATCGTACTCCCCCTTTGTATCCGGGAGTGACCAAAAAAAACAGTCATATACACTTGGAGAAATACTATCCAAGTAAAGAAACCAAGACTGTCCAAGAAAATAAACCAAAACCGTCCAAGAGAATAAACCAAAACTGACCAAGAGAAGAACAAAAGATTGTCAAGAACTAAGACTCTGGTGGAGGTGGCTGCTGCATCTGGACGAATGAGAGAATCTACGCAAGCATAGAGCTCTGCTCATCAAGGCGGCTGTCAAGAGAATCCATCCTAGCATCCAACTGGTCAAGGCGATGCGTGACAGACTGCTCAAACTGCTGCAGCTGACCACGAAATGATCTAGGACGCATCTCAGGTAGATCCGGGGCACCGACAGTGGCGGCATCAAACTCCTCCTCCTCCTCAAGGGGATCATCACCTGCACCAGAACTCCCAACCCCTGACACACCCCTCCTCATCATCATCATAAATAGGAATATCAAGAGAAGTGAGAAAACGAGTAAGCAAACACCCATAAGGAAGCCCCAAAGACTTTCTACCCTCAAAGACCCCAATCATTTTGGAAACGATCATCTTTGAAAGATCAATGGGAAGTCTATGATGAATACAATGCAACACATATCCCTGGTCTTGGGTAATGTGCGAGGAACGGGTGGTGACATGAAGATTAGCACACACAATGATATTCATAAGAAGGAACCGAGGAAGCAACTCATTTTGCTGAATGAGTGCCCCAGCAAGCCAAGTCCGGTCAACACCACATAATTCAAATGCAACACGATCAAAATCAACACCTGACCGAGTAAGAAACCGAAAATGAAAATTACCAACTTCAGGAAGATCAAGAAAAACCCGAAAAACATCACCAGTGATAACTAGAGACTTCTTCTTTTCGAATGGAATGGATGTTGCAATAAAATTCCTGGATAAGACTCAGATTTTGTGGGCCCGAAAAATGTAACACTTGATCACCGCCTAGTGAATCGAATAAAGACTGAATGGTAAGAACCTCAAAAGCACTGGGGAGGACATTTTGCTCTAAATGAACTTTACGAGTGGAAAACGACTCCCTAAACAACTTAGACTTTTTTTTAGACTCGAATTTGTCAGTGTTGAATGAAGGACGGGAAACAGTAGTCTTGCGACGTTTAGACGACTCAGCCATGACTAAACAAAACACAGAGGCAGGACAAAGACAGAGAAAAACCAGTCAACCCACAACACAAGAGACCCAATAAAAAATTAGAAAACCCCAAATCCAAACCAAAGAACATAGCAACAATATAAGTAAACCAGGAAAGCACCATTAGTCCAAGAATGTTAGAAAAAATAAGCATAAAAAGTGAGTAGAATATGAATGTTATGAACAACAGACTTAATCAATGCACTTGGACCACAAAGTAAACATGAAAATTGTGAAACACGAAATAAACAAATTAAACCACCTACAGAGATTAGGATAGTAAACACAGGACAAAAGATATAAAAAAAATAAAGAAAACCCCAAATTAAACCCTCACATAGAAAACAAGCAAAATGTTGCAAATGCCTAACCCTGGATACAAGAGATAGACACAAAATCAGTATCAAATAACAAAAAGCAACAATAAAAAACCCTAGATTATGACAGAGGAGATTGACAGTCACTTTAGAAAATAGAGAAGTAAAAACAAAAAGAAAAGAAAAAAACTTACCAACTTCGGAGAATGCAGATGAAGGAAAGGAAATTGCCCCAAAACCAAGAGATAAACACCAGAAGAGGGCCACAGTGAAGACCACGAAAACCCTAGGGGAGAGAGAAGGGAAACACGAAGAAGAAGGGAAAAAAAATGAACTGAAAAGACATAGCTTTAGAATTTGAACCACGACAAGTCGCTCGAGCGAAGACTCACTCGCTTGAGCGAGGACAATAATGCACAAGGGTTCGCTCGAGCCAAAAACACACGCTCTCAGGTCTAACTCAGTAGCAGAAGCACGCTCGAGCGAGAAATTTGTCGCTCAAGCCAAGGAGGAAAAAAAAAAAAAACACAAAAAATTTTTTTTTTTTTTTTTTTTTTTCTCTTGAGCAACAACACTATACTCAATATCATGAAGTGAAACCTGGAACACAAGTAGATGATCACATTTAGCCAAAATTGATACTCAGATGAAATAATCCGCACATCATGAAACCTATAAACTTGCAATTTTGAAAAAAAATGACACTTGAAATCATGAGCAAAGCAGATAGAATTCAATCAATGACATAAGCAACATAAGAATGCAAAACTCAAAAACACACATGTGAGCTCACAAATAGAATGTGTTTGTGCAATCCTTGAGAGCCACAAAGCTAGAGTTAATCCTCGTAGTGATCGGATGGCTGGACCTCCGACAAGAGTAATTGGACATCACAGAGAAAAGTCAAACCACTAAGAATCATGGGGTATTTGTTGAGTAAACGCGGAGGCTCCCCTTCAATCAATGATTCCCTTTTTTTTTTTTTTAACTTATCTTTCTTGTGGGCACTCACTGGTGGCATTCACGCTCAAGAGTATGGAGACCAAACTAGAGAAGAATGAAATCAAAAAGGATGGCCTGGTTGGTGCCTCTGAGGTAGCCTTTTCCTAATGCCCGGATTTCAATGAACTGAGAGAGAAACCATGGAAGTGAAAAAAGATGGTAGGTGGTTAAGAGGCTCAACATCACCCATGATATACTAGTATCGGTCAATTCCTCTGACAAAGTGCAAGAAACACTGTTAGTGGTCCATAGAGAACTTTGATTACTTGTGCGAAAACCCCTGCAACAGTTTACCTCAAGGATGTGTACAGAATGAGATCATGAAGTAAATGAGTATGGGCATTCAAAATGAGCTGTGAACAAAGAACAATTTGATCTTGTAAGCAGCATGAGTAGTGTACATATAAAGTTGGATGCAAGATAAACAGGGATCAATGACAAAGAGATTATAGCATCCAAGCACACATAAAGCCAAACACTCACACCCACTCAAGGAACAAGTAACACTCTAGTGATCGAGCATGACACCCAAGGTCTTTCTAAGGAACTCAAACCGAAGAAGATCAAGGGGTTTTGTAAAAATATCAGCTTTTTGATGCTCAGTGGGTACATGCTCAAGAACAACAAGGCCTTCTTCCACTAACTCTTGAATAAAATGATGACGAATGTCAATGTGTTTGGTGCAAGAGTGTTGGACAAGATTTTTTGAAATGTTTATGGCACTTGTGTTATCACAGAAAAGTGTGAGAGTGTTCTGTTCTATCCCATAATCATGAAGCATTTGCTTCATCCATAGCATTTGTGTACAACAACTTCCTGCAGTTATGTACTCAGCCTCAGCAGTGGAAAGAGAGATGGCATTTTACTTTTTACTATGCTAGGAAACCAAATTATTCCTAAGGTAAAAACAACCCCCGGATGTACTCTTCCTATCATCAGCACACCCTACCCAGTCGGTATCAGAAAAACCAGTAATTTCAGTTGTAGTATCAGTAGAAAACCAAACCCCATACCCCAATGTCCCATTCACATATTTGATGATGCGTTTGACCGTAAGAAGATAAGACTCTTTAGGACTAGCTTGGTAACGGGCACAAACACTTACACTGAAGGCAATATCAGGACGATTGGTTGTGAGGTAAAGAAGACTCCCTATCATACTCCTATACAGAGTAAGATCAACATCAGTACTAGAGGAATCTTTGGACAGGTGAAGACTGGTGCTCATGGGAGTACGTGCATGTTTGGCAGACTCAAGGCCAAACTTTGACACAAGATTTTTAGCATACTTAGTCTGAGAAACAAATATACCCGAAGGAGACTGTTTAATTTGAAGACCCAAGAAATAAGACAACTCTCCTATCATGCTCATCTCAAACTCATGTGTCATGCAATCCGAAAAATATTTCACAAAATGATCAGCAGTGGATCCAAACACAATATCATCAACATAAATCTGAGCAACAAGAATATAAGACTTAGTATGTTTCACAAATAGAGTCTTATCCACACTACCCCTTTGAAAGTCATTATCAAGAAGAAAGGTAGTAAGTCTATCATACCAAGCCCGAGGGGCTTGTTTCAACCCATACAAAGCCTTGTCCAACTTGTAAACATGGTTTGGACATTTAGGTTCCTTAAACCCTTTTGGTTGCTCAACATATGCCTCTTCTTTCAAGTTCCCATTTAGAAGAGCACTTTTCACATCCATTTGAAACAATTTGAAACCAAGAAAACATGCAACACCAAGTAAAATACAAATAGATTCAAGACGTGCAACTGGGGCAAACGTCTCATCATAGTCAACACCCTCTACTTGTGTGTAGCCTTGAGCAACCAACCTAGCTTTATTCCTAACCACTGTACCATTCTCATCAGATTTATTTTTAAAGATCCACTTGGTACCTATCATATTCATGTCTCTAGGTCTAGGAACTAGAGTCCAAACATTGTTACGTTCAAATTGACCTAATTCTTCATGCATAGCATTGACCCAACTATCATCTAGCAAGGCCTCTTTAAAATTCTTAGGTTCAATTAGTGAAACATAACACATATGTGATACCTCATCCCGAATCTGTCTTCGGGTTTTCATTCGATCCGATACACTTCCAATCACCTGTTGAGCTGGATGGTTCAGTTTCACCCTTACTGATGGTTTGAACTCAGAACTTGCGGTGACAGAAGCATCAGGAGTGATGTCTCTTTGTGCACTCTTTGGACTTTGACTTACCTGTGAGGATGGTGCTGTCTCAACTTCTTGTGCTTGGAGCTCAGCTTCTCTTTGACTTTGTGGTTCAGTATCCAAGATTGGAGACTCACCATTGTCATCCTCATTTGTTGCTGGAGTAGGTGAACCTGTGTCATCTATAACCACATTGATAGATTCCATTAAAGAAGAAGTTCGCAGGTTATAGACTCGAAAAGCCCTACTAGTGGTTGAATACCCTAGAAAAATACCTTCATCACTTCGGGAGTCAAAATTTCCCAAAGGCTCTCTATCTTTGAAAATGAAACACTTACTCCCAAAAGTTTTGAAGTATTTTACATTAGGTTTCAATCCCTTCCACAATTCATATGGAGTTTGTAAAGTGTCGGGCCTTAAATACACGCGATTTATGACATAAACAGTAGTATTTAGGGCTTCAGCCCAAAACTTTGGAGGAAGTTTCTTACAAAGGAGCATGACCCTAGCCATCTCTTGAACAACCCTGTTCTTCCTCTCAACAACTCCATTTTGTCGTGGAGTAATAGGCGCAGAAAATTCATGCTTAATTCCATGCATATCACAAAAATCCAAAAACGAACTATTTTCAAACTCACAACCATGATCGGTTCGGATTCTTATGATACGCCCAATGGAAACACCCTGTTCATTTTGGATTTTAAGGACTAAGGCCTAGAAAGCATCAAACGTATCAGATTTTTCCCTTAAAAAATTTACCCACGAAAATCGAGTAAAATCATCAACAGTTAAAAAAATGTATCTTTTGTCTCCGATGCTTTCAGTGCGAGTAGGTCCCATTAAGTCCATGCGAACCAATTCAAGAGGATGTTTGGTTGTAAAGCTGTTCACCTTTTTATGAGGGGCACGGGTTTTTTTCCCAAGTTGACATGGTCCACACACACGATTCAGATTCTTACCCAATTTAGGTACCCCTCCCACAAGCTCTTTGTTGGCTATCTTAGTTAGGTCATTGAAATTCATGTGACCTAATCTTTGATGCCACAAATCAATGTTACTTATGATGGCTGAATGACAAGTGAGATCATTAGTAGTAACAATCCCATAGCAGTTATCAGATGTGCGAACTCCATGCAAGACAGTATTTCCCTTTTTATCCAAAATTTCACATTTATTTTTTGAAAACAATACTTCATGATGGGAATCACACATTTGACTAATGCTCAAAAGATTTGCTTTAAGACCATTAACAAGTAAGGCATTTTCAAGCTTGGGAGAACCAGCAACACTTATAGAGCCCTTACCAATGACTCTAGAAGTGCCGCCATCTCCAAAGGTAACAATTCCTCTTTCATATTTTTCAAGGGAGGTGAGGTAGGATTTGTTACCAGACATGTGACGAGAGCACCCACTATCAAGATACCACATATGTGAGTCACGTGCTTTGAGAGCAGTGTGAACAACTAAACAAGTCAAATCATCTTTTCTCACCCAAATCTTTTTGGTCTTAACAAAATCAGGTCTAGTGGTCTTGGTAAATGTCTTGGCGTTGTGAACACCCTCATGAATCTTGGTATTCCACCTAGACATGTAAGGTTGTCTCCTAACCTAAAAAGTATTCGAAGTTCTACCATTTTGAGACACCTTACCAAACAATTCAAAGCAATAAGGACGAATGTGGCCATACCGACCACAGTGATGACAAATAAAAACAGGTTTTACCTCCTTTTTGTTGATCTTACCAACTTTAGGTAGATGAAGAGAGGGATCACCCTGGTCTACCTTCAACTTTCCCTTTGCTTGAGTCTTCAGGTCATGTGAAGTAGAGGCCTGTCCCTTGTGAGCTGTCGCACCATAGCCTAGCCCACTTTTGTCACAACCCATTTGTTGAGACCCGAGGATGTCTTCTAGAGATTTGGAACCTTTGTTCCACATGGCAATTGTGGCTCTAGCAATACGGAGTTCTTCATCTTTCTGACAGACTATCTCTTCCAATGTAGCTTGTGACATCTCAAGGCTTGCAAGCTTCTCATCATATGTGGAATACAATTTCAGAAGTTCATTCCTTTCAGTTTCACAGGATAGAAGTTTTTCACATAAGTCTTACCTGTCACTTGAGATCTTGATGACATTCTGTTTTGCTGCTACAAGTTCTCCTTTTGGCTTGACATTCTCACTTTTACATGCTTTGAGCTTGAGAGAGAGTTTGTCGTTGATTTTGGACAAATTCAGAGATTCCTCGTAAAGCTTTTCGTAAGCTTGTTGTAGTTCATCACCATTAATCTCATCATTGTCTTCAGATGTTTCATCATCCTCTTTTTGCTCTTCATTGTCCTTAACCTCATCCAATCTAGCAACTAAGGCAGGAAAGTTGCTGGATGGTGGTGAAGGTGATGGTGGTGAAAGTGAATCTCCTCTTTCATGAAACTGGCTCAGAATTTCCCATGCATCTTTAGCCTTTGTGTAGTGAGCAACCCGTTGTTGTTCTTCATCAGAAATTGCTCCACGAATAGTAATCAGGGCTCTCTGATTGCTCGGATTGTCAGCACTTTCTGTATCTTCTTCAATGGCTTACCAGCCTTCTGGGTCAAAAGCTCTCAGAAACGCCCTCATTCTGATCTTCCAATACAGGTAGTTACTCCCATCAAAGGTGGGAGCATGATGCAGGTTCTGACCATGAGCTAATTTCGCTGGCTTTGGAAGAGGTTGAGTGAAAGTGGACCAAAATGCCATGAAAGCACTATCCCCGTCTTCACCAGATTCAGGTTCTTCGGGTTCTTGCTCCGACCCGCTTTCATCATCCCAAGTCACAATGTAGACTTTCTTTCGATTTTTTTTCGAAGGGCATTCAAGGGCAATATGACCAAACCCTTGACATTCATAGCACTTGACCCCTTGCCCCTTTACAATCTTCTTTTCAGTTTTTGGAGCAAGTTTTGGTGGAAAAGTTTTGGGTTTTTCATTACTCTTGTCTTTTGAAATAGGGTCTCTGAAATTAGGCTTCTTTTTCTTCAATTTTTTTTAAACTGTTTAGTAAACATAGCCGTCATCTCAGACTCTAAATCAAATTCAGTCTCCGGAGTTTTTGCAGTCTCATGAGCACTAGTGAAAGCCACATTATCTTTTTGTTTTTTCTTTGAAATTTGGTGGGCTTCATAAGTCTGCAAGTTTCCAACCAACTGATCAAGCTTGAGGGTATCAACATTCTGAGTCTCCTCAATGGCTGTCACTTTTGATTGGAACCTCTCGGGTAAAGACCTCAAAATTTTTCCAACAACTTTAGCTTCAGGGATTTTTTCATCGAATGTGAAACAGGAATTCACGATGTCACTAAGTTTTGCATAGAAATCATCAAACGTCTCATCATTGCGCTTAAAAAGGGTTTCAAAGGTGGAGGTCAGACGTTGAAGTTTTGACCTTGTGACAGAAGTAGTACCTTCGTGAATCGTTTCAAGAATGTCCCATGCCTCTTTTGCTACCTCACACGTGCAGATACGACGAAACTCTTCAGGTGTGACGGAGCAAAACAGGGAATTGAGAGCCTTACTGTTACAACTCGAGTTTTGGTAATTAGTTGTGTCCCATTTATCAAGGGGTTTAGGAATATCAACACCATCAATGGTGACAATAGGTTCACTCCACCCATAGATCACGCAGTGCCAAACTTTCTCATTGATGGATTTTAAAAATGCTCTCATACGAGCTTTCCAATAAGAATAGTTTGTACCATCGAGTAAAGGAGGTCTATGGGTCGAGTTACCTTCACGAATAGAATCCATATCACTTGTCACACAAAATCACACTCCTATAGTTTTAATAAAAACAAAGAGTGACCCACTCTGATATCAATTGAAAATCCTAAGTGATTCGTGATTAGATCAAGATTAAAATATTCCAATTCCCAATTATTCAAAACATACAATCTAAATCATCAAGCACTTATGAAAGTGATTTAGATTGTTGTTTTCGGAATAAACAATAAATCGAGACAAACGATTTTAACGTGGAAAAACCACAATTGAAGAACCTTCAATTGTAATCAAAAACCACGGGCGAAACGCCACTAATCAATCCACTACTGAAGAAAGAAAGATTACAAAGATAGCACACAAATTACCCAACTCAGTTAATTTGTATTCAAACCTTCTATAACTCTTTCACTAAGCCTTCGTCTTGGAACTAATTAATCTGAAGTTGAATCCACAACTTCACTTGTCGAATCAACGACTACGTACAGAATCAAACTCCTTTGAAACTCCACGTTTGAATCTTCGGAATCCACCGAAGAATAACACTCTTGTATGTATTCGATCAACCTCCTTGATATGTGCTTGTCAATTCATGAGTTGAATACTTATTCAATTTTTATCAAGGAGAGCTCACAAAAAACACTCCAGAAGAAAACCTTAGAAAACCTCAAAGTAGATCTGAAAAGTAATCCTAGTTTTGGAATAAAACAACTACTTATAAAAATCCTAGATTTTGAAGCTCGCTCGAGCGAGAACCTTAACTCGCGTGATTTCCATAAGTGCCTTCGCTCGAGCAAACAATAAACTCTTTCAGGTTTTTATGCAGACACAGTCCTTCGCTCGAGCCACACCTGCTTTGCTCAAGCACACATTCATCTCTTTCAGGTTTTAAGCTAGACACAGTCTTCGCTTGAGCGAGCAAAGCAAAACAACAAGGAAATTTCCAACTCAATCACACAAGTTTGTGCGCGGGATTGACAAGACTATGGGACCTAACAGATTAGTACATCAAAATATTTATTATTTATTATTGTAAAATAATAGTTATTTAAAAAAAATTAAATAATTATTTTATTCTACTTTAATTATAATGAATCAAATGCTGCCAAGTGTAAGATCAGAGTAAATAAATATAGCTTTGCCAACTTTATTTTGTATTGCCTATGAATGAACATTGAATTTCCTTTAACATCTTGTTTTTTCTTCTATTTTCTAATTTGTTGTTTTTCTCTTCTAGTTTCTTACAAACCAAACTAGTTGTTTCCTAAAAGAAAAATGAATATATAAAAGTGATCACATTCCGTAGGGCTCGTTTGGGATGCCCCATTGGGGCTAAAATAGCCATATAAGACAAAATAGGTTATTTTAGTCAAAGAGGATAAAATGTCACAATCAATCCATAATCATTTCATTTTTTCTCTCACAAAAGTCAAAAAAACCAAAAAGCCTGTCACAAACAAGACTTTTTATCCTCAGGCTAAAATAGTCAAAAAGCAAACCCACATTCCAAATGAACCCATACTCAAAACAACAATTTTAACTAAAATTATGAATGTGTGGTTGAAATTTAATCTTTACATAAACTCACAACACATCATTTGAATCTCAACCTTCTATTTAATTTGCAAGTATAGATTTTTTTCATATAAAAATCTCTCAAACTATATGCATTGAATATTTGTGTTCAGTTCTTGAGAGCCGTTCCCGAATTCTTCGGGCATGGTGAACTTTAAAAATAGAGTTTTAATTTTTTTTTTATTAACTAGTACGCATATAAAATTTTGCTTTGCATAATCAATAAAATTAATGTGACAAACAAAATCATATCTTAAATCCAGGAAACAATTTTATGCAAAAATTATTTCATTTCCTTGCCAAACTTGCATAACTTTGTTGTCCAAGTTTCTAGATTGGATATATATATATATCCATATATTTTTGGGAAAAGAAAAGAAAATTTATATTTTCAGAGACAAACAATAACTTTGACAAAAAATACAAAACAAGCTTATGTGAGCTAACCAAGGCAGAGCCACAGGCAGAGCCACAGTTGAAGCCATAACTATATCTCACCAAATTAGTTAGAGCTGTTGTAGGTCCTGCATTATCATGCACGTGTTTACATCTAAGGCAGTTGCATTCCAACTGTAGTGGTTAAGCAGTTAGGGAAGTTGTTGTGTTAACTGTACCATAGTTAGCTAACTAGTTAAGAGAGTTACTCATAGTTGTATATAAATCCCTCTCTACTGAAAGATATTTTAGTTAGTTAAATAAGATTCATTTTCTCATTATGGTATCAGAGCCACGCATAGCTCTTGTGAGCATCAAAGCTTCATCTTCTGGATAACAATGGTGAATCTTCAACAAGGATCAACAATGGCAACTTCTTCAACTGGTTCATCTACTAGTTCTCCTTTACCTTCAAATCTCGCTCTGCTTATCTCAAATCTAAATTCTTTTGTTCCAACAAAACTTAAGTCTACAAATTATCTCATATGGAAGAATCAATTTCAAAACATATTACGAACCACAAATCTACTCGGATATGTTGATGGATCAGAGGTTTGTTCTCCTTCTACGGTTCTTGATAAGAATCATAATGCTATGGTGAATCAAGCATACAGACAATGGATTACCGTTGATGCACATCTACTTAGCTGTCTTACTGCTACATTGACTTCGTCCATATTCATATATATTCTTCATTGTATCACAAGTTATGAAGTATGGACTACATTGGCTACGAGATTCAATTCATTGTCCAGATCACATGTCTATCAATTGAAAACCAAACTCAGTCATCTTACAAAGAAGAATTCAACAATGGAGGACTATCTCAATCAAATCAAGACTATTTCTGATCAATTAAGTCTTGTAGGATCACCAATTCATGATGAAGATCTGGTTTTACTTACTCTCAATGGACTACCTGATGAGTACAATGCCTTTAAAACAACAATTTGTACTAGACTTGAACCTATCTTTATTGCTGCCTTATCTTTATTGTTGTGTTCTGAATCCATTCATATTAAAGGCTCTCTTAAACAGGCTCACACATCAGACCTTCCATTTGCTTATGCTGCTACCAGAAACAATTCTAGAGGTAGTTCTCGAGGTTACACCAGAGGAGGATATAGAGGTAACAATTCAGGCAAATTTTATACAAACACTTACAGAGGTGGAGGACAAGGCAAATCTAATTCATCATCATTCTCAAATCCTACCTCTAATCAACATAACAATCCTTCAAATCAACATGGATTGATCTATCAAATTTGTGGTAAAACAAACCACTTAGCCATGGATTGCTGGCACAGAATGGATCAAGCTTTTCAATCTTCTTTTTCACAAGCAAGAGGACCACATTCTAAAGCCTATGTTGCATCTTCTTCAATTGTTTTTGCTGTCCAAGCTAATCAGTCCACTATTGCTGCACCTGGTTCAAATTGGTTCTTAGATTCTGCAACCTCCAGTCATTTCACCAATGATTTTAATAATTTCACTCATTTTCAGCCCTATCAAGGTTCTGACCATGTCACTATAAGAGATGGTTCTGCTTTACCTATTCATTACACTGGTAACGGACTACTTCCTATACTATCTACTTCTTTTCATCTTCGTAATTTGCTTCACGTTCCTTCCATTTCTGCCAATCTTTTATCAGTTCATTAGTTCATAAAAGACAACAACTACACCATTACTTTTGATGCTGATTGTTTCATTATACAGGACAAGATTTCCAAGAAAATTCTTCATAAAGGTCCTCATTCAGCTAGTTTTTATCATATATCAGCTATATCTGCTTTTCCTGCTATTCCTTCCACAACTTGCTTCAAGTCTTCCACTACTTCTCCCTGCAACAAGACCACTTGGCACAATAGATTAGGTCATCCTTCTAGTCATAAGTTGCAATTTCTTGTATCTCAAAATCTGTCGCCTACTAATGTACCTAGTTTTAATGACAATAAGCTGTGCACACATTGTTGTGTTTCTAAGAGTCATAGGTTGCCATTTCATCTTTCTAATTCCACTGTAAATCAGCCATTGGCTCTTATTCACTCTGATGTTTGGGGACCCTTTAATGTATTTGTTTCCAATTTTAAATACTATGTTCTTTTCATTTATGATTATAGTAAATTTACTTGGATATTTCCTCTTACCTACAAAAGTGAAGTATTCTATAAGTTTGTTGAGTTCAAGGCCTTTGTTGAGACTCAGTTTAACACTAAACTTCAAGTTCTTAGAAGTGATAATTGGGGGGAGGGGGGAATATTTAGCCAACAAATTTCAGCAGTTTCTAAAGGATAAGGGCATTGAACATCAACTTAGTTGTCCTCATACTCCAGCTCAAAATGGGGTAGTTGAAAGGAAGCACAAACACTTAATTGAAACCACCATTGCTCTCATGCATCAGCTTGCTCTTCTATTACACTATTGGTTTGATGCTCTTGCAACCTCAGTCTTTCTTATTAACAGGCTTCCCACTTCCAAGCTCAATAACCTTACTCCTTTTGAAGTTTTGTATCATCACTCACCTGATTACTCTTTTCTAAAAGTATTTGGTTGTAGGTGTTTCCCTTAGATTCAACTTTACACAACTCCCAAACTTTAGCCTAGGTCTTTATCTTGTGTCTTTATTGGTTATGTTCCATCTACCAAAGGGTATAGGTGTCTTGATGTTACCACTGGGCACATCTTTGTTTCTAGGCATGTTATTTTTGATGAGTCTTATTTTCCTTTTCAGTCTCAACCTATGTCTCTTCCTCAGTCCACTCCTTCTTCTCTCTCTCAGCTTCAGACTTTCTTTTGGCCTTCATCCAGCTCAACTGCTCCATATTCTACTGCTCCTACAATCCCCTATGTTCCTGCTATAGGTCCTGTTTTCCCTATTCCAGCTATGTCTGGTTCTCCTCCTATTTTTCCTTCCTCATCAAAAGCTCCTATGCCTACCACTTCTAGTTCTGCACCAGTTGACCCTGCTGGTCTTACTTTAGCTGTTTCTATCTCTTCCATTTCTATTGATTTACCCTTTTCTTCCTTTTATCTTCAACACTCATCCCATGCTCACCAGGTCTAAGTCTCGACCTCTCTCTTCTACCTGTCTTTTAACTTCTTCTTCTTTTACTGAACCTGATAATTATCAGGCTGCTGCTATATCTCCTCAATGGAAAGCAGCTATGATAGATGAGTTTCAAGCTTTGCAAAGACAAGGCACTTGGTCCCTTGTGCCTTTACCTCAAGGCAAACTTGCTATTGGCTGCAAATGGGTCTATAGGCTCAAGAAAAATTCCGACAGATCCATTGCTAGATATAAGCCTAGATTAGTAGCCAAAGGTTTTCTTCAAACTGAGGGCATTGACTATCATGAGACTTTTAGTCCTGTTGCAAAGCAGCCCACAGTCCGAGTCCTTTTGTCCTTAGCCCTTCATTTTGAATGGTCCATCAAACAACTTGACATATCTAATGCATTCTTGCATGGTGTCTTAGAGGAGGAAGTATATATGCAACAACCTTAAGGATTCATTGATGCATCTCATCCTCAATTGGTTTGCAAATTACATAAAGCCCTCTATGGTCTCAAACAGGCTCCCTAAGCATGGTTTTCCACATTCTCTTCATTTTTACTATCTTGTGGCTTTATCTCTAGCCATTGTGACTCCTCATTGTTTGTCAAGAAGACTGCAGCCTCCATTACCATTCTTTTCATTTATGTTGATGATATATTGTTAACTGGCAGTGATTCCTCTTATATAGCTACTTTGGTTCACCAAATGCATGGTGCTTTTGCTATGAAGGAGCCTGGCTTAATTACTTCCTTGGCATTTCTGTTTCATCTTCTTCTATGGGCTATTTCTTATCCCAACACAAGTATGCTTCTGAGTTGCTTGCTAAGGCTTGTATGGCTGGTTGCAAGCCATACTCTTCTTCCATGGCTTTTAAACTTGCTTCCTCTTCTCTTAATGATGATTTACCTTTTTCCAATCCTTCTATCTACAGACGTATTGTTGGAGGTCTTCAATACCTCACCATCACCAGACTAGATCTTGCTTTTGTTGTGAATTTGGCTTGCCAATATATGCACCACCCTCTTGTTCGACATTTTGTTATGGTCAAAAGGCTTATTAGATATCTTAAAGGCACCCTGGGTTATGGTCTTCAGTTTAGCTGTAATAACCCGACCCTCATACATGATTCTGGTATCTTTTCAGCCCTCTATTCTGTGCTTTTGAATGCTTATTGTGAAACTCTATGTGAAATTACGTTGAATTAAGTGAAACTTGGAAATATGGCTTCCTATCTCTTGAATAAGAAAATTATCTGTCGCACTTAAACTATTTGAATCCGAAATTGGACGCCTTAGAGACTTAATTTTCTGAAATTGATTTGACATATGAAATCTGCATGATTTTTAAGCTATAATGAGATTTTCTGTGTAATTTCAATTTAGGATGATTAAACGATTGAATTTTGTCTTATTATAAACATATATATCTATATTAAGTCTTTAGGCATCTTTGACTTAGAAACTCCATGAATATCTCCTGGAGGAAAAAAAAAAACTAGAGAAGGGTTTTAAGAAGTGGGGAAAGACAAGATCATCAAGAAGGTAGAGAATTGAAAATTTGAGGAGGCATTTAGGGAGTGAAGCTTAAGGTAAGTTCAATTTCTCTAATTCCATCCTTTCTTTTTAATTTGGAGAAGGAATTGCTTAATATGGTGTAACCTAGAGTTGTAATGAAAAATTGGATGGGTGTGTTGATCTATTGGTAAAAATAATGCTACTATTTGATGATTTTAACTTAATATGGGTCATCTAAGAAGAAATCTACAACTTATGTCTTGAATTACCATGTTGATACTTGTGCAAACATATGGCTATACATGTGTGCATGTAGGTTGTGGTGGTGATTAATGGATTTTCCATGTGCAAATGGTTGTGTTTATAGTCTTGTTTACCCAATTTTTGAACCATGTTTTGGTATGTAAAGAAGCTATTTTGGACCTCTTGGATGATCACCAAAGAAGGGGATTTTGTATGATTTTCGGACTGCCAAACAGGGGCCAGACCGCACGTGCGGAGGTCGTGGCCGCATGTGCGGAGAAGAGGAAAAAATTTGGGAAAGCATACTGTTTTTGGCCGCACGAGCGGTAGAGGGGACCGCACGTGCGGTACATGCCCGCACGAGCGGAGGGTATGGCTGCACGTGCGGCCCAGGTCGGAAACCTCGTTCGCTTCGTTTTACGTGCTTAACCCTCAGCTCCGTTCGGAATTTGTGTTTGATACCTTTGATGATTGTACATGCAATTGAAATGTAATAACGCAAGAAATGGTTTAAAAGGAGAAAGGAACTAATGTGTGTTATCTATGTGTGTAGGACACACCACAGGAGGAACCACCGCTCCGCAACAACACTGTGAGTAATAGTTCACTGAATGTACATTTATCTACCGTTAATATCCGTTATTACCATTCTGTTTTCTGTTAGTCACGACATTAACATATGTATTGATTGGAACTTGGTGGCAATGTGAGTTTGACGGAATTATGTACATTTCTGATATTTCTGGGCCGAAAGGCTGTTTTGTATATGTCTGGGCCAAAAGGCTGTTCAGTTTATTTCTAGGCCGAGAGGCTGTTCTGTATATGTCTGGGCCGAAAAGCTATTCTGTATACTTCTGGGCCGAAAGGCTGTTCTGTATTACTGGGCCAGTAGGCCGTTCTGTTATGACTAGGCCCAAGGCCGTTTTGAAAATAAAACAGCATCAAACTAACTAATTAGAATCAATTTTTGTGTATGCACTGTTCTGTATTATGATTTAAATTGCATATTAAACTGTTTACGTACTGTTATTCACTGAGCTTGTCTCACTTTGTAATTTTTGTCTGATTCTGTAGGTAACCAACTTGGAGGTCAGTTCTAGTATCGTTATCATCTACTTTTTTTTTCAACCTAAGTACGACCAGGCACTTGGAGAAGCCTTTTTGTGTCCTAGTACAGTTTTGCTAAATTTTGTTGGCTCACGCTCCATGCCGGCCAAGTTGAATTGTATCTAATGTTTTATATGTGCCCAATTTCTGGGCTGGACTTGTAAATGTATACGTATGTGTGTACCTTACTTCAGATGTATGATCCCTATATGTCTATTTGTGAGTCGTGATCCTGGCATATTTGTAGTGGCTCAATGGATGTGTTTGCATGTTAATCTATTATATTAACGCTTCCGTTTAGGCCCTGGATATTATATATAGCAGGATAAGTGTCTATTTCTGAGTAGGTCATGCCCGAAATTTTAGGGGCAAGTTTGGGGCGTGACATTAGCATTGGTCCCCTTACACTGCATGCTTTTTCAGACTCTGATTGGGCTGGTGATTCTCTGGATAGGAGATTGACTACTGGGTTCTGTGTTTTCCTTGGCCCTAATTTGGTGTCTTGGTCTGCTAAAAAGTAGCCTACTGTGGCTAGATCTTCTACTAAAGCTGAGTATAGGGCATTGGCTCAAACTGCTGCTGAGTTAAGTTGGCTTGGTATGCTTCTCTCTGACCTGCATATTCCTTCTTGCTCCCCTACATTGTAGTGTGATAATATTTCTGCCATCTCTCTGTCTTCCAATCCTGTTTTTCATGCCAGACCTAAAAGGTTGAATATCACTATATCAGAGAAAGGGTAGCTGCTAAACAGCTCACCATTTGTCATATTCCTACTTCCGATCAGGTTGCAAACATTTTCACCAAGCCTCTGTCGATTCAATGCTTTCATTACTTACAGTCCAAGCTTATGGTCATTTCCTCTCCCATCAGCTTGTGAGGGCATGATAATGTATCTACAGAAGCTCAGCACTCACATACAACCTCATGTGAGCTCACCAAGGTAGAGCAATAGTTGAAGCCACAGCTACATCTCATCAAATCAGTTAGAGCTGCTGTAGGTCCTGCATTATCATGCACGTGTTTACATCTAAGGCAGTTACACTCCAACTGTAGTGGTTAAGCAGTTAGGAAAGTTGTTTTGTTAACTGTACCATAGTTAGTTGACTAGTTAAGATAGCTACTCATAATTGTATATAAATCCCCCTATACTGAAAGATATTTTAGTTACTTGAATAAGATTCATTTTCTCATTAATAATAATTATAATAATTATAATAAAAAAGGACAAGCAAAAGATAATTAAATAAAAGCACACCTTAACAACCAGACAAGAAAGGGTTGACTTATTCCACTGCCGTACCAAACTTGCACAACTGGTAGTCTGGTACCATTCCCTTCAACATTCTATGAGGGACACCTATAATTAAATAATAATCAGTGTTTTAGTGAATATTTTTAAACTTTATGCATTTTTATTTTTTATTTTTTTAGATGTACCTTATTTATAGATATTTAAAAAATAAAATATTTGTAAAAATATATTTTAAAAAATTAATAAATATACAAAAAAAAAAAGAACAAATATACTGAATTTTCATAATTTTTTATATTTTTGATATTTAGTGAATTTTTTAAAGATTTTTTTCACAAAAATTATACTATTTAAGTGTATTTATGTTAAGTGTGTCTAAAAATTAAAAAAACTGATTAAAATATTAGAAACAAAAAAATATGAAAAATAAGAAAGTAGAATTTTTTTGAAAAATGTTTTCAAAAAATTGAAAACAAACATGATGAATAGTCTTATGCATTTACAAAATAATCAAAATTTATTCAAAAAAGTATTATATGGGTTGATTTATCATATATATATAACAAATAAATTTGAATCATACATTAATTTTTTTTAGATACTTGCAATTTTTAGTTAAGAAATTAATGACGACCCATATTTATCAATTCGAAATAACTCGTAATCATTTGATCATTTTGCTATTTTTAAGAATTTAAAAGATGAATTGATGAAGCAATTAGGCTAATTTAGTTAGTTATTTATGTAACTTGTTATTTGAGAAGTTAAGTGGCCAATTTTATGGGCTTGTTGTTAGATTATAATTATTTAATTTATTAATATACGTCTTTTTATATTTATAATTAATTTTTTATTAGATAGAAAAAGAGGGGAAAAAAATTTGATGCTTTGCTTCCATAGACAATAATCATGAATAGAGAACCAAAGTCAAAGAGAGTGATAGCAACCTAGTCACAATTATTACAAAATCATTGAATAGAATAGAGGTTTTTAAAAAAGGAAAATAACAAATCATTAACATTTTAAAAAAAAAAATTGCAAATCAATAATAAATTTTATAATTATTAATAATTAAAATCATAAAATTTATGATTTGTATATTGGTATCAGAGCCAAGTTATGTTTGTATATGTTTCTTCCAGTCTTGTTTTCTATTTAATCATTCTCCTTTCTTGATTAGTTATTCTGTTTTCGGCCATCTTAATCTGTCAGAAATTCTATCTGTGTCTTTCCACCTAGCTAAGTCACCCACTTTCGTCCCTGTCCAGAGTAAGTCCTTAGGGTTAGGCAGTGTTGGACTTAGGGGTCTTCCGAATAGGGTATGTATGGATGCGGGTATGTGAAAAACATGATAAATTTTGACAATGAATTAAGATTCCTATAATACAGATTAAATAATCAAAAGATGAGTCGATTATTTAGAAGTAACTCGTCAGCCAGTTCTAGATCAACTACTTTGCCCTCACTACTCAATCAAGGATTAGTAATTAATGAAGAAGATGTTGAAATACAAAATGATAAAATTGATTTAAATTGGAATATACCAAAATTACCTGTTAAGGAAATTTATAAAACTACTTTTTTACAGAATACTTTTAATGTTAATCTGCATGTTAAAACCATTGAACAGATTTATGCTTTAGAAAAACCTAGGGAAACTTGTCAATTATTTGATGTTGATCTAATCAAAAGACATTTGAAAACTGGTCATAATTTTATTCATTTAGGCTTAATTCAAGTTGGTATTAAACCATTAACCCAACAAGGAAAAAATGCTTCTGTTTTATTATGTTTACGAGATGCTCGTTTTATTGATTATAATGATAGTTTAATGGGTATGATGGAAACTGGTCTTCATAAGGGTCCAGTACATTTTAATTGTTTTCCTGATTTTACACTCAGTTTACGTGATCCACATATTTTAAAAGCATTAACTTTAAATATTCAATTAAATGGTTCATTTACTAATATGTTAGAAAAAGTTCATAATATTGCTTTAATTTATCGTGTTCATTATAAATGTATGAAAACTAATTTAAATGTTCAAGCTTTGCATAAAAGTCCAAAAGATAAAACTCTGCTAATCCAAAGTAGTAATAATGAATCCCATATTAATGTTCCACAAATGATTGAATGGAAAAATATTACTCTCCCCGATCAATGGATTACTAATAATGAAAATTATAAACATAATCAACAACAATCTTCTATTCAAGATATCCAAGATATCCAACAATATACTGATGGTTCAGTTCACATTAAATTTAATCGAGGTGAATCCTCTAGACATAGTACTTCTAGTATACCTACTGAAATTGAAACTGAAGATGAAATATTTAATACTCCTTTATTTCGAAAAAATAGTCAACTCAATCTTGGTCACACTACAAATAGTAAACTCAAAGGAATTGATAACTCTACAACTTCTCAAATTAGTAAACCTGTTTATTCAACACACACACATTTACCTGAAGAAGATGAAGAATCTCAAAATTCTCCTACTCAAACTGATTTCGAAGTTACACATCCAATCAATCCTCAATTAATGACAATCAAAAAAGAATTTACTCCTGATTTAGATAAATTACTTATTGATTTTAGATCTAAAGAAAATAGAACTAAAAGACATGCTTATCGTGCTAAATATGATTCTGCTCAACAATCCAGCATAACTAGGAAATGGTATGATTTTATGGTAGAATATGGTTTTGAATTATCTTTCTTTGAATATATGGATAACTATTATAAAAAGATTAATACAATCACAAAACATAAATGGAAAACTTCCCCTAATACATCTGTTACCTCTAGTCATCCACCTCTATCTAATATAATTATTGAATGCCAAGGTTCTGAAGTCCCAGCCTCTCCTTTTAAGTTGCCTGGCACTGACCCTGAAATTAAAAAAATTATTGAACAAAATAATTATACTAATCAATGTTTAAAAACAATTGGTAAACAATTAGATAAAATAGAAACTAATTTAGATGATTATTCTGCTAATACCACATCTACTAAACAATCTCTCGATCAACCTTTAATAAACCTTCCCAGTGATCGTTCCAAACGCAAAAGTTTAGTCACCAATGATCAATCTGCTGTAAAAGCTATCGAACAACTATTTACCAAATTAGCTACCAGTGAACAAACTTCACCCTCCAAAGGTCTTACTGTTTTAAATCAACAAGAACCTGTTTCTACTCAATCTGATTCTGATTCAACTGATAATGAGATTAATCAATTAGCTCGACAATTTCAACCCTCTACTCAGCTCAACAAATTGCATTATCCTAAACCTAATCCTACATCTCTTACAAAAAATTGGTATTCTAGACCAACTCCTCCTGATCTCCAATATGAAGAAAATAATATTGCTAATCAATTTTCTGTCTCTGCCAAAAAATTATATGAATGGAATATTGATGGTTTAAGTGAAGATCAAATATTGCAAAAATTAAATCATTTATCTATGGTTGCTAATAGTTATTTAACTAATTACCCTGATTACTCTCAACCTGAAATTGCTTCTCTAATAACCTCTGGTTTTACCGGTATGCTCAAATCTTGGTGGGAAAAATATCTCACTGAAGAACAACGTGAATCAATCTTACATGCTAATCAAAAAGATGCAAATGATCTCCCTATCTTTGATGAACATATTGGTTATTATGTACCTGATGGTGTTAACACATTAATCTACACAATAGTTAGACATTTTATAGGAACTCCTACTAATATATATTCTCGCATACATGATCAACTTAGTAACCTGACCTGTCCTACCTTAAGTGATTTTAGATGGTATAAAGATGTTTTTACCTCTAGAGTTATGTTAAGAGAAGATTGTACTAAATCATTTTGGAAAGAAAAATTTATTAATGGATTACCTGATTTATTTGCTCACAAAATTAGAGATGTTCTTAGTCAACCTACTGGAATAATTGAATATGATAATTTAACCTATGGTGATATAATTAGCACTATTCAAAAAGAAGGATTAAGAATGTGTATTGATCTTAAACTTAGTCAAAAAGCTCAAAAAGATAAGCACAAGGCTAAATATGAATTAGGAAATTTCTGTGAACAATATGGTTTACCTCCTGTAGCACCCTCTCGTAGGAAACCACATAAACATAGTAAACATAGACACAAATATTCAAATAAATACAAAAAGAACTATTCACCTTCTAAATCAAATGATAAATTTTATACTAAACCAAAAAAGAAATATTACAAGTCAAAATCACATCCAAAATCTAAATCTAATAAAGATATTACATGTTATAACTGTGGTCAAAAAGGTCATTATTCTAATAAGTGTAAAGAGAAACAAAAATTAAAAGATAAAGTTAATCAACTTCAAATTAATGATGAATCAAAAAATCAATTATTTGAAATTTTTCAATTAAATCAATCTGTTAGTGATTCCTCTTCTGATAATCCGAATACTTCATCTGATTACCATTCACCTAGTAATGATTCTGATAATAATATAGAATTAGGATGTAATGATGTTTGTTGTAAACCTGTTAAACAAATTACTGTTCTTACTAAACAAAATCAAGAAGAATCTGCTCTTATTGAACTAATTAGTAAATTAGATGATCCAGAATTAAAGAAGAAATATACCGATAGACTTAAATCTTTATTAATTGATAATACTGATTCTAAACCTAGACAAGATAAACCAATTATTAGTCTATCTAAAACTTTAGAAAGATTTAAGAATAAACAAAAAGAAGTTACACTTCAAGATTTACAACAAGAAATCAATCAGATTAAACAAACTATTAAAGAACTACAAAATAAAGATCAACATTTAGAAGACGAAATTATTACATTAAAACCTAATAAACATTTAGAAAATTTCCAAGATAATAATGTTGAATCTCCTAATGAATCTGATCATGATTCTGACCATACTAATCCTAAAAACCTTCTATTCGATAATCGATCACACCAATCTCAATCAAACAATCTTGAAAATAAAAGATTAAATCTAATTAATAAAATTTATATTCAAAAATGGTATTCAAAAGTTAAAATTGTTATTAATAACTTTGAATTAGAACTTGTTGCATTAATTGATACTGGTGCTGATTTAAATTGCATTCAAGAAGGTTTACTCCCTACTAAATATTATGAAAAATGTCATGAAAGATTAACCTCTGCTAATGGTAGTAAAATGCATATTAAATATAAATTACCTAAAGTTCATGTTTGTCACAATAATGTCTGTTTTAAAACCTCATTTGTTTTAGTAAAAAACATGACTGATAAAATCATTTTAGGTACACCATTTATCTATTTACTATATCCATTTACTACATCTAGTGAAGGAATAACTACTTATGTTTTCGGTCAACCTGTTACATTTAAATTCTTATCTCCACCTGAAATGTTAGAATTAAATCAATTAAAAGATTGTTCTATCTCTCACACTATTAATCGATTAAGTAGACATTTAAAATTTCTTAAAGAAGAAATTAATTACAAAAGAATTGATCAACAATTAACTGATCCCGTAATTATTTCTCAGATTAATGAATTTAAATTAAAACTTGAATCAACTGTTTGTTCAACTTTACCTACTGCGTTTTGGCATAGGAAAAAACATGTAGTTACTTTGCCATATATTAAAAATTTTAATGAAAAACAAATTCCTACTAAATCTAGACCTATTCAAATGAATCATGAATTACTTGAAATGTGTAAAAAACAAATTAATGAATTGTTAAAAAATAGAATAATTAGTCCGAGTAAATCCCCATGGTCTTGTCCTGCTTTTTATGTTAATAAAAATGCTGAATTAGAACGAGGTGTCCCTCGATTAGTCATTAATTACAAACCTTTAAATGCTGTTTTAGAATGGATTAGGTATCCTATTCCTAATAAAAAAGCTTTGATTAAAAGACTTAGTCAAGCTGTTATTTTTAGTAAATTTGATTTAAAAAGTGGTTTTTGGCAAATTCAAATTCATCCTAAGGATAGATATAAAACTGCTTTCACTACACCATTTGGACACTATGAATGGAATGTCATGCCATTTGGGTTAAAAAATGCTCCTAGTGAATTTCAACATATAATGAATGATATTTTCAATCCATTTAGTCATTTTTCCATAGTTTATATAGATGATATTCTTATTTTTTCAAAATCAATTAGTGAACACTGGAAACATCTTACTGCCTTCTTTTATACCATTAAGAGCCATGGTCTAGTCATTTCTGCTCCTAAGATTAAATTGTTTCAAACCAAAGTCCGATTTTTAGGTTATGATATTCACCAGAATACTATTTTACCTATTAGTCGTTCCATTGAATTTGCGTCTAAATTTCCTGATGAAATCTTAGATAAAACTCAACTACAACGTTTTTTAGGATCACTGAATTATATTGCTGAATTTTACAAAGACCTTAGGAAAACTTGTCAACCTCTGTTTGATCGGTTAAAAGACAATCCTCCTCCTTGGTCTTCTACTCATACTGCTATTGTTAAACAAGTTAAACAATATGTCAAGTCTCTTCCTTGTCTTGGTATTCCTACTGAAAATTCATTCAAAATTATTCAAACTGATGCCTCTGATGTTGGTTATGGTGGCATTCTCCTTCAGAAAGTCACTCCTCAATCATCTGAACAAATTGTTCGTTATCACTCTGGTGTCTGGAATAAAGCACAATTAAATTATAGTACTATTAAAAAAGAAATTTTATCTACTGTTTTATGTATTAGTAAATTTCAAGATGATATTTTAAATCAAAAATTTTTACTTCGTGTTGATTGCAAATCTGCTAAATATGTTTTAGAAAAAGATGTTCAAAACCTTGCTAGTAAGCAAATTTTTGCCCGTTGGCAATCTATTTTAAGTATTTTCGATTTTACTATTGAATATATACCTGGTTGTCAAAATTCCATTCCCGATTTCCTTACCCGAGAATTTTTACAGGGGGGATAGGGATGGCCACTCCATTTATTGCTTACCATAAAACCCATATTACCCATTACCGTAATCTAATTCACCAAACTGCTTATCGCATTGCCCGGATAAAATTAGCCAAAAAAAAACTACTAAACGTGCTCAATACATTCAATACCACCAAATCCAAGCTCGTCGCCATTTACTTGCTGATTATTACAACTATTTGGATTTTCATCAGGCTTATTTAGATCTCCTTAGTGGTTGCTAATCTTTATTGCTAACCTTTGTTTCTTTTTAAACAGATGTCTCGCCCAAGGCCCCCTTCTAAAGCCTTGGTTCCAACTAGTCAGCCTTTTATCCCTCCTTTGAAGTTAGTCACCCAATACCATCCTATTGAAATGATTAACCGTTACCAAGTTCTTGGTAATACTCCTCGACCCAGTTTCACATCTGCTTTGGCCTATGATCCTTTTGCTTCATCTAGCCAAGCAGTTACTCCATACCCTCCTAATCCTATTAAAACTGCTCGATCTGATTATGTTGACTCAACAACTACTAATCTCTTTTTCAAAGAACCTAGTCACCCAAAGAGTCAATCTGTTAATGATCTGGTTAAAACTTATTTCCCTCCTGGATGGCATTTTGTTCCTCTCCATCCAGAGAAAACAATTACCTTCTATAAAGACATCCTGTTCAACCATCAGTCGATTGTGATTAAACCCATTTATGATCGTACTTACACTAGTAAAGTGGTTTACCATTCACTTTATATTCACAATATTGTTTCCTTAGTGGAATGGGGTTCTCCTTATCAACTTCGAGATTTACCTAATCACTCCCTTCAGTATAATTATTATGATTATATTGATGCCTGGTTCAAAGTCCTCCTATATCAAAATGAAACATTTAGTCACTCCTGGTTTCTTCAATTTGATCAAAAGTTTAAGTCAGAATTACCTACTTGGTTTCTGAGATGGTGGACACATTATGGTGCCATTCCAGACATCTTCCCATCAGTAATTTTGGATCAAGTCAATTACTTTTCCACTGTTTTCTCATTCACTCCACAGCAAAGAGAATTCCCTCAATTGCTTATTTTTATATCCAAATATAAGATCCCTTGGATATTCAAATGGCAATATGGTATTTCTGGTAAAGTGATTCAGCGGCTACATAAGGTTAAATGGTGGGATAACTTCAAGATTCAACGAATTGTTGATATTGTTCAAACTGAGTTCCCGATTAACATTCATGCTCCTACACCTGCCATGGTTAAAGCTCATCAGATCCCAACTGCTCCAGTCACTCAAGGAAGCCAACTTCCTCTAGTCAATCTTGGAAGCCCATCATCCAGTTCTTCTAAGCCCAAGTCATCCAAATCAAAGATTAAATCCAAGTCAGCAAAGCCCAGTTCTGACCAGCCCAAGTCAAAGGATAAATCCAAATCAAAGGTTAAGCCCAAGTCCAAGTCATCCAAGGATGAACTCCTCCAAATGGCTCGTTTACTCATGTCCCAAGCCAAATCAGACTCTGATAACAACAGTTCAGAAAGTGGTTCAGACGGTTCAAACTCTTCTGAAGGTTCAACTACTCAAAATCCATATGGACCCGAGTTCCAAGATGCTCAGGACCCATATGCTTAATTCAGTCATTGGATCCTATATAGCTATAATTATCAGCTTCAATCAATACTCGTCTTTTGAGAAAAGCTGCTGATATATATATCTATATTTGATTCCCTCAGTCACATGCCTCCAAGCAATGAATAGTAAAAAAGTCAATTTTACTGTTCACTATTCATCAAAAAGTCAACATTACTATTCATCATTCATCATGATTCATTCCACCGACAAATTCAGCACAGTAAAAGCTTTAATAATTCACCGAAAGCAGCAGACAACTCCCATGTGCTTCTGATGCTCCTTTCAAGTCAAGACTATTCACTCACAAGGCTCACAGCAATCACTCACAAGGCTAACAGTGGTGGTCTCTTTTGATTATAAAAGAGCCTCTTCAGTCAAGAATAAGGCAGAGTTAGAAAAATTGAGAGCATCCCTTCCTCAAGCGAAAAACCTATCTCTGTAATTTTCTTTTCAAGTCCGTTTTCAAGTTATGTATTTTGAAGAATTGTTAGTTTCAATCCATTAAACAATTGTAAGTTTTATTATTAATGTTTATTTAAACTGTTTTCTTTTATTATTTCTTACAGTGTTAGTTTAACTTATTTTTAGTATTATTTGTGCTGTTTCCTTCTTCATGTTCTTTATGTTTCTGCTTCCGTTATCTATTGGTATCAGAGCCAAGTTATGTTTGTATATGTTTCTTCCAGTCTTGTTTTCTATTTAATCATTCTCCTTTCTTGATTAGTTATTCTGTTTTCGGCATAAAATTTATTATGTATATGTAATTATTTTTGTAAAACTATATTAGGATGTAACTGCCCCTTTTAAAAACATTTGTTTTGGAAAGTAGATTAAAAATTCAATTTTGGCTTTTCTTGATTTTTTTTTGAAAAATTATATAAAAAAATAGAGAGGTGATTTGACTCAAAATAGGTTAAAAGTCAAAAAATAACTTTTAATCAAGTTTCTAAATTGATATAATATATTATTACTGTGCCAGTGAATTAAATATAAACTTAACTCATGATGAGTGCATATTCTTGTAACTAACTACAATAGTTGTGTCAAATAAAAAAATAATTTATTGAAAAATAATTTTTATATATAATGATGTGATATTCTTTATTTCATTTAATTTAAATTTAATCATTTTGTTTCGTGATTATAGAAAAGCTAAAATAAGTCCTCTTCTATCAGGCTAAAACAATCAGAATTAACATAAATGATATCCGGAGGTAAACAAAATAAAATATATATTTCACCGTAAAAATATGACAATGGCCTATTTTGAGAATTTGGTCAAAAGCCACTTAATCTATTTTGAGTCACATCACCCCTCTGTTTTTTTACATATTTTTTCAAAAAAAGTTAAAAAATTAAAAAGTCAACTTTTAACCTACTTTCCAAAACAAGCCAATACCATGACATGAATTATAGCAAGTCTAATTAACCCAACACATGAATTTGAAGCAGGAGTGCAAATTGAATTAAAGCTAAATATATGTATTTATGTGGAGATAAATTATTGAGGAAATAACGAATCAACGGATATTTGTAAAAATAGTTTCAGATCAATAAATTTTTTTACAAATCTTAGCAATTAAAATTATAATTTTTTTTCATGAAATAGTAATTACGTTAAAAAGATTCCATTGGTATGTAATTTCTCTTAAATTATCCAAAAGGCTCAAAGTACGATGCGATATTATTTCGAATATTTCAAATTAATCACATAGTGAAAAGTTTATCAGTTGTGACAACTTACATTTGTTAGTGCACATTGTAAATTTTCATTGCCGAATAATTCTACATAAATATAATGTCACAAATCCATTAAGTTTTCATATAATTGTGTGTATATATTTATTGAGTAATCCTATACATAAATATAATTTTCACTAGAATTTTTTTACATTAAGACAAAAAGATATGTCGTTTGTGTATAGTGGCCAATAAATAAAATTTAAAAACCGTTATATATATCATTTTCAATATTTTTATTGTGTGTCCATTCCACCACCTCATTGTAGAAGAAACTTGAGGCCCATTTTGCCTAAAACGCGTTTTTATGAATGATTCATAAGAAGAAGAAGAAGAGTCCAATATTATTGTAGAGAAAGAGTACGTATATACAGGCGACACATTAACTTATCTACCCACCCCAGATCTTGACTTGTTCATGGCCCTATATGGTGACCTTCCCAAACCGAATTCTTACATATCTTAGTGGCACACCACCTTCCCATAATAGGTAAATTAAAAACAAATAAATAAAATAAATCTATTAGGAATACAAAAATCGATTACAATATCGGATACATAAAAAATACATGTAGATTTAGTTTTGAAGAATTTTGTTTGTTTATATACATTGTGTATCTAGTTCTGTAATTAATTTATGAGTCTGCAGATTTATTTATAAACATTTTTTTAAAAAAAAAATGTGAAAATTTTGATATTTGGGTTAGTATTGATTACTTGTTATGCTCTAATTCCAGCTTGTTTGCCATAATAAACAGATAGAGATTATCATAATAAACATATAGAGATTATCTTTCCAGCCTTTTGGTCTCTTTTGATTGGTTTCTCACCAATTTTGGGTAAAGTGCTAGCAAATGATTGTGTTTCCTTAGCGGTGCTAACCTAGTTGGGATCGTTAAGTTAAGTGTTGATACTTTTTGCACTTCCTTCTTTGTTGATGTAAGTTGTTTGCTACATTCATCAATAAAGTTTCTTTTCACTATAAGAATCTGCACTTTTAGCGACTACTTTCCGCGACCAATATAAAAGTTGGTAGCTAAAAGTTACCTTTTGGCGACCAAATATTAATTAGTCGCGAATGGTCATTATTTTTGGCAACCAAATATGAGTTGGTCGCAGAAGGTCATATTTTGGCGACCAAAAAATGAGTTGGTCACAGAAAGTGGTATACTTTTGGCGACCAACTACAAATTTGCTGATAAAAAAAGAAAAAAAGAAAAAAAAAGGAAAAGAAATTATCATTGTGAAAAGTCAATCCCATGGATTAGTATATAAAGGGCATAGTACTCTCTCACTCTCATCATCCAAGACACAAACCAACATAGGGATCGAAATGGGAAGCCTAGGGAGTTTGAGGCAATGGCCTCAATTTGTCTATGCTTTGGTATTTTGCTTAGCAGCAACTAGTGTTGTAGCTAATACACCTTATATTTATGCTTCACCACCTCCACCTCCTTATATTTACAAGTCTCCACCCCTCACTCTCACCATCTCATCCCTACATTTACAAATCTCCACCTCCACCGTCTCCATCCCGCTGCCACCACCCTGCGTGTACAAATTACCACGTCCTCCATCACCATTACCGCCACCTCTGTACATTTACAAATCTCCACCTCCACCATCTCCATCGCCACCACCACCCTACTAATACAAGTCACCTCCACCGCCATCTCCATCTCCACCCCACCTTATTACTATAAGTCACCACCTCCACCATCTCCATCACCCCCTCCACCATATTATTACAAATCTCCTCCTCCACCTTCTCCGTCTCCTCCTCCGCCTTATTACTACAAGTCACCACCCCATCTCCACCACCACAAGTCACCACCACCACCATCACCATCACCTCCACCACCACCACCCTACTATTATAAGTCACCACCACCACCATACTATTACAAATTGCCACCTCCACCATCTCCTTCTCCACCACCTCCTTACTAGTACAAATCACCACCACCTCCAATGAAGTCACCACCTCCTCCATACATCTACAAATCCCCACCCCCACTAGTGAAGTCACCACCACCAACCTATTATTACAAATCACCACCTCCTCCAATTAAATCACCACCTCCACCTCCATACTACTACAAATCACCACCACCTCCAGTGAAGTCACCACTTCCTCCATACATCTACAAATCCCCACCTCCACCAATGAAGTTACCACCACCACCCTACTATTACAAATCACCACCTGCCCCAGTGAAATCACCATCACCACCTCCACCTCCATACTACTACAAATCACCACCTCCTCAAGTTAAGTCACCACCCCCATGACCCTACTACTACAAATCTCCTCCTCCACCATCTCCATCACCACCACCTCTATACTACTACAACTCACCACCACCACCGCACCATTATTAAGGAGTTGTTTGGGATGATCTAAATAAGTGCACTTTTTGATTTTTTATGAAATATGGATTGGGTATGAGTTGGGTTTGAAGTGATGTGATAGAGAGGTGATATGACTTAAATAAGATGATGCGACTTAAATATGATAGTGACTTTTTGACTTTTTTAAGTTATGACAAACAAGGCCTAAGTCAGCCCTCAACCCATACTATTTAAGGCCTACAGCTTAATTAATATTGTATCAGCTTGAATTTCTACAATAATAAGTAATTTCATTTTTTGAAGTTGTGTTTGAAGGCATTTTTGGCATTGTTTTTCAATTTTTTATTTAAACAAGTTTATTTGTGAATAAGAAGTCCCCACAGTGGAGATACTTTTTCGTGTAATTGTTCTGTTTTTGTTTTGTGCAAAGCTTTCTTTTCACTATCAGTTTATTGTAATAAGCAATGAAACGATGAATTTCAAATGCTAAGAGTAGCCTTGTTGTGCTTATCTAAGTTGTACCTTCTGCTACTATGAGAATCCCTTTATTTCTCAATAAGCCTTTATTAGTCAGGCAAATTAATTAATGGTCCTTTCCAATCACTATAAGAATCTGCACTTTTAGCGACTACTTTCCGTGACCAATATAAAAGTTGGTAGCTAAAAGTTACCTTTTGGCAACCAAATATTAATTAGTCGCGAATGATCATTATTTTTGGCGACCAAATATGAGTTGGTCGCAGAAAATGGTATGGTTTTGGCAACCAACTACAAATTTGGTTGCGGAAGGTCACATTTTGGTGACCAAAAAATAAGTTGGTCGCGGAAGATAAAAAATAAGTTGGTTGTGGAATTGGCGACAAAAATTTTGGTCGCCAAAAAACTTATTTTTAGCGACGAAAAATATTTTAGTCGCCGTATATTGAGTTTTGGCTACTAAAACAATGTAGTCGCCGAATGGAAAATAAAAAATTATTTTTTATCTTTTGGCCACCAAAATTTTTGTCGCCAAAAAACTTAATTTTAGCGACTAAAAATATTTTAGTCGCCGTATATTGAGTTTTGGCTACTAAAACAATGTAGTCGCCGAATGGAAAATAAAAAATTATTTTTTATCTTTTGGCGACCAAAATTTTGGTCGCGAAAAAACTTATTTTTAGCGATTAAAAATATTTTAGTCGCCGTATATTGAGTTTTGGCTAATAAAACAATGTAGTCGCCGAATGGAAAATAAAAATTATTTTTTATTTTTTGGCGACCAAAATTTTGGTCGCCAAAAAACTTATTGTTAGCAACTAGAAAAATTTTAGTCGCCGTATATTGAGTTTTGGCTACTAAAACAATGTAGTCGCCAAATGGAAAACAAAAATTTATTTTTTATCTTTTGGCGACCAAAATTTTGGTCGCAGAAAAAAAATATTTTTAGCTACTAAAAATATTTTAGTCACCGTATATTGAGTTTTGGCTACTAAAACAATGTAGTCGCCGAATGGAAAATAAAAAATTATTTTTTATCTTTTGGCGACCAAAATTTTGGTCGCCAAAAAACTTATTTTTAGCAACTAAAAATATTTTAGTCGCCCTATATTGAGTTTTGGCTACTAAAGTCACCGAATGGAAAATAAAAAATTATTTTTTATCTTTTAGTGACCAAAATTTTGGTCGCCAAAAAACTTATTTTTAGCGACTAAAAATATTTTGGTCGCCCTATATTGAGTTTTGACTACTAAAACAATGTAGTCGCCGAACACTACAAGAAAAGTGGGCTTAAAAGAATTTGTTAAAAAAATCATCATCCATTTTGTTACAACAAGTAATTTTAAATGAGGCTAGTAATCTTTCCTTTTGGTTAGTAATCTTCCTTTCGGTTAAAAAATCATCATCAAATTTATTTGTGAGATGTCAAGCCGTTGAAAAATTTGTCATTTAAATGAGGCTAGTAATCTTCCTTTTGGTTATTCCAAATCGTAATGCACAATATGCACTTCTTTGAGAATTTCTCTTTTTCGTATATGTAATGTGAGTTATCTAATTTTTCACGTAATAATTTACACATGCATCCACATAGTGTGGAATAACATTTCTCTTTTTATATCCTTATGTTTGGTTCATTGATTTGGAAAGAGAAATAATAATAATAAAAAAAGATAAATAAATGAAATATAATTATATTTCACTTACATTATACACAAATTTTCTCTTTTTCTTCTCAAATTTATAAACAAAATACAACCTAAAAATATGCTCAGTATAAATTATATTATGAATCTTGTAAGAAACAAATAAATAAAAATTTCAAATACACAATTGTTTCCTTGTTAATAGAATGACGTGGGCAATCAAAAAGGGTTGGGACCATATCTATTCAAAGCAGAGGGGTCACATTTAATAAAAATTGTATTCAACTTTCAAACAACTAACCACAACAGTGGCACTCTCCAGACAGGCGGGGAGGCCATGGCCCATCGTGGTGTCTCCACAGGTCCATCCCTGTATACAGTCACAAAATGGTTTGAATAAATGCAACGATATTTTTCTGTCACAAAAAAAATTAAAAAAAACGACGTTGTCTTACTCTTTTGATATAACATGTCTCTTTTCGCCCATTTTTTCATCTTCATGTCTCTGTCTCTGTTTTTTCTCTTTCTCTCTCTTACTTATCCCTTTTCTCTCTCTGTCTATATTCTGTATCTCTCTCTCTCTCTCTCTTTTCTCTCACTCATCTCTCTTCTCTCTATCTCTCTCGCTTATCTCTCTCCTCTCTATTTTTCTCTCATCTTGCTTCTCTGTCTCTCTCACTTATCTCTCTTCTCTGTATCTCTTTTTGTCTCTTTCGTTCATCTCTCTTTTCTTTCTGTCTCTCTCTTTTTCTATGTATCTCTCTCATTCACCACTTTTCGCTCTCTTTCTCTATCACTCATATCTTGTTTCTCTCTCTCTCTCTCTCTCTCTCTCACTGTGTTTGCCTTACTCACACCCACTCCCTCCCCTCTCTCCCTCCTCTCTTCTCTATTTACCGAGCTCCCTCTTAATTTATTGATCCACTACAAGAAAATGCACTTTTAGCGACCATTTTGTCTCTCTCTCGCTCATCACTGTCTCTATCTCTATCTCTCTTCTCTATCTGTTGCTCACTCATTTCTCCATCTCTTACCACCCATCTCCTTTACCAACCTTACCACTACTGCAAATGCCATTCCACTACCACCATCACTACTACTGTTGCCACTCGACCTCTACAACTACCATTACGACTACCATTGCCACCACTCTACTACCACTACCACCATTACCACTACCACTATTGTCACTACTACTGCCATTACGTCTCCTTCACCACCGCCACTCCATCTCCTCTACCATTACCACAACTTCACCACTAATCTCTTTCGCCATCGCCATCACCACCACCATCACCGCCACCACCACCACCACTACCACCACCACCACCACCTTCACCACTATTGCCATTCTCTCTTCTCTACCACAAAAAATTAGTTCCTGATTTTTAATAACAAAAAAACAATGGGCCGCAGAAAAATATTTTTCATTGACCACAAAAAATTAAATTTTTTTTTACTGAAATTATTTTTCATTAAAATATTACCCCTACTTCAACCAAATAAAAAAAAATTTCATTAAAATAAAAATAAAACAAATAAATTTTCAACCTTAGTAACTAAAAGAAAATGAAAAAAAAAATTCATCAACTACAAAATATATATATATTTTAACAAAAAATAAATAAATTATCCTAACTCTGCTCTTCTTTTCTTCTTTTTGTTTTTGTTTTCCTGCTCCTTCTAATTCCCCGTTTTCCCGCTCTTTCTAATTCCCCCCTTTCTTTCCCCCCTTTGTTTCTCACGATCTCAAATCCCCAATCCCTAACAAAAAAATCCCCAAAATACGATACTATAGGGAGGGAGGGAGAGAGAGAGAGAGAGAGAGAGAGAGAGAGTTGATCGGAGATTCAAAAATGGCGAACTATCACTTCGTGTACAAGGACGTGGAAGGAGCTTCGACTCAATGGGACGATATTGAGAGAAAATTGGGAAACCTCCCTCCGAAGCTCCCTGCATTCAAGCCCCTATCCTTCAAGCCCGCCGAGGATGAAGACTCTAAACACAAAGACAAAGCCCGCCACCGCAAGTGCGACTACCACCAAAGACTACGACTATCTGTTAAGTTCTCTCTCTCTCACTTGTTTGTTGCTCTCACTCTGCCCCTTTCCCTCTCCTTCTAATTTTCGAAACCCTAACAAGTGATTTTTTTAAGGCTAGGGTTGGTCAAAGTCGTCTATCTCCTATGTGATTTTGATTTTGATTTTGATTTTCATTCAATTTGTTCATTTCCAAGTTATTTTTCTTTAATTTAACTTATGTGTAAATTATGCACACCACCTGTTTGCTAATATGCCTTTGAAAATAGAAAGTACAAAATTTGTTAGTGTCTCAACCATGAATAAAGAGGCATTCTAACTACCAACCACCAACATTAAGCTATAAAATTTGGAATAGAAATTTATACTCTTAGTCTAGTAACAAATAATGAACCTTACCAAGCTTAAACAAAAGAAATCTAAGGCTGCTTTCAGAAGGTGTATACTTAAGAAATCTAAGGTATGAAAATGTATACTTAATTGAGTGTAGTTTAAGTGAGTTCTGTATATGTAAACAAATTGTATCTTAGTCAATATATAGTGGCCATTTTTTTTCTTTACAGCTTATTCATTTAAGGTTTACTTACAAATGATGAAAATCATTCTTTTTTGTTTGATTGAAAAGACTTGCACATCCAGCATGATGTTTGAAACTGATATTTATATCAAAAGTTTTTGAGTGCTCTTTAGGGAACCTTCTACACCATATTCTTTCAAAAATTAGAAATTGTTGAACCATAAATCCCATCAATGGATCAAAGCAGCAAAGCAGGCTGTTTTACATGTGTAGAATGCTAGCTTTTGAATATTTTGATAATTTTATGCCCACCAATCCCAATATTTGAGGGTGTTGGCAGGGGTGTAGATTTCATACAGACCTAGCATTCGGCATCCTTGAGCTATGACAAAGGACAATTAGATAAAAGGAAGAAGTAGATTATATTAAATGACATTGCAGCTAAGTCTGCAAGGTGAACTTTCCTATGCCTTCCAAGTCAGCTACAACATATAAGTCTAGCTTATGCAGAACTGTTATACATGTTGACAAATCACTCGAATAATATTTTATTTTCTAATGAGTTTATTGTTTGAATATAGTTTCAGAAGCTAGGTACTGAATTTTCCTTGGCTGCATTTGCTTTCCTAGGTACTCAATTAGATATTTGTTCATGTAGAATATATTTGCACTATATGAAACAAAAAGGGAGAGAATACCCTTTATATTTACCCAAGCAGTGAAAATTTGTCCGTTGGTCTACCTTGATCTGGGTTTTGCAGGTCTGAGCTTGAAATAAACTATACATGGATCGTAATTGCAAAGGTAAGCTTTGTTAGCATTTCTGCTTTAAAGCAATTCATGTATTATGTTTATATTTTTTTTCTTCCCTCTTATTTTGGTTTAAACTAAAAAGACGTTATAATGTACTTTGCAAATGAAAAACATTACATTCGATAATGAGTAGGAAGAGAAGGCAGGGGTGTCTTACCTGATTGTGTAGCTTGAGCCTTGGTATGTCATTGAAATGCTATAAGTAGAAGCCATAGTAAGAGAAGATGGATTAGAGTCTATGCTCTCCTCATCTGGGGCTTGAGCTTGAGCTTTGGTTTCAATGTCAAAATGGGATATAGATATTGAGTCTTTGGTCATAGTGGCTGAAAAAAGAGAAGTTGGAACATGTATATGTTAGGTAATGATGACTAAACTTGAAAAAACATGGAATGTTTGTTAGTGGTGCTTGGGATATTACTTCAATGAAAATTTTGGAAGTTAGTTGAGTTTGGCACTTGGTTGTGCCAAAATAGAATGTCACCATTGGAGTGGTATAGCAAAAAAAATGGCTTATTTTATTATTTATTTATTTATTTATTTTTGCACTATAGCAAGCCAAAAAATGATTTTTGCCTTGCGCCATTGGAGATGCTCTAATGGCAAAGTGATAAATTTGAGATGCCATGGATGCTCTGCTTTTCTATTAAAACTAACTATTGTTTTATTTTATTTTTATTTATTTCTTCTGTTCTTTTTCCAGCAATTTTAGCAATTTGATTCATAAAATTGAATTCCCAATCCAAGTAAAAGAAATCTGATTATTATTTTTAGATAACTATGAATGGCAATATATTTGCTATAACAATCACAACTAGCTGAGTCCTATTTAATGAATTAGGAATCATTTAGAAACACAAATATCATGAATACATATATAAGCAATCATGAATGCAAGGGTGTCATCTATGGTTTACTTTTCATTTGGATTGTATTTCTAAGTATGATCTTACAATATAACCTGATTTTGATGTATTGGTTATCTCCAGCTATTATGCTGCCAAAAAGACTGATTTGGGAATTGGGGACCATCTTTTGGTTTTTATTCTTTTTGCTCTTGTAACGCCCTCAAAAATAAACCCATAATACATAATATTAACATGCGGAATTATAAGGAAATAAAGTATCTTATTTCATTCATCAGAGTACCGTAAAATAAAAACATCATAATAAATGCCCTATGGGCTTACATCTTGCCAAGCCAACACTTGGACACAATTCCATGAGTTCTAACTCAAAACAAATAAAGCCCTAGGCTTGAAAGTTTACAAGTTATTCAGATAAAACAAATAAAATAAAGCAAGTCTTCGAGTCCAAATCCTCACAAGCTAAGTTCTTGGAGGTAGTGAACCACCTGTACCTGAAAATGAAGTTCCCATATAGGGTGAGCCACAGCCCAGTAGAAAAATACTAAACCAAGCATAAGAATTAACTAAAGCATTGGCATTCGATACGTAGTTAACACAAGATAATCAATTTCCAGTTTCATGACACTAATGTCTACGTTGTCTATGACTTATCGTCTATGACACACCACACTTTCCATTTATACAGACATGGCTCAGAACCTGGCCAAACAACTCAACAAGGGTAACAAATCAGGTTAAACCTTTCTTATAACAAAATAAACACACATGCTGGTGTTATATCAATCTTAAACAAATCCACTTCCATACTTCCCAACTGATACACATGGTGGTGATGTATCATATCAACAATAAATAGCAATATTGCTATTATCAATAAGCACACATATGAGTGATGCTACTGGAGTCCATCCCCTATCTCCTCCCAACAAATCCGGTTTAGAGGTACATCCCCTATCTTCCCCTAAACCGTGGAGTTCATCCCCTATCTTCTCCAAATGACATGCATATGCGATGAAACACACAGTTGCCATATGCAACACATAATCAATATATGTAATGTTCTGTATTAATTTAACAGTCAACATAAGTGATTTAATTCCAGTTATACCTAAGCCACATGCAAGGTCTACAACAATCACGACTATCCTCCACCGATAGCCCAAAACAGTTATTTCTAAACAAGAAATAAATACAATAATGAATGTAAAGTCCACATTCTCATAGGTAAGCATTTAAACTACCCCACTATATCATTAATCTCATAATTTTCCCAACTTCATGAATCAAACCCAATTCCACATTTTTCCCTTAAATTAATTACACAAATTAATCTAAGCCAAAACCCTAAGGTTTCTCCCAAAATTACCAAACTACCCCCACATACCAAAATACCAACACTTAGGATTAAAACGTATAAATGGAGTAGGAAATCCCTACCTCGAAGCAAGAACCCAAAAAGAAGAAGACGGGGATGATAGCCCAAACTCCAAAGTGCTCCAAATCAAAAACCGTCCAGATTAGATGGAAGCCCTCGACTCACTCTACCTTTTTAATGAAGGAACTAGGTTAGATACTCACTCTAAATAGATGAAACCTAGGAGAGAAGATGAGTTGGGAGAGAGAAAACTCGTAACCTAGGGTTTTATAAACTGAAAGAGGCTGAAAAACTGTTTTAAAACATGCTGCTGCGTATTTAAACTCGACAGGCCCGCTCGAGCGCACAAAACACCGCTCGAGCGTAAAGAACAAAAACAATGTCCGCTCGAGCGCAATGTTAACCGCTCGAGCGTAGATTCTCCCATTCCAGAACCCACGCGAAGAACACACTACCCGCTCGAGCGTCAACAATACCGCTCGAGCTCAACCCGCTCGAGCTCAGAAATCCCGCTCGAGCGTAGATATCACACCTGCAGAAGTTTTGCAGGGTTCACAAATACTGGAAGTGTGCAATATCCGCTCGAGCGCAAGAAGGTCCGCTCGAGCGGAAAGGCCGAAACTTCAAAAATCTGGGGTTTAATCCCAGACTCAAACCACCTACTCGAAACAAGTCTAACACACCCTAAGACTCAAACAATGACGTTAAAGGATGACAACAACAATAATATGACAACAGAATCCACGGAACATAAGTCCAGATACAATAATCCAATGGGAAAAGACCGGGGTCGCTATAACCTCCCCCCCTTAAAAGAATTTCGTCCCCGAAATTAAGCATAAGTTTTCAAAACAAGTTTTCTCAATTCCCACTGAAATCATAAAACAATAAACAACTTGACCCAATACCGGTCACTTCATCTCTTATCAAGAGGCATCTCACAATATGTACGAATCAACATATATTCAACTTGCATCAATATTATGCATTATTCCTTTCAATGTTAACAATTTCCATATCATATTCAATCTCATGATATAACCAACACATTTCATGTATAAATGTTATATTTCGCTTCCAAAAAAACAAGTTCAAAATGCTAACATTAAATCCAAAACATTCTCTATGTTTTCCAACTTATGACATATATAAAATTCTCAAGTTTAACAATATTACAAAAATCTATATATATAAGGTTTCTAATCACTAAACATGTCCGGATATTTCTCACGGACTTCCAATTCACGTTCCCAAGTGGCTTCCTCCACTCCGTGATGCTTCCATAAAACTTTCACCAAAGGGATGGTTTTGCCTCGCAAAACTTGATCCCGTCTATCCAAAACCCGAATTGGTCTCTCCTCATAAGAGACATCCTCATCAATTACTAAATCAGTCCAATCCAACACATGTGACGGATCTGGCTCATACTTCCGAAGCATACTCACATGAAACACATCATGAACCCCGGATAACTGCGGTGGCAAAGCTAAACGATAAGCAGCCTCGCCAATCCTCTCAAGGATCTCGAAAGGACCAATAAATCGAGGGGACAACTTCCCGCTCTTCCCAAACCTCATCAAACCTCGCCTAGGTGATATCTTCAGAAAGACATGATCACCTACCTCAAACATCAAAGGTCTCCTCCTACGGTCGGCATAAGATTTCTGACGACTCTGGGCTGTAACAAGCCTCCTACGGATAAGCTCAACCTTCTCCGTCGTTCCACTCACTAACTCCGGACCCAACAAAGGTGCATCACCCACCTCGGCCCAACATACTGGAGACCTACACGGTCGGCCATACAAGGCCTCAAATGGTGCCATACCGATACTAGACTGAAAACTGTTGTTGTAGGCAAACTCCACTAATGGTAAGTGCCTCTCCCACGACCCACTAAAGTCGAGAACACAACCCCGAAGCATATCCTCAAGGATCTGAATAGTACGCTCGGACTGCCCGTCAGTCTGAGGATGATAAGCCATGCTAAATGTCAACTTGGTGCCTAAAGCACTCTGCAAACTCTGCCATAACCTGGCAGTGAAACGAGGATCTCTATCTGAGACGATCGTCACTGGGACCCCGTGCAACCTCACTATGTCCCGAATGTACAAATCGGCAAGATGATCTACTGAATCTCTAACGCGCATAGGAATGAAGTGCGCCGACTTAGTCAACCGGTCTACAACCACCCAAATAGCATCACTACCGCGCTGAGTTCTCGGAAGACCCACAACGAAGTCCATAGTGACATGTTCCCACTTCCACTCGGCAATAGGCAAGGGTTGCAACAAACCCGCAGGCCTCTGATGCTCGGCCTTCACTTGCTGACAAGTAAGGCACTTAGACACGAAAGCTGCCACGTCTCTCTTCATACCTCGCCACCAATATTGGCGACCCAAATCTCGATACATTTTAGTGCCTCCCGGATGCACCGCAAGGCGCGAATGATGAAACTCTCGAAGTACCTCCTCTCGGCAAGACTCCGGCACAAACAAACGGTCTCGGTATCTCACACTCAGGTCGGGATACACCATCAAACCCTTCTCAACCTTCCCACTGGAAATCTTTTCTCGGAGCGATTCTACCTCAAGATCACCCCTCTGAGCCTCTAATACTCGAGTCACAAGTGTAGGCTGTGCAACAACAGAAAACAAGGCCGCATCCTCAACGGATTCACCCAAAAGCAAATCAAACTCCCCAAGTGCACCCAACATCTCCCACTCTCGGATGGCTATACTAGCTATGTCACCAACAGATTTCCTGCTAAGGGCATCGGCCACAACATTGGCCTTCCCCGGATGATAGTGCAACTCGAAGTCATAATCCTCAATAAATTCCATCCACCTCCTCTGCCTCAAATTCAAGTCTTTCTGTGTAAACAGATATTTCAGACTCTTATGATCGGAGAATACCTCAAATTTCTCACCATACAGATAATGCCTCCAAATCTTCAAGGCAAAAATCACCGCTGCTAATTCTAAATCATGCGTAGGGTAATTCTTCTCATGAATTTTCAATTGACGTGAGCCATAGGCAACCACTTTCCCCTTTTGCATCAACACACAACCCAGACCCTCTCGTGAGGCGTCACAATAAACTGCATAACCCAACCCTCTCTCCGGAATAATCAAAACCGGAGCGGTGGTCAATCTAACCTTCAGCTCCTGAAACGACTTTTCACAAGTCTCACTCCAAACAAAATTGACTCCCTTCCGAGTCAGTCTAGTCAACGGTGAAGCTAACCTGGAGAAATCTTTCACAAATCGACGGTAATACCCAGCTAATCCCAGAAAACTGCGGATCTCAAACACACTCTTAGGCTGTGCCCAATCTTGCACTGCCTCTGTCTTGGACGTATCAACAGACACCCCTTCCCCAGAAACTACATGGCCTAAGAACTTCACCTCTTTTAGCCAGAACTCACACTTCCCAAACTTAGCATAAAGCTTATGGGCTCTAAGTAACTCTAGCACTATTCTCAAGTGCTCCTCGTGCTCCTCTTCTGAAGATGAGTAGATAAGAATGTCGTCCACAAAGACGACCACAAAACGATCTAAAAATTCCCGGAAGATCCGGTTCATCAAATCCATAAACACTGCCGGTGCATTGGTGAGCCCAAATGGCATCACCAGGAACTCATAGTGGCCATACCGCGTACGGAATGCCGTCTTCGGAATATCCTCCTCCCTGACTCTCAACTGGTGGTAACCCGATCTCAAGTCTATTTTAGAGAAACAGCGGGAACCCTTCAACTGGTCAAACAGATCATCTATACGAGGCATAGGGTACTTATTCTTAACCGTAGCCCGATTCAATTTCTGATAATCGATACACAGTCTCAACGCACCACCTTTCTTCTTAGCAAAGAGGGCCGGTGCTCCCCACGGCGAAACACTAGGACGAATATAGCCCTTATCTAGTAACTCCTGGAGCTGAACTTTCAACTCAACTAACTCGGCTGGGGCAAAACGGTAAGGTGCCATAGAAATCGGCGCTGTGCCGGGCACTAGATCAATAGAGAACTCAACCTCTCGATGAGGTGGCAAACTAACAAGATCCTCGGGAAACACGTCCGAGTACTCACATACTACTCTCGGCAACACAGTCTGAGTCTCATCACACTCACTACTCTCAAGGCTAGCAAGTAGGCCACTTAACTCGCTCCGCCCTCGCGGATCACACCCCGGTGGTACCATACTACCAACCCGGTCCCCCAGAAAATGAAAACGTTCTCCGCTAACGGTACAACAAGTGACCCTCTGACGGTAGCAATCAATAAATGCCCGGTATGACGATAACCAGTCCATACCCAAAATAACATCGAAACCCTTCATGGGCATAACCACAAAAGAAAAAGGGATTCTATGATCATCGACTTCTATATCACAACCCCTAACACCTTGTTTCAAGATCAATTCACCCCCAAGAGGTGACACTACACAAATAGGAGATGCTAACTGTGCTAACTCCAACTCCAAAATAGATGCAAATGCAGCAGACACAAAGGAATGAGATGCACCCGTATCAATCAAAACACTAGCAACTGAATTGCAAAACAAGAAGGTACCTCTCACAACCGACGGGGCCGGTACAAGATCCTGTGGGGTAACAGCATACACACGCCCAGACGACCTCTGATCAACCTGCTCACCCCTCGGAGCATAAGATTGCTGCACAGACTGGGACGATGAAGCCCCCTGATTGGCCCTCGAGGCCTGAACGGACTGAGTTGGCTGACTACTCTGAGTCTGCCTCAAACCCGATGCACCAGGTGTGCCACTCAACTGCGGGCAAAACCTCTTCAGGTGCCCCGGCTGGCCGCACTGAAAACAAGAGAGTGGGCCTCTGCCCTGACTCTGGCTCTGAGATCGAGCCGAAGAAGATGCTGCTCTCTGAACTCCTCCCCTCTGAGGACAAACTGGAGACTTGTGACCCAGCTGGCCACACTTGAAACAGGTAATGTCTCCCTGACTGCCCTTCCCAGAACTAGCACTTGGCACTGGAAAAGTGGATCTAGAAAAACTACTCTGAGGCTGCTGAGGAGCGAAACCTCTCTGCCTCCTGCCATCACTCTGGCCATCCTGACTCCTCTTGGAGCCTTTCTGCCTTTCCCCCTCTTCCTGCATCATAATCTCAGTATGGGCTGCTGCATCGACCAAACGCCCAAAATCCCGAATCATAGACCCAACAACTCTCAGCATGAGGCCACGCCTCAACTTCTTCTCAAACTCAATGCAACGGCATTCCTCAGTCGCCACCAACTCAGGTGCAAACCTGGACAAACTAGTGAATGCAGCCTCAAACTCGGCCACTGATAAACTGTTCTGCTCAAGATGGCGGAACTGATCTCTCAACTTCTCCTGAACAGCCGGAGACGAGTACTTCTCCTGAAAAGCATCAACGAAAGCCTTCCAGGTACCCCCAAAACGACCCTTGGTGAACTTCCACCACTGACCCGCATCCCCCTTCAGCTGGAAAGATGCCAAGGTCACCTCCAGTGCCTCGTCTTCGATGCCTAGCATCTCAAACGTTTTCGTTGTCTGTTCGAGCCATTCGTCTGCCTTAAGCGGCTCGCTAGGATCACCTAAAAATTCGTCCGGGTGAGACCGGAAGAATTCCCTCTTCAGAAAAGCAGGTCCTGTATCTGCAGCAACAACAGCCTGGGCTGGATTCGCAGCCCTCAGAATGTCAACTGACGCCTGAAATGCCCCTGCTATCCCTTGGGCCAAAGCGCCCATAAACTGCTGTCCTACTGGCTCAGCCACATTGGCCTGGCCAACACCCTCCTGAACTGCCGGAATTTCCTCCGGTATAGGCACTTCCTGCCTGGCCTGCCTACCACGCCTACCACGACCTCGTCCTCGTCCTGACATCCTATTAAAGGAAATAAAGGCGTTAGCACTCTATATAATGTGCCAAAATTATAACACTCACGTCCTAATGCATTGGACAATAATAAATCACACCACGTAAGCACATAATCACATAAGCACCTACGAATTTCATTCCTGGATAATGATAGTCCCGAGGCGCCACTAAAGTTCCGGTTGGAAACAACATTGATCAAGTGCCTTTCCAACAAGACTTTCAGAGACTCAAGGGTCCAGTCAACATCCTAGAAACTACATTCCATACCCACATAGTCACATAAACATGTTATCACATAAGCATAAAACATTACACTAAGTCTCTATCAAACGAGACGAACCCATTGTGATTCTAATCACTTCCCACGTACCCAAAGTATTCGAACCCGGTACGCTCTGATACCAAGTTGTAACGCCCTCAAAAATAAACCCATAATACATAATATTAACATGCGGAATTATAAGGAAATAAAGTATCTTATTTCATTCATCAGAGTACCGTAAAATAAAAACATCATAATAAATGCCCTATGGGCTTACATCTTGCCAAGCCAACACTTGGACACAATTCCATGAGTTCTAACTCAAAACAAATAAAGCCCTAGGCTTGAAAGTTTACAAGTTATTCAGATAAAACAAATAAAATAAAGCAAGTCTTCGAGTCCAAATCCTCACAAGCTAAGTTCTTGGAGGTAGTGAACCACCTGTACCTGAAAATGAAGTTCCCATATAGGGTGAGCCACAGCCCAGTAGAAAAATACTAAACCAAGCATAAGAATTAACTAAAGCATTGGCATTCGATACGTAGTTAACACAAGATAATCAATTTCCAGTTTCATGACACTAATGTCTACGTTGTCTATGACTTATCGTCTATGACACACCACACTTTCCATTTATACAGACATGGCTCAGAACCTGGCCAAACAACTCAACAAGGGTAACAAATCAGGTTAAACCTTTCTTATAACAAAATAAACACACATGCTGGTGTTATATCAATCTTAAACAAATCCACTTCCATACTTCCCAACTGATACACATGGTGGTGATGTATCATATCAACAATAAATAGCAATATTGCTATTATCAATAAGCACACATATGAGTGATGCTACTGGAGTCCATCCCCTATCTCCTCCCAACAAATCCGGTTTAGAGGTACATCCCCTATCTTCCCCTAAACCGTGGAGTTCATCCCCTATCTTCTCCAAATGACATGCATATGCGATGAAACACACAGTTGCCATATGCAACACATAATCAATACATGTAATGTTCTGTATTAATTTAACAGTCAACATAAGTGATTTAATTCCAGTTATACCTAAGCCACATGCAAGGTCTACAACAATCACGACTATCCTCCACCGATAGCCCAAAACAGTTATTTCTAAACAAGAAATAAATACAATAATGAATGTAAAGTCCACATTCTCATAGGTAAGCATTTAAACTACCCCACTATATCATTAATCTCATAATTTTCCCAACTTCATGAATCAAACCCAATTCCACATTTTTCCCTTAAATTAATTACACAAATTAATCTAAGCCAAAACCCTAAGGTTTCTCCCAAAATTACCAAACTACCCCCACATACCAAAATACCAACACTTAGGATTAAAACATATAAATGGAGTAGGAAATCCCTACCTCGAAGCAAGAACCCAAAAAGAAGAAGACGGGGATGATAGCCCAAACTCCAAAGTGCTCCAAATCAAAAACCGTCCAGATTAGATGGAAGCCCTCGACTCACTCTACCTTTTTAATGAAGGAACTAGGTTAGATACTCACTCTAAATAGATGAAACCTAGGAGAGAAGATGAGTTGGGAGAGAGAAAACTCGTAACCTAGGGTTTTATAAACTGAAAGAGGCTGAAAAACTGTTTTAAAACATGCTGCTGCGTATTTAAACTCGACAGGCCCGCTCGAGCGCACAAAACACCGCTCGAGCGTAAAGAACAAAAACAATGTCCGCTCGAGCGCAATGTTAACCGCTCGAGCGTAGATTCTCCCATTCCAGAACCCACGCGAAGAACACACTACCCGCTCGAGCGTCAACAATACCGCTCGAGCTCAACCCGCTCGAGCTCAGAAATCCCGCTCGAGCGTAGATATCACACCTGCAGAAGTTTTGCAGGGTTCACAAATACTGGAAGTGTGCAATATCCGCTCGAGCGCAAGAAGGTCCGCTCGAGCGGAAAGGCCGAAACTTCAAAAATCTGGGGTTTAATCCCAGACTCAAACCACCTACTCGAAACAAGTCTAACACACCCTAAGACTCAAACAATGACGTTAAAGGATGACAACAACAATAATATGACAACAGAATCCACGGAACATAAGTCCAGATACAATAATCCAATGGGAAAAGACCGGGGTCGCTATAGCTCTAGATAAGTACACTAAAGTTTGATCAATTTAATAGTTTGTCATGACTCAAGATGGTTCTCATTGAGATACTCAACATAATATTGACTTGGCCTAAAATCTTGTTTTCTATATCCTTGTCGATAACAGCTCTTATGGAGCTTAACTTTAATAGAAACCATATTTATGCAATTTTATGGAGGTTGTTGACTAAAAATGGCACGAACAACACACAACTTTGTTGTGACCTAAGTTGGCTTTTGCACAAATGAATTTGTTTAGGCTGTCAATTTTGTGTATTTTCTGCTTTAGGAAAGTTTTCAGTTATCAATTACAGATTTCCTGATTTATATGCTGCTGTTTGTTATGGTAAGTTTTTACTCATTTCTGGTATCTAAATTTGAGTTGAACAAAATTTGCTATCTTTGGCAATTGCATATTTTTCTTTATTAATTTCATGTTTTACAAGGAATTAAATTTGATTACATAACTTCCTGGTGGTGCAAGTCATCTTGTACAGTAGATAGACCTGCCATGCTACACCTTCTTGGTGCTTTTAGCAGATTGCCTTCCCTATGAAAGAAAAAACTACAATGTTGGATTGGATTTATAAAAATAATTTTCTAGAAGCTTGAAGACATCATAAAACAACATATGTGAATATTTTTGTTTTATTTACTTGTTATTATCATTATTTTTTTATGTAGCTTTGGTATCTATCTCTGTGATCCATGGTTCAAGAAATTGGCCAGTACATACCAGTTTGTGGGCCCTCCAGTTGATCATGGCTTCGAATTTAAAGATTGTAATATTGGGCCTGATCCTCTTGCTTGTGATATTCCTTGAAACTGGTTGTTATGTTTTTTTTAGAAAGTGAAGGAATGAGCTTAACCATATTGAACGATGCATTTTGTTTTCTCTGCTTTTTGAGAACATGGATTTTGTAACATGAGTAACTTTTAGACAAAATCTATTGTATTTCACTTATAGTTTATTCCATTCTTTTGATTGTATAGAATTTGATTTTAGCCTCAGCTAGTAGGGATAAGAACATGGAGGAATGCCAAATTCTTGTAACATGGGTGCTTTTTTATTTTATTTTAAATGATCATTTTGATTCATTTATCTGAACTTGTGTTTTTGTTTGTTTTGGTACTAATAGGCTATCGAGCAAGTTGAAGTTGAGTATTTACCCGAAAAGGCTGAATTTGATGGTCATTTGGATGAGGAGTTTAGGAAGGTCTTTGAGAAATTCAATTTTAAGGAAATTGTGGGGTCTGAGGTAATTGGAATTTTGCCCAAATATTAAGTATCTTTTGTTTGCTATATATTTTTTCCTATAAGTTTTTCTCATTTCTTCCATTGTATTCATTTAGGAGAACGATAAAAAGGATAAGATTGCTGCAGATTCTGCCTCAAAGAAGGTTGACTCAGATTTTGAAGAGGAAGAGTACGATACCCATCAAAAAGAGAAAGGTGTCTCTAACAAAAAGAAAAAGGTTTGATTTTTAGTATCCGATTTTTTGATTGTTGCTGTTATTAATATGTCTACATTGAACATATGGGCTAAATTTTTTGCACATGTCCTTTCAGCTGATATGTTAGTTTGGATCAGCTGCCAAGCAAGCTGATATTTTTTGCACTCGTTGGAATAATTTTCAGTCTTTGTTCCATACCATTACAAAACTAAAATATAACACGTGGGGTAGTATAGGGTTTACAATGATCTTTGTACAATTTTAGTGGGCTAGTTAAAGGAGATACATAAATCTCAAATACAAATGCTTTTAGGTAACCCAGTAAATGAATAAGGACAATGTGGTAGCTTAGGCAGGTGCACCAACATACCCAAACAGTGGGCTATCAAATTCTGCAATACTTTGTAAGACTAAATTCCAAAAGAACATAAACTGATGCAATGACTTTTTAATTAAGGTTCCACTCGGCAATCCACAACAAACATTTTATCGTATTGGTTAAGTTAACGAAAATGAATTACTTACCCAAACAAAATTAAAAAAATATTAATGAAAAGTGTTGGCCCCAAGTCTTCAAAATTAGGAGGGGAACCCGATCTCTGGTTTCTATTAAGTATTAATTAGCTAGATATAACTACCTCTAAACAATGTGATAAAAAATGCAAACACCGGCCGTTTGAATTCCGCTTCAATTTTCCCCTTCAGTATGGTTAGACATTCTCGTATGCCAATATGTATAGTTTATATTTGCTAGTTGAGAAGTCCATTGCATATTATTGTGAACTGTTGTTTTATTTAATTATTTTTGACTTGTTCTTCTTTGAATTACATTTAAGTCCATTCAAAAAACTAAACAATGAAATACCAAAGTGGTAATGCTATAGACATAAGAATGTTGTTGTTTTATTTACAATTTGATAATGATAGTCATTTAATTTGGTAATGTGACCTTAACTTTTCATGGACATTTTTCATTATTTGTCCAATTTTACCTGGCATTATTATTTTTTTCTTTGATACAGATGGATGAACTCGTGCACAAAGCTAAATTGTACAGGACAAATTGGCACTTTTTTGTATTTTTGGAAGGATTATATATCTTTGTATAGATGTATAAGGAAAATATTAGGGTAGACTAGTAGTTATATTTTTGGATACACTAGTAGTTCTATTTTTGGATGGGTGTGTATGGAAAATATTTGGTAGACTACTAGTTATATTTTTGGGTTGATGCACATGGATAAAAATTTAAAACATAATAATAAGTACTTGTTATGTTTTAAATTTTTATGCTAGATGAAATATGTAGTTTGGAATTACTTGTGGATGAAAACTTATAATAGTTGTTGACTTTAATTAAACAGGTTTAGAAACGGTTGATATATATATTTTGTTGAATGTTCATGATTCAATTTATTTGTTGGTTTGAATGATTTTTGCAAATTACAGATTATATTGAATAAATTGGATGGATTATTATAAATTACATGTTTATTTTGTTGGATGTTGGCGACCAAATTTTGGTTTTGTTTTTCTAGTTTTGGCGACCAATTGATTAGTCGGGAAAGATAAGTTATACTTTTGCCGACTAAATAAAGTAGTCGGTGTATCACCAAGCACATTTGGCGACTAAATAATTAGTCATTAAAATTATTAATTTTGGCAACCAAAGGATTTGGTCGTGAATAGGTTTATTGCTGGCTAAAGTTTTAGTTACGGAAACATTTCTTTTAGCGACAAACATGTTTGGTCGTGGAATGTGACAATTGGTGACCAAACAATTTGGTTGTGGAATGTGACAATTGGCGACTAATTATTTTGGTCGTGGAATGTGACAATTGGCGACCAAACTAAGAGGTCATAGAATGTCACAATTGGCGACCAAAATTTTTGGTCGTAGAATGTTGCAATTGGCAACCAAAATTTTTTGGTCGTGGAATGTCACAATTGGCGACCAAACTTTTTGGTCGTTGAATGTGATAATTGGCGACCTAACTTTTTGGTCGTGGAATGTGACAATTGGTGACTAAGATATTTGGTCGGGAAAATATCACTTTTCGCGACCAAAGTGTTTTAGCGACAAAATGGATTAGTCGCAGTAATGAAATATTTAGCGACCAAAAATTTAGTCGGCAAATCCAACTTTTCCGACCAACCAAAATTTTGGTCGCCATTTACTTTTGCCGACCCTCAATTGGCGACCAAAGTAGCGACCAAAAAATTAGTCGCGGATAACTTTTGCTGACTAAAAATGGGTTTTTAGCGTCCAATTTTTTGGTCAGCAAATGTGTTATTTGTTGTAGTGAATCATTTGATATTCAAATTATGCCTACATAATAAATGAATAAGTATTATTTAATAGTATCGTAGCACAACATGGTATTACTGAAGTGATGTTTCGTAGCAAAAATTTTTAAACTCACATTCAGAGAAAAAAAAAAAAAATTGAAAACAAAAAAGTTTGACTTAAAGAAAGTTCGCTAAAGAAGAAAAATACTAAAAATATAATCATGTGTTGTAATTTTTTATTTGCTAAAAGTGCTAAGTAAACAATATCACCTAATATTCCAAAAATATTTAATAATTTTCCTTGGATGAGTGAGCTATTATGTTTTTTTGCCAAAGTGCATGACCCAAAGTACTTCAAAATGCCAAGCTGTAAAACTCTTGTACTCTTTTCTAAAAAAATAAATTATTTAGATGATCCAGTTGGTTTAATTTTTAAGTTTTTATTTATAAATTATTTATTAAAAATAAAATATTGATTTGATAAAAATCATGATCTTATGATTTTATCACGTTTGCTTTTTTTGAAAATCAATAATCTATTTCCAAAATCATACATGTTTATTTTTTAAAAATAAATTTGACAAAATCTTATAGTTTTGGCTGTGAAATTAGTCTCATATTTTTCTTAATTGAAAAATCTACACAAAAACAAATTAAACAAATTATTAAAATGTGCCTCGTAATTTGGGACGGTCATTTTCTCCTGCTCCGTTTCTGTTGGTAAAAATTTAGTTCAATCCTAATCAACAATGATTTGATTGACAGACTCAAACAAATCTTTAAGTAAACACAAATAAAAATCAAACTTTGTGGCTGAGTTCTATGTCTTAAAAATATTAAGGACTTCCCTAGAAATAATTAGGCAAAGAAGCGATAGAACAAAAAAGAATATGTATTAATTTGAATGACTTGTCACTTGTCACTAGTTATAAGAACTTAAACAAGAACAAAAGATTGAAGAATTACAACAATCGACAAAAGAAAAGAAGATAAATGGGAATTGGAAAAAACTATTAGTTTAATCTACTCCTAAAACGCTAATTTGGAACTATTCCTAAATAATTCTGCACGAGTGTGTTTGATGGTTGATTCATTTTTTTTTTTCATTCTTCAATTCCCCCTTTTATACTTGCTTGGCCATCTCATGTTGTAGCAATTAATCCATGATCTTCCTTGATCTTTGCTCCACTCAACCATATCCCATATCTTCATAGGAACTACTTGCAGATTTTGTGCTTTGACTTGATATTGATTCCCCCGATTTTAGCATATGGTTTATAATTGATTTCAACAAATATCTTTAGTGGCTTTATTTAATCTTTTTAAGCCACATCATCATCTCTTTCATGCCACGTTACTATCATACTTGTCACACTATGACAACATACCCATCGACAAAAATAATAAAAACAAATATGGTCAATGTTATTTTTTGAAAATAGTTTATAATTTCAATCGATAGACCATAATTGAATTTGACCATAATTAATAGGCTACAATCAATAGAAAAATAAAATGTGGTGCAAATAGTTTCACATGGGTTTTCTCCGCCTGAGGAAGTGGAACGGGGACGGATTTTGTTTCTCCCACCTCGTTATACTCAACCCCGCCCTGATTATATTTAATTTTTTTTATTATAATAAAATTAAAATACTAAAATATTATACTTAATATTAATTTTTACTCATTTATTTTTTAATTTATATATGATCATTGTCGTTAAATATAAATTATTATCAATAATATACCATATTATCTATAATTTTTACTAATATTATTATTTTTCAATATATAAAATTAACTCGTCTCTCACTCACTCCATCTCTAGATTTACTCTGCCTTGGGAATGAGTTATTACAAATCCATTTCAAACGTAACTTGTGCCATTTCTACTTTAAGGTCTCTTGAAATTGACTGAAAAAAAAGAGAGGAAAATAACATATCAATTGAAGGATGATTTTTTTTTTTCAAATTAATGATGAAATTTATAAATTTTAATTATTAAAATCATAAACATTCCACGAATTTGTAATTGTTTTGATGAAGTTGGCTTGATTTTGTGATTTCTAAAAGTAAATAAAAAAAATAACTCTCTTAAAAGTACAAATTTACCAAACATGATGGGCACACCGGCCCAACCCGAGTTCAGATCACCTGTAGTGCAAGAAGTAGAGTGCATTTTGTAGTCGTGTTGACAGTGACCCCAAAAAAAAAAAAATACGAAACAGAGAACATGGAGTGGAGCAGAGCACCGGTAGTCCTCTGGCGACGACGTGATATTGCCGTTAGTCTCTCCTTCTCTCCCTCCCTTAATTAATTAGGGTTTTATTGAATTTGCAATACAATATTTTATTATAGTTATTGATAAGGAAACAATTCAAACTTGTAATTTTTTAGGGTTTTCTAGATTTTGATCTCCCAAATCGAACTCAAATTCGACAATAATGGAATTGTCATATTGAGAGTTGGTTTGTTTGGCTTGTGGGTTGGATTGGACGGAAACAATCCATGTCCCTCTCCCAATGTTAATTTTTTCACAAATTTCATCAACTTTGGTTTTCATCTTTTATTATTTATTTTTTTATTTTTTGTTGTTGTTGTTGTTGTCAATATCATCATCTTATTTCATTATCTATGAATTTTGATCCATTTAATTATGAAGTGTGTCACTTTTACCACTTGTCAAAGGAGGGCGTTGTACGGTTTTTAGAGTTTAAAATGTATAAGTTTTTAGATGAGAGATGACATGATATTCGTTAATAGTTGACAGAGAGTCTTAATTTAATTAATCCTTCTATTGAATTTGCACTTTTTTATTTTTATTTTTTATTTATCATTCTTGTCCTGAAAATTGAAAATTATGAGAAGATCATTAGATCTATTAGTTTATGCAATGTGCTATATAAAATCATTGCCAAGGTGGTTATAAATTGGCTTAAATTTATGATTTTACTCTCTCATTTCTCTATAGCTAAAGGAAAATACTAGAAACCTTAAATTTTTTACCAAATGTCTCATGTGGATGTAGACCCCACACTTATGTGGGATCCACCTCATGTAAGACATTTGGTAAAAATTTTAGTATCTCTAACATTACTCATAGCAAAATGGTTTTGTCCAACCTTTAGATATGTGTGCACACATGCTCGAGTCCATGTAAATATAGGTATCTAACACACCAATCTATTTTACAATGTGTTGCTCTTCAACTGATCATGATCACTATAGAATTTAAAGACAGAATAAGAATGAATAAAACATTTTTTGTGCATAAATTTGCTTTTATTATTTCAAATTTATCAACATCTAGAGAGACGTTGATTGAACATATAATAAGAAAATAAATAAAACGTATTTAAAGACATGATTGTAGAATGAAATCTTCACAAAACTGAAGTTTGAAGCATAATGAATACTTGAACCCTCTTTATTCTCCCACCAGCCATCTTGTTTGACCTAAAATGACCATCAATCCACCAAGAAAGAATCCTTCTTGCAGCAATTATTATCATTTTCATTAATCTATGAGCTGCAAAGCCAAATTGGAGTGACTTTATCATAATTTCTTTAGTAAACTTTGTGAGGAGGTGGAGGAGAGCTATAGTAGTATACATGAGGAGGCGGTGGTAATGATGGTGATTTGTAGTAATATGGTGGCGGGGGTGATAGAAATGGAGGGGGAGGTGAGGGTGATGGTGGGGGAGGAGATTTGTAGATGTGAGGGGGTGGAGGTGAAGGAGATGGAGGTGGTGGAGACTTATAGTAATAGGGTGGAGGTGGTGAAGGTGAAGGTGGTGGTGGTGACTTGTACACATATGGAGGAGGGGGTGATGGAGATAGAGAAGGTGGGGACTCGTATACATATGGAGGAGGAGGTGATGGAGATGGTAGTGGTTGAGACTTGTAGACATAAGGAGATGTGGGAGAAGGAGATGGTGGTGGTGGAGATTTGTATACATAAGGAGGTGGAGGTGATGGAGATGGTGGTGGTGGAGACTTGTAGACATAAGGTGGTGGAGGTGATGGAGATGGTGGTGGTGGAGACTTGTAGACATAAGGAGGTGGGGGAGATGGAGATGGTGGTGGTGGTGGTGGTGGTGGTGGTGGTGGAGATTTGTATACATAAGGAGGTGGATGTGATGGAGATGGTGGGGGTGGAGACTTGTATATGTAAGGAGGTGGAGGTGATGGAGAAGGTGGTGGTGGGGATTTATAGGCATAAGGAGGTGGAGGTGATGGAGATGGTGGGGGTGGTGACTTGGAGACATAAGGTGGGGGGGGTGATGGAGAAGGTGGTCGTAGGGATTTGTAGACATTAGGAGGTGGGGGTGATGGAGATGGTGGTGGTGGAGACTTGTAGACATAAGGAGATGGGGGAGACGAAGATGGTGGTGGTGGAGATTTATATACATAAAGAGGAGGATGTGACGGAGAAGGTGGTGGTGAAGATTTGTATACATAAGGAGGAGGTGGTGACGGAGAAGGTGGTGGTGGGGATTTGTAAACATAAGGAGGTGGCGGGGACCGAGATGGTGGTGGTGGGGATTTGTAATAGTAAGGACTCTCATACTTGTAACTTGGCGGTAGCGGTGATGGAGAGTTATATGCATAAGAAGAAGGTGGTGATGGTGGAGATGCATAAATGTATGAATCAGGGAAAGCTGCCACATAATTCGTAGCTAGCAAAAGTAAAGCCAAGGCACATAGTTGCCTTGGCCAAAGAGAGGCCATTTTTGCAACAACTTGATTTGGCTGCTGCTAGAAATTAATAAATGAAGACTTGTTGATGATGGCTTTACAATGGGGAGGCATACCCTTTATATAGTCATCCCTTCAATTAATGTAGCATTTGTATACTATTGTTTGACAAAATCTTTTTGGTTTTCAAATATTAAAAAAAATATATACAAAAGCGTCTCATTTTCATTCAAACTGGATAATGGGTGTCCACTAACCATTTGTACATGAGATGAGAAACAGTCAATTTGCACATTTTTTAAAAATTTTTTGTTTTTGAAAATTCTATACCATCAACAGATTTTTATTTAATGTTCTTATCACTAAGCACAAACCATAGCAAGTAGAAGAAACAATCATAAAAAAAAAAAAAAAAAAAACACGGAATACAAATTTACGTAATTTGACAAGATTACCTACGTTCACGGCTCATACTAGTTTCATTATACTGTTAGAAGAGAAGAGTTACAAATTTACAACGCAACTACTATGAAGAGATCAATCTATATGCTAGGGTTTTATGTCAATAAATTAATGTAATATTCTTAGTACAATTCGCCACAAGGGCACATGATAAGCATACAGTAGTAATTAGATTTCACAATTCCAACATAAAAAATAGATAAAAATAAATTATATATGACAGTAATTAAATTTTTTTTAAAGAAATTAGGTATGGTGTGGGTTGCACAAGAAGCTTTCCAATTTGTTGAAACTGATCGGTGGGTGAGGCGCTGGAATGTGATAGACCTAGGACCTAGGTGATTTACTTATGTAATTAAATTCACATTTATGCATTTTATTAATGTTGAAAAATCTTGAGTATAGAAATGGAGCCATAGTTGTTAATTAGGATTGACAATTGGTTTCATACATGCTCATAAAAGTCACAAATACAACAAAAATTATTAAATCTTTTTGAAATATCACGTAAACGTTTGCTTGTTCAATAACGCATGATCATGAGGTCACCTTGTTCCTCCTCTCCGATAAGGTGCCGTATGTCATTAGGTGGGTACATGACAACAAGATTATTTCTTACTATTTTTTTTTTTTGGAAAGTTAATACAATTTTAAGTACTTTATAATCAATTTCTTGTAGCCCATTCTCATATGAGAAGTTAGGGTTTCAAACCTCAGAAATAATTTTGTTAGTTATTATCTATATCACTTTCTTACAAGTGACCCGGTCGCTTAGCGGCCATCCATTCCTACTTTTGTTATACATAAACAAAAAATAAAAACAAAAAATAAAGAAAGAGGAAAAAAAAACACAAATGGAAAATAAACTTGTTTAGAAAATTAAGTAATTATAATGCTTTACAACTCATTATTATAATTAATTAATCAATTTGATGAGAAAGTGTTGCACTAAGTTTTTCCAGATTTTTGCTAACAGAAAGATTAGTTTTTCTTAAGCATTTTGCGAAAAAGAAAAGAGTGTAGTTAGATAAGAAATATTCAAAAGCAAAATCATTCTTAATTTACTAAAAAAATATAGGGTAAATTACACTTTCCACCCTCAAATTTTCATCTAAATTTCACTCTCATTCCTTATCTTAATTGCACTAATTCAGTTCTCATACTTTAATTTGAGTTTTAATGTAATTTTCTTATTATTTATAGTTAAAAAATAATATATTTTGAAGACATTAGAGAAAAAAAATTTGTATAGAAAAATTAATCACTACTAGGGTTATATGACACGAAACTTTTCGCGACGGCATACGTTGTCGTCGTAAAAAGCTGCTTTTGGCGATGGTTAATATTCCATCACTAATGGTCACTTATTGCGATGGTAATTTCGGTCTCAAAAAGGAGGAACCATATGTTCAATGGTTTTTGCGACATCAAACCTATGGCCATCGCGAAAGGCTCATTTTTGCGATGGTTTTTCCCTCTCGATGAAAAAATATATTTTTAATTTTTTATTATTATTATTTTTTTGTGATGGGCATCATTGTGCTGTCGCTAATAGCCACAAAAATACCCAAAATTCCCAAATTCTCAAACGCTTGGCGCCTATGATATTTTCGTTTCCCCTCTATCTCTCTCTATCTCTCTCTCTCTCCCCATCTCCATTTTTCATTTACAAGTTCACTCCCGCCGGCATCAGTTTGTTGATCCACCTTCACCAAGCCGACATCGCCGCCCACTCTCTCTCGATCTCGCCATCGATCTCAATCAGTACATGGATATCACCTCTTTCAAAGCTTTAGGAGTCTTTAACGTTCGATTGGTACCTCTCAAGGTATTGCAGATCCAAAATTTGTATATTTATTTGCAGTTTACATTCATCTGTTTTCATCTCTCTTTTACTTCCTTGGAAAACCCTAGAGTTTGAAGGTAATGACTCTCTCTTTCTCTCTTTCTCTCAGTTTTGATTTAAGAATTTTGCATTCGATATTTGTATCTACACAAATAATACAGACTATACACTTACAGCATGCCTTCTCCAAAACTAGTAAACCAACATTTGTTCCCATAACCCAATTCAATAAACCTTTCCTTTACAATAATAATAATAATTGCAAAGAGAATGAGAGTTGTAATCTTCAAAGCTACTGCCTTGGGGTCTCCGTCATTGATTCTGTTTCGGGGGAATCATTGTCCACTCACTAGGTACTCGACGAAATGCCTATTTCAGATACATTTTTGTATAAGGATATGTGGTAGGGATTACGAAAAACTCTTCCAAAAGGGTGGCCAAATTAGATTACTTGTATAACCTATTTTTCTATTCCTTTTGAAACTTATTAGGCTTCTCAAAATTCTAAGCCACTATTCCAACTTAGGATAGGATGCCACCCATTTATAGGATGTTGTGAAACTCGTTGTTTGAATTAGTGTAGCCTAGATCATGCCAAAAATCTAGGACAGGGTAACCCTACCCCCTTATACGGGTGTTTTGGCTCTCTTACTTGATATGTGCTTTTACAGTGAGACTGTACATGATGGTTCATATCAGTATAAGTTCGAGAACAGAGTTTAGTGGGGATTTTAGTTCAGTTATGTGTTTTGAGTATTGTGAATTGGGGCCGAAGTGCTATCCGATATTGATTTTTCTTTTCTTTCTTTCTTTTGTTAGGTAGCTTACCATCATAGCTTCAGAAAGACCTGATATTCCCCAAGTTGTGTAGACTCGCTTTGGCAGGCTTTGCAAAGCTCAAGACCTTGTTAGTGGTCAGCCCGTGTTAGTCTCGTTCCCGTTAGTCACCCGACGAAGAAGGAACAGACAGTCAGTAGCATCAGTACAAAGAACTCCACAAACACCTATTCACTCTCACTCAATCAGTTCACCAGCATCTAGTTCATCCAGACCAGCAATGGCACAGAATACAACACAGAACGCAGAGGAATTCGCTGCCATGATAATGGCTTTCCAAGGAACTATGGACACTGTAAACCAAAGGATGGCTGAACAAGATGAAATCAGTGCCGATCTATAACGTACATCTGGGGTATCAACATCAACTGTACACCCGATCCCGGCTGCTCAGCCAAACTCAAATCTACCCCCACCAGTAGAAAATCTGCCCGTCCCGGATCCTCAAGACATGTTTCCCCCGACTCTAGCTTATCGGCCTCCGGTTCAACCTTCCGTATGAATCTTTCCTTTTGATATTAATGAAATTGATCCGGCCTTAGTCAAGATTGCTAGATTGAAGAAAGCATTGAAGAAATCCCAGGGCTTTAACTCCATTCCGGATATCGAAGATGGGTACACAGAGGCTTCGGTTAGATTACTAGAGAAATTTAAGATGCCCCACATCGACAGATTCGATGGGAGTGGGGAACCAATTGTGCATGTCCGATTGTTTTCGGATGTATTGAGGCCTATGGGTATGTCTCGGGCACAAAAGCTTTCGTTGTTTCGGAGAACCCTGTCTGATGTGGCGGCCATCTGGTAAGCTAAATTGGAAGACTCAACAAAGCGGAATTGGGAGGAACTATCTGAGGCGTTTGTCAATTAGTATTCGTATAACACCCAGATAGAAGTAACTATAAGTGAGCTAGAGGTTACTACCCAGAATCCCAAAGAATCATTCATCGATTTTGTCGCTCGGTGGAGAGCCAAGGCAGCCCGAATGACAAATAGGCTTGCCGAAAGAGAACAAGTCTGACTAGTGGTCTAGAACCTTGAGCCAGATATTGTAGACACCCCATTTTTGACCGACCTTAAGACTTAGACGTCATCGTTTGTGCACGCGATGATTGCGCATGTTTGTGCTTGTTTCGAGCGCCTGAAGGTCTCGGCTGAGTGCCTTGTCTTTGAGCCTCTTAACAATTTGTGTTTTGGCCTTGGTTTTTGGGCCAAACCTTGTTGCCCCTTTGCCTGAGGGAGGGGAAAGGCTGCCAGCCACTTTTGGCATCTGCCGGCCAATTTTCTCCCTTGTAGGCCACTTGGATTGGTCGGTCGGCTACGGGAGGTGGCCGGCCGGCCACCTTAACTGGCCGGCAGCCACTTTTTCTCATTTTTAGATATTTTCAGATCTTTTGAGCCAGTTGTGGCTCACTGAACTCATCTTCCATACACGTGTATGGAGGGATGGAACAAGTCTTTTGGCTTGTTTGCTCTATATAAGGGGAGCTTCCTCCCCCTAATTGAGGGTTCAGAATTTTGAGAGCTAAAATATCCCTCTCTATCTAGAATTCTCCCTCTCTTTCTCTCTATATTTGTGCTATATTGAGTCTAAAAGTGAGTTTTCTTCACACTTTTGCACCAAGACACCTAGTTAAGCACCTTCACTTTGGAGCTGAAGTCCATTGGAGCTTGTTTTGAGGTCCTAGCATTGGTTTTGGTCCAAAATTGTTGCTGAAGTTGCTGTCTTGCCATTGTTCTTCAAGGGTAAGCATATGCTCCCTTTAAAGCTTTGTTTTGATTAAGTGTTCTACCACCTTTGCATGTTACTTTGAGGCTGATTTTAGCCTCTCAATGACTCTGATTTTAAGGCTTTATAATGTTGGTTTGAACCTTGTGGGGTTAGGGGGGTGGTCCCCCTCTTTTGCTCTTTGGCTTGTTAAGCCTCTTGAGCCAACTCTCTTAGCTTTTGAATCCCCCCTTACTTGGACTTTGAACCATTGAAACTCAAAGGAATTTCAGTGGTAAAAAGTTGTTCTTGTGGTCCAAAATAAGAGAGGGTGATCCCCTCTTCTTGTATTCTTGTTTGCTTGTGTTGATGGCCTAATACATGAGCATGTGTTTCTCCCTTTTTGAAGCTTAGTCCAAGCATGTTTTGTGACTTTTTGGACCTTCCATAACTCTGTTTTTGGTTGGTTTGGTCATTGGTTTCTTGCATCTTACACTTGTAGTGCAATCCTACTTGTTGGCCTAACATGCTTCATGCCTCTCATTCTAGCATGTGTATGCTCCACTCCAGCATGTTTTTGGCTTTGATTTAGCATGCTTTAGGACTATTTTGAATGGTTTTGGCTATGTGGTTCATGCTTTGTATAGCTATAGTATAGTTGGCCTTGCTAGTCTTGTGTTTTGAAGCCCCTAACATGCCTTATTTGTGATGTTTGCATGATATGGCATCATTTGGCATGTAAATTCAGAGCATATATCATTGTCTCACTCTCACATATATCACTCTTTTATTGTGTTTGAGTGTTGAGTCTTCATGCCTTGTTTGCGGGCTATCAAATGACATGCTTTCCTTGTGTTCTATGCCTTAATTTCAGCATATTTAGCCTATTGTTTTAGCATGCCTTAGCTCTATTTTGGGTGCTCTTGGCCATGTGAGGCTTGCCTTGTATGGTAGTAGTATAAGTGGCTTTGACTAGCTTTGTGTGTCAAGTCTCTAGCATGCTTTACTTGGGTTGTTTGCATGCTTTAAACTCATTTCTCACATGATTTCAGTGTATATGGTGTAGTCACAGTCTCACATGTTTGACTCTTTCATAGCTTTTGGGAATCGCTCCTTATGCCTTGCTAATGAGCCAATACGTATGCTTGCTTGTCTAAGCTTTTGGGCTAGCGTTTCAGCATATTTTAGCCTTTGTCTTGGCATGCATGAGGTTTGTTTAGGGCTGGTTTAGTCCATTGAGCATTGTATTGCATGCCTCTTGTGTGGTGCCCTTTACTAGCCTTGTGCTTTAAGCCCTCTAGCATGCTATATTTGTGATGTTCGCATGATATGTTGTCATTTGACATGTAATTTCAGTGCTTATACCTCTGTCATGCTCTCATATATATCACTCTTTAATTGTGTTTAAGAGTTGTGCTTCATGCCTTGTTGATGAGCTAATGCATGCACATCATTTTCTTGCCTCCCATGCTATCATTTTAGAGCATTTTGGACGCTGTTCTGGAGCATCTTAGCTATGTCCATAGCTGGTTTGACCATTTGAGATTGATAGTGCATGCCTCTTATGTAATGCTCTTTACTAGCTTTAATGCTCTTGACCCCTTAACATGTCTTGCTTGCATTGCATTACATGATAGACTCTTGTGCATGCCACTTTAGCATTGAAAGATAAGCATGCTGTTTGCATTGCATTGTGTTTGGATTGGACGTTAATCCGAACACAAGGAATGTGGCATGTTTCATACTCAAAGTGATGAAACGTGTTGCATTTTGTGGTCGCCAACCCTCTTGATCATGCATGATAGAGGTGGAGGCTCTTATGTGTTGTTTGTGCATTCACTAACATTGTACGAGCTTGCTTCTTTGGCCATCGTGCATTGAGATGTGTGATTGGTGGCTTGAGAGTCGAGTACTACCCTCCTTTGAGGTTGAGAAATGATAAGGAGAGTAGTTGCACACACATTTCCTTGTAAATGCATTGTTGTGCCTTTGTTGATCTCTGTTGCAGCAAAGTTGGGATTCTGGAAAGGGAAGTGGCTGGCCGGCCACTTGCACTAGCCGGCCGACCAGTTGAAGTGGCCGGCCGGCCACTCGCAGCAAAATTTTCCAAAATGCTCCTGTTTTGGGGCAAATGCAAGCTGAAAGTGTGTTTGATGTTCTGAGGTCACCGCGAGTGCAAACAGAGACAACTTATGGCAAGGCAATGCATTTCTGGGTGAAGCAAACCGAGCATGCATGTCTCCCTCCCCCGAGGCCATTTTAACTGCTTTACTTAGCTAGTTAATTTACCGGTTTTGTAATTAATTAGTTAATGTGTTTAGCTAATTCAATTCATCTTTGTAATATTCTAATTAGCTTAGATTAGCTAGTTATTCAATTTCATTTGGTTTGTAATTGATTAGCTAAGTTAGTTAATTAGTCGATTTGTAATAATTAGCTTAGCTCAGCGTAGCTTAGCTTATTTATTCGGACCCTCCGTCGAGAGGGCAAATGTTGTAATAAGTGTCCATTTGTGTGTGCATGTCTTCCAACCCCCACTTCTTTCTCCCTTTTACTTATCAGCTTTTGATGGTTAGTTTAGGGCATATTTCGATTAGCATACCTTATGCTATGCATCTTTGCATCATTCATTTGTATTGTATGCACCGGGTTTGGCGCATTATTCAAACTGCATCATATTTCAATACTTTTTTGAATACATGTATCGAATTGTCGCATTCATATGCCATCTTAGATAGCCGAGCCTATTTAGTTGCATTTTGCATGTGTTGCATTAGGCATCTTAACATAGCTAGGATCATGCATTGATTTCTAACTAGTTTTCTGTTTTGACTTGGAGTACACTGTAAGTGTTTTCGCTTTAGCATCCTTGCATGTGTGTAAGTGACTGCAATGATAGCATGCTTTCCATGAGGCTATTTGCTTATTTGATTAACTGAATGAATGCCTGTGGATGAAGGCTTCATTACTTGAATTGGAACAATTCATCAAAATGTGAGTTTTAAGCCCACTTGAAGTGGCAAATCATCATGTTTTAAGCCCACTTGAGGGTGGCAAATCCGCACTTTAGCCTACTTGAGGGTAGCAACTTCAAACCATTTTCGAAAAACAAATATGAGATGTTTTGTTCCAAATTGAGTGATTTAGTCTATACTTGTGTGTTGTGCGCATCACATAGTAAGTTAGGTTAATAAACCGGAATAAGAACACATGTGTTTTCAAAAACAACATATCATGTTAGTAGAGGCCGATCTTTGATCGAGCGAGCGGGGGTGCTCATTTCAGGACCTTCCCCTCTTGTACCCAAGTTCTCGAGCCGAGGCAACTTTGGTGATGACGGACACGTGGCCTTTGGCACGAGTCAGGGTTTCCTAAATTTCCCAAAAACAAAACATTTAGGTGGTGACTCTGTAATCTGGCAAAGCAGTCCATGTTTGGCGCTTTTTGATTAAAATTAGTTTTCCAAAATGATTTGCCGGATTTGGACTCTTTGGTGATTTATCAGTCTTACATTGCACTGTGTGAGCTTAGATTCAGAACCGTGACAGGAGTCCAAACTGTAGTAGCTATGAACTCAAATCCGCGCCCTCTCCGAAAGGGGGGCGCGCGGAGGAAGTTCGGGCGGTCTACAGATATGCTGCAGAGGATGATAGTGGCACCATTGTCCACATTTGCTTCCTTACATGAGCTAGTGGTCCAGATTGAGAGTGCATTCAAAAAGGGTATCATCCATAGAACAAGTGAACCCGCAAGAAGGTTGTTCTCTCGGAATACTAATGCTAGCAGTAGCATTATTTCGCGGCCTGTAGATTTAGCAATGTCGTCACAACGGCCAAGATGGCTGAGCATTTTGCTACTGCCACAACCTCTCAACCTTCACAAAGTATCGGTCTACCCCGGAATTGAAGAGTTTTCACTCCCCTCCATATGACCCTAACCCACGCCCTTAAGCTATTAATACAAAAGGGGCATCTCAAGCCTCTTGATCCTCGTCCGCTTCCAAACCCATTGCCACCCAAACATGACCCTACCCAGTATTGTACCTTCCACCAACAACATGGCCATCCCACAAACATGTGTTGCCGTCTACATCATGAGATCCAAGATCTCATTGACAACAAAGTCATCGCCCCACCTGCTAAACCAAACGTAACAACCAATCCACTTCCTGTACACAACCAAGTCCCCCCGTCTAGAAACATTAACCACATCCATACACTACTGCCCACCTTCAACCCTAGCCCATAAATTACCTTATCCCACCTAGCAAAACCGGAGGTGGTCATTCCAGAAGGCACATACATGTGCATGATGGATCTAACACCACAAATCTAACCCAGGCTCGTGGCAGTAGAAACGAAGAAAGAGAAGAATGCACTGAAGATAGGGTCATCTGATACCCGTGTCATAGAGAAAGGGGTCTCACTCACGGAGGAGTACGATCCTAGTTTATATATTGTGGCCATCGATTAGCCGAAGCCAGTGGTCATACTGCCGAACTTTTTCAGCATTAATGCTGTTGGGGAAGACCAAATGGCGTTGAGTGGCCCAAGCAAGGCCTGAACAACATAGCAAACCTAGAAGAGGATCTGGCAAAATTGGAAGAGGATCTGGAGGATCTTTACTTCTTCAAGGAAGAAGATATAAGCTGTGTGCAAATGGGATGGTGGGACCCGAGCCAGCCAGAAACAAGCAATGGATGGTTGAGTGAGGAAGAGTCAGATATGGTGGAACAAACAGGAGAGACTGGGACAGAAGAGGAAATCACTGTTAGTTGCAAGGCTGAGGCTGCACCTTTGACTGAGAAAGAACACGCACTGGAACAATTTCAAAGGGAAAGGATAGAGGAGATCCAGGTGAAGATAGCTCTAGAACAGAAAAGGGAAAAGGAGAAAGAAAACGCTGAGTCCATAACCGGCAGTGTTCAAAATGCCAAGAAAACTGAGTGGGAACCCAGTGATCGGAAGATAATGATAAGGAAACTCAGAAAGTATCGGGATGTTAAAACCCGAGCTATAGTGGAGGAAGAATGGTATGATGATGGGGTGCGTAATGTTAATAGGCTCCAGATAGAACCTGATAGCAGCCTGGCCATGACCGCGGGGGAGTGGTATACATGGATGAAGGGTGAAAGGATGAAACACCTGATGATACGTGGTATACTAATGAGATTGATCATCTGACCCGCATTGGTCAGTACTTTAAACCCTTGACTTTAGATTAACCAGAATCTTCTAACAAAGAGGCTAAGAAAGCAAATGAGAAAGATGCTGAAGAAAACTTGGTCTTGAAGTAACTAAAGAAGATCCAAGCCAACATATCCATTTGGGGACTGATAATGGCTTCTTGGGAGCATAGACAAGCCCTGTTCAAAGCAATAAACCGAACCAAACTGCCCATTGACACCACCGCTGACCAATTGGCGTCGTTGGTCATCTCTAGAGACGTTATACCAGTAATATCCTTTACGGATAAAGAATTGCCTCCTAAGGGTGCCAACCACAACCGTCCCTTGTATGTAACCTTGGAAAGTAAAAAAAAAAGTGGATTCCGATGGTGTTAATAGATACCGGATCAACAATCAAGGTGTGTCCAGTGAGAACTGCCTATGCCATCGGTTTGAGGCCGATTAACTTTACACCCACGACACAAGCTGTCCGGACTTATGACAATACAAGCAGGGATTATGGAAACGTTTAAGAGCAATATCCTAATCGGCCCATTCGAACATGAAGTGGAATTCCATGTCATGAACGTTCCAGCCATATTCAACCTACTACTGGGAAGGCCCTGGCTACATCAGATGAAGGCTGTATCATCAACAGTCCATTAGTTAGTAAAGTACCCATTCGAAGGCGGGATTGCTATTGTGTATGGTAACTTTGTGATATATCCTCCGTAGGGAACCACCGCACCCTTATTGGAAATCATACATGGGGAAGAAGACGTGTTCCTTTCTGGTTTTTCTCTGGTAGAAGCTCGGTTGGTCCAAACCATCATGGAAGAAGGCGAAGGGAATTATGTGAGTGCCCAGTCAATCTATATGATGAACAAACAGAGGCATGTGCCCGGATCAGGGCTAGGTCGAAGTGGTAGGCAGAGAGGTACTGTTGCTAAGGAGATGAGTCATAATCCCCATGCTTTTGGGCTGGGATACAAACCTACCGCTGTAGATTAGTAAAGGAAAGGTCAGGAGCTGAGAGAAAGGATGAAAACAAAGAGGACTGGGAGGTAGTATGAAGTAGTTCACAAACCAATACAGGGGACCTTAAACGGACGTTTTGTCCGCCAAGGGGAAGACTTCCCCTTTTGTGGATTCCCAAGAGCCCTAGTATGATTAGGAAACAAAAACAAGGTATCTGGGGTTTGAAATCTTCTTCGGGCACCAGTTACCAGAAGTGGAGGATGAACAAGCAGACCTAAGCACTGATATAGATCAAGGAAGGACTGCAAACTTGAACATCAAAGACAAGGAGCTGTTGGGAAAGGCACTAGCTGACTTACTGATGAGTTCTATTGGTGGAGCTGAAACCACCAATTTGGGGGATAGTTTTACTATCTCAATGATCAGAGATACCCCATCGGCGGATTTCTCCAATCTTATCGTGAATGCATCTAAGGCTCCACGCTTGGTCTGGAAGTTCGAGCAAGGCGTCATCAACAGTTTTGAATCAGATAGTGAGTCCGGATCTAATTCCACTGAGTCTGTGGAGTCAGAATCAGATTTGAGTTCTTCAGAGTCTGGCATCTCAAGAGTGGCAACCCGGATACCAAAGTCCTATCCAAGTCATTTTTTAGCTTTTCTTTTGAGTCCACTGTAACTGAAGATCCAGACTTTTTGAATGGAAATGCTGTGAATGTTGCCTACTTCTCTGTGCCTTTGGTTTGTTGCACTGATCTTAATTTTCAAAATTTTGACATAAACAAAGAAGAAGAAATTCCTCGGGTTTTGAAAAACTTGGTTGATTTTGAGGAGTAGAGGTGTGTTAAGCCCTGTAAAGATGAAATCGTATCAATTAACGTGGGTACTGAGGAAGATCCTCGCTTGCTCCAGATCGGGTCCACACTGTTTTCAGAGGAACACGAGTGTTTAATCGCTTTATTAAAAAATTTCAAAGATGTTTTTGCGTGGTTCTACGAAGACATGCCTGGAATCGATCCTGAGATTGTACAGCACCGGATCTCTCTTGACCCCGATGCCCAACCAGTTAAGCAAAAACTGCGCAGAGTTTGCCCAAATTGGGCTTTGAAGATTAAGGAAGAAGTTACCAAACAGATTGAGGCAGGGTTCTTGCTTGTATTTGAGTATCCGATGTGGTTGCCCAATATTTTTCCAGTCCCAAAGAAGGATGGCAGAATCAGAGTCTGTGTCGACTTCAGGGATCTGAATAAGGTTAGTCCGAAGGATGATTTTCCATTGCCGTATACTGATGAGTTGGTAGACTTCACCGCGGGCCATGCATTGCTCTCGTTCGTGGATGGGTTTTTCGGGTTTAACCAGATTCTGATGGCACCCGAGGATAGGGAGAAGACTGCTTTCACTACTTCGTGGGGCATCTATTGCTACCAACTCATGCCGTTTGGGTTGAGGAATGCTGGGACCACTTATCAAAGGGCTGCAACTATCATTCTGCACGACATGATCCACAAAGAGGTTGAGGTGTATGTGGACGATATGATTGTCAAGTCCAAAAATTGAGAGGGCCAGTACATCACCTTGGAGAAATTCTTTTAGCGAATCAGAGAGTATAGATTGAGGTTGAACTCGCAAAAATGCACCTTTGGCATAACAACAAGAGAAATGCTTGGATTCTTAATCACATAAAGAGGAATTGAGGTAGATCCTTCCAAAATCAAAGCTATCTTAGAAATGCCACCACCAAGGACTGAAAAGGAGGTGCGCGACTTTCTGGGTAAAGTGCAATTCATAAGGCAGTTTATTTCAAAACTAACCTTGACTTGTAAGCCACTATTTGGTCTCCTGAAGAAAGGAAAGAAGTTTCAATGGGACGATCGTTGTCAGTTTGCTTTTGAACAGGTCAAGCAATGCTTGTAGAATTCGCATGTGTTATCCCCTTCAGAACCAAGAAAACCAGTGATCTTGTACCTGTCAGTGACAAACTCAACTATGGAGTGTATGTCAGCTCAAGATTTGGAGGCCAAGGTGGAGAAAGCCATTTATTACTTGAGCAAGAAAATGCTGGATTACAAGACGCATTACACTCCCCTTGAGAAATCTTGTCTAGCCTTGGTATGGGCTACTCGGAAGTTGATCCACTACCTGTTAGCTCACTTTGTAATCCTAGTTTTGAGATTAGATCCCATCAAATATCTCTTTGAGAAACCAGCACTTATGGGTAGACTAGCTCGTTAGTTGCTTCTTCTCTTTGAATTTGATCATACATATGTTACACGCAAGTCGGTTAAAGGGAGAGTTGTAGCGGAATTTCTGGCAGATCACCCAGTAGAGGGGGATGAAGCGGTGGAGTACTTGTTCCCAGATGAAGGTATTCTGCAAATAGAGGAGAAAACTTGGATGATGTACTTTGACAGAGAAGCCAATCAATACGATTATGGGATCGGTGTGTTGTTGATAGCACCTGATGACTCCCATATACCCTTAGCCTTCAAACTCCGATTCAAACTATCCAACAAGGAAGTAGAATATGAGGTGTGTATTGTTGGTTTAGAAGCTACCTTGGAACTTGGGGCAAAAAGGTTGGACGTCATCGAGGATTCGAATTTGGTTGTGTCTCAAGCCAACGGAGATTAGAGGGTTAAAGAAGAGAAAATGAAGGTTTACCTTTGAAAAGTTAACGTTTACTCATCTGCTAAGGGAGAATAACCAGTTCGCTGATGCCCTAGCAACTATATCTTCTATGGTAGACATTCCATTGAGAGTCAGGATGCGTCCGATCATTATTGAACAGAAGTACATGTTGGCCTACAAAACCATTGCCACGATAGATGAGGCTTCAGACAAGAACCCCTGGTACTATGATATCTGGAATTTCCTGGAAAAAGAGGTGTATCCACCAGGAACAAATGCCAAGGACAAAAGGGAAATAAGGCGTCTGGCCGTCCAATTTATCGTTTGCGGGGGCAAGCTACATAAAAGAGGCCATCTGGGAATACACAAAGTTATGCGTTGAGGAAGAGGAATCAAAGCACCTTATGGAGGTCATTCACGGAAGAGAGTGCAGAGCCTACATGAACGGCGTGATGCTCGCCCGGAAAATCCTTAGACAAGGCTACTACTGGTCAACCATGGAAGAGGATTGTATTGGTTTTGTTCGGTGATGCCACAAGTGCCAGATTCATGCTAATCGTATGAACGTTCTGCCATCAAAAGCTCTATAACATAACTTCACCATGGCCATTTTCTGTTTGGGGAATAGATGTTATTGGTGCAATTACGCCAAAGGGATCAAACATGCATGAGTTTATTCTGGTAGCAATTGACTACTTCACGAAATGGGTAGAGGCCCAGTCCTACTTTGTGCTAAAAGCTTCGCATGTGGCTAAGTTCATCAAAAACAACATCATATGCCGATATGGGGTGCCCAATGAGATTATCTTTGACAATGGGTCGCACTTCAAGAAAGAGGTGATAGACTTGCTTGAGAAATATAGCGTGGCTTTCCATAAGTCGTCAACCTACAGACCGCAGACCAATGGAGCTGTTGAGGCTGCCAACAAAAATATCAAGAGAATTCTGTAGAAGATGGTGGAAACCTACAGAGATTGGCCAGATAAATTGCCATTTGTGCTATGGGGTTACAGAACCTCGATCGGAACTTCTGCAGGGGCAACCCCCTATTCTCTCGTCTACGAGATGAAGGTTGTTTTGCCGATTGAAATTGAAATGCCCTTGCTACGAGTTATGGCCGAGTGTCAAATAGCAGAGGCAAATTGGCAGCAAAGTAGGTTTGAGGAGGTAATGTTGTTTGATGAGAGAAGAATAAGAGCATTGTATCATGTCCAGGGCTACCAATGTCGAATTGCCAGGGCTTTTAATAAGAAAGTTAAGTCCAGAAATCTTCAAGAAGGGGACATGGTACTGAAAGACAACCGAGCTCTCATTCATGACCCTAGGGGCAAGTTCAAACCTAACTGGATTGGTCCTTACATTATCAAGTCAATCTGGTCAGGAGGGGCGGTTATTCTTATGGACTTGGATGGCCTGGAGTTCTCGCAATCAATCAACATGGACAAGTTGAAGAGATGCTATCCCTGAGAGGCTTGCTAGGCCGAAAACCCGAAAGGGTGACCTAGGCAAAAGTTAGAGCATGAAAAATTAGAAATAAAGAAAAAATGAGCTCGCAAGGTTGAAAACCCTAAAGGGTTTGGCAAAAATTAGAGCGCAAAAGGAGAGAGTTAATACTCAAGTGAACCTGAACCGGACTACGTAAGGCCCGATTCTCATTTTTGGGATACGTAGACAACTTTATCCTGAAGTTCGGCCATAACTACCTCCAATTCAACTGTCCTATCTGTTTTCTTGATAAGGTCATCTTCGTTTATCATCTGTTAGTTCGGTTGCGCCCTTTATTTCGGGAAGAAAAGCTGATTACAGTGCAAAGCAGCAGTGATATGCAATTAGAGGCAGTTATGATTTCTTTTGATTTGGGACTGTACATCTCGAGAATCGATTCCGATTCCGTGCGTGTCAAGTGGTGATCATTTCCGAAAATTATTTTAAAAAGTTTTAATAAAAGTTGATTTTGTTCAAAATTTTACCCTTTTACAAGTTGGACCATTTTTGGGATCGAAAGAAAAAGTTTTAGTACTCGTAACTTTAATTTTATTGATTTCAACACAAGTACATTCTCCCTCTTTGATTTAGAACAAAGTTGCTTTTTGTATCTTAAAACTTGAAAAGAAAAGATCAAAGCAATAAAACTAGGGGCACAGCTAAGTCAGGTGGTTCTATGCCAAAGACGGCCTAACCTCTGCCTCTTCTTCAAGCCAAGCCAAACATTCCTCAGACAGGGTTTAATTGAAACTAATGGCAGGAGCCATAATCTCTCTCGTCCTCTAGGCTGCAAGATACCGGGGTAGGTGTGAGGCGTGAACTGGAAATGAAGCTTTGTATTCCACTCCTTCATCTGGTCGAATATGATCATGCCCAAACTGACGTTGGAACCGAAGAGGAAAATAGAATACGTAATGTGTAAGGCCAATCAACTCTACATCGACTGTCGGGACATGTTGTAGCTTATCTCAGCTAAATTGAGCCAAGGGCAATGCCAAGTTATGTCAGCTGCAGACCGACTACACATCCAATCACACCATAAACCCTTTGAGGGGAAATCCACTAGCCGTTGACAAAAGAAGTAAGCTCGAGCTGAATACTCGGGGCAAGGAGTCACTATTTGTAGTTTATCCATAAGCCATACCTGGGGAGGAATGAAAAATAAGAGAGATTAAAGAATAGAGAGGTGTAGAGTGAGAGAAAAGTAAGGAAGAGGTTATAAGAGAAAAACAGAGAATGAGTGTTGAGTGACGTAAGAATCATAAATTAGAAGGGTTGAAAATAATACCTGGAGGAGTAGCGGACTCCCTGTCAGCCGAGTGGTCTCTCATTGGCGGAAAGCATCTAAACCCACCAAGGTTTTAGCTAGTGCCAAACCCATGCAACTCTTAACCTCTTTTAGACATTGAGCAACTAGGGGCAAGGAGGAATTGTACAAGAAGGCATAAATAGAGAGCATGTTGCTGGTGGCCTCGCCAAAGAAGGTCACTTCTGTCTCCAATAACGGAAAATCGATGAACTAAACTAGGGATGTCTAGCTCTCCATCATGTGCCGAAGACCTAGCCTCATGTAATTTTAACCCACACATCTGCCCCAAAGCTTGTTTATGGCCAAAACAGGGCTGCAGTATGATTTGTTCGTCACACCAGGACTCCATCAAAGCTCGGAATTCTTCTAGTATCGAACACACCTCTTGGGATGCTAATTGAAACACATGTGTAATCGGGTTCCAACACAAATAGCGGCATGAAGGGATGGAAAACAAAGAGAAGTGCAACTCAGAGGAAAAAGGGCATTTAGGCTGAAACTGCAAAAATTCACCTTTTCCGAGTCGTCCAAAGTGGCTATCCAGTTTCAGAGCCTATTTTTTCACAATGTCTCCATTTTGAGAGCAAAATATCAAAGACTTGTTATTCCACCAGAAAAACAACATGGGAGCATCATTTATTGAGGATAAGAAGGAGTAATGCATGACAGCTGGGCAGCATTGACCGACCTCACACTTAGGCCCAGCCGTGCCACAATGAAGCCTAGCCGTGCTTATTTATGCCCGGTCAGGTCTAAATGATGGCTCGGATTAGTACAATTGTAGGAAAAGCTGACCTTTGCCTCGACGTACCACAGTTGTATTTTGAGTCTTGTTTTGTTTGTACCAAACTTTTTTAAAAATATTTTGAGTTGTTTTTATTTTGTTTTTCTGTTGTCGAGTTGTATTCTACATTTTGTTCGGTCGTGGGTTGTTATCTAATTCAAGAATGAATGCAAAAATAGATATTCGTTGTTTTAAGCCTTATGTGAAGTTTCCATGCAAAGGTTATGCCATTCATCACACGCAAATGCCATTCCTCACATTGTGCAACGAGATCATTCAAAAATTTGTTTTTATAAACTAGCAGGTCCAACCCCGATCATTGTTTTATAGAGCAACAAAACAAAAGAAAATCCTTCCAAAAAAAAAAAAAACAAACAAAAGGGTCTATCTGAAGCTAGTCTTTAACTACAAAGCAAAAACAAAAGCAAAAACTAAAACAAAATCGTTGTCCTCATCAGTAACCTATCCTCGCCCTCTTCCTCTTCAACTGCGAAGGAGGTGCATCACTGTCGTTGCTGGGGCTACTGGACTGCAAGTCAACCTCCTCTCCCTTGTCCTCGGGGTTTGTAGAACCGTCAAAAGACTCCTTAGAAAGTGAGTGCTGCCTCACTCAGCCTCTCCTTTGATCGGTTCCCCCTCGGCCCCTCACTAGACCCCATCTCCGTCTACTAGCCAAAGGAGGTCTTGCAGGCACTGCTGATGCCGGCTCAAGCCGAAAAGAGTATAAGTATCAGTATGGACTAACAGGAGTATAAACAGTATGGCAACAATAGTGAACTACAGATAGAGTGTACCTCAATCCCATGAGTGACTAAGGCAATCTATCTCCTCCGTACCATAAGGAGCAATCAGTCGAACGTCTAGAGAAGGTCATCAGCATACGCTCGGGGTATCTAAAAAAGGAATAAAATTTGAGAAAGGTGACAGAAGTGATAGAGAACAATGACTAGAAATGGTAGAAAACAAAACAAGACAAAGTGCAGTGAGTAGAAGCATAAGGAAATGTGTACCTACTCGATGCTATAAGCGAACGCTAGCCTGTGGTCCCTCTCCTGGATGCGCTCAGGCAGAATCTGCTCGATCACTCCATCTGGACGCATGTACATGATTTCAGTGGGAATCATGGGAAACCCAGGAATGAGAGCAATGGCAGGGACACCTCCAGTAGGTGCATCACCAGCCGCAGCGGTAGCAACAGTAACCACCGGCACAGCTCGTACCACGCCCGGGGTAAGAGGCGCCATCACCCGAGTATGTAAGAAGGTGGTGAAGTCACCAGGCTCGTGATGATGATCACCATCCTCTCCCAACATCAGGAGGTCGATCTGAGGACCGTCTTGCAGCTTATTAACTACCCTCATGACTGGAAGAGGAGGATGTGGAATGTTGGGGTCAGTGACGCCCCGCATCTGGCAGATGAACCTCTCCCCCAGGTAGTAAGCCTAGCCAAAGGGGCCCTCGAACAGAATCCGCATGGTGGAGGCATGCCATGCAGTGACATAGGTCGTCCACGATGCTTGGAGGATGCTCGCCCAGGGATGCTAGTCAACTTGTGGAAGCAGACGTCAGATGTCAGAAATTAGTGCAGTGTGAGTAATCAGTGCAGTATGGAAGTGGCAGTGCAGTATAGAAGCAACAGTGTGAGAATGACCGTGTAGTATAGGAAATAGTGCAGTTTGATTATAGTATGTAAAAGGTAAATGTTGATATTTTGTTACCTGATTCGCAGTGATCGTGTCAAAGAAGCAGCGGAAGTAGGGAAAATCTCGGTCTACTTGGCGACGACACTCAAATTGGAATTTGTAGTATATGGAGCGAGGTATTGACAACTCGATTGGCTTCACTGGGACCGGAGCTAGAGAGGTGAAGTATGTATAAACCTAGAGCTGCAAACAGAAAAGATGAATGAAGTGAATAAGCAGAAAATGAAATGCAAAGATGAGTAGAAAATGCAGAATGAACAGAATGCACAGAAAAGATAAGTGGGAGGCATACCTTCCAAACCCTCTAGTCGTCACCGAGCGAATCTGCCTTACGGCGGGAGATGGAACTCATATAGCAGTATAACGTGGCCAGGCTGGCACCACCCCAATCATACTTTGTCACTGGGGAGAGACGCACTAGTGCCCCCCAGAAGGTATAACCCCATGGTATTTTCCCTGTTCACAAATAGGGTAGTACCTAGGAGATACATGAGGAAGCCGCGGGTGTACTAGGCGACCTCATCTGTAGTAGTGGGCTGGTACTTGGAGAAATGATCATAAAACCAGTTGTACCTCACCATCCCGTGACTGGTGATGTCTGGGATCGCCCCAAGAAGCTGACGCTATGCGGCTCTCCACTGCGTCATGTCAGGATCACATGGGATTGGGCCGCCAACTCCAACTCACAGGCCGATGAGCATCGAAAAATCGTACGGGGTTAGAGTTAACTCCCTGATCGATGAGAAAGGGAATGAATCTGTGGTGTCCTACTATCTCTCGACCAAGGCCTTGTACAATAACGACTCGGCCCTCATCTGTATGAGCCTTGAGCAGAAGGGCCCAAAGCCTGCTGTATCAACTATTGCGCGGACCTCCACAGGTAGTCTCTCATACTAGTGTCGAGGGCCGGATATGGATCTGTATCCGCCAATCCTCCTGGCTATCACCTACAAATGGGAAATATATGAAGCATTAACTAGTGATCTACTTGTGAGATTCAACAATATATCAAAACAAGGGAAAGTGGCTTACCGTAGAGGCATTGGCGGATAAGTGCTCTATGGGCTCTCGCAGCAAGATGTCTTTGTCTATCCTGGGGATGAGGCCCTCGAATCTCAAAATACCAACCGGGGTGGAGCATGTGTGCGTGGTCGGTAGGTGGCCCCATCAAATGGCCTATCAACGAGGAGAGGCAATGTGGGAGCATCCTCGGCCTCCATATCTGCACCTAGGGCAACCCCAATACCAATGGCGGGGTCCGGGATGGGAACTTTGTCACTAGCTATGGAGAAAAGGGAGGAAATGAAGAAAAAACAAGAAAAATGTAAGGGACTAAACCCTAGGAAAGAGAAAATAAGGGGAAAAAGTGAAAACACGAGAGTGAGTATACAAAAACCAAGCAAACATGTGAGAAACAGGTCAAAAACAATGAGAAATCCAAAAACTTGACTGAATCAAAATCCAATTGGTTCAAAATATAGAGGAGGGGAAGGGTTTCGAAGAAAAAAATAGCGAGGGTTATTGTGTATTGTAAGGAAAAGAGGAAATCTAGAGAGAGAGAGGGAAGCTAGAGAAAGAGAGGAAAGAGTTTCGGATGAGAGGGTGTGAGGAAATAGGGTTTGAGTTTGTTTTAAACAAACAAATTGCGTGGAATGCCCGAAATTGCCCCTGCCGCTATCGAGGCCCGGTCGGCTGTCGCGATGCCCGGCCGTGCTTCATTAAGGCCCGGCCGGCTCTCAATGTCAACTCAGTTCAGTTTTGTTTTTTCTCTCTCTCTCTCTCTCTCTCTCTCTCTCTCTCTCTCTCTCTTCCTTTTTATTATTTATTTCTTGTATTATGGTGTTTTAAAAAGAAAACCAAAAAGAGAGTTGAAAAAGAAAAGAAAAAGGAAAAGAGAAATAAAAGAGCAAAAAAAAAAAAGAAAAAAAAGAAAAAAACGGAAAGAAAAAGAAAAGAAAAAAAATATGAAAAGAGTGAAAAAGAAAAGAAAGAATTTTTGTTCATTCAGATTTATTGTATGAATGCATGCTTTGATTCATAATTTGTTTGTTTAAACTCATTTGTTTTAACTCATAGTTTAAGTCGCAATTTGATCTGTTTAAATTTGTTTAAACTGTTCTGTTAGTTTATAAATTGTTTTGCCTAAATTGTCTGTTTTGTTATATTGTAAACAAATGATATTGTATGTACGGTTCATTCAGAGGAGTTCCAGATAAATTATTCGTGCCACAGTAAAATCATTATCTGTCTCACAACCACATTGAAACACGATGCGTTGTGTTCATTGTTTCAACACATTGGCAAATTGGCTTTCGCTGTACTACATCGCTTTGATTGTTTTGATTTTACTTATGTGATTTGTTTGTTCTTTTATCAATCCAACCTTTCCTCCTATCACGTGCAATGCATTAGGATTGTTCATATCGGTTAAAAATGACAGGTGCGCCTGTTCGTTCACACCCTCTTTCCTCCTATCGTGTGCAATGCGTTAGGATTGTTCAAATCGGTTAAAAACATCGGGCGCGCTCGGTGTTCACACCACCTTTCCTCCTATCACGTGCAACGTGTTAGGATTGTTCAAATCGGTTAAAAATGGCAGGTGCGCCTATTCGTTCACACCATCTTTCCTCCTCTCGCATGCGACACGTTAGGATTGTACCTTCAGTTAAAAACATTGAGTGCACCCGGTGTTCACACCACCTTTTCTCCTCTCAAGTGTGACACGTTAGGATTGTACCCTCGGTTAAAAACATCGGGTGTACCTGGTGTTCACACCACCTTTCCTTCTCTCGCGTGCAACGGGTTAGGATTGTACCCCGGTTAAAAACATCAGGTGCACCTGTTTGTTCACACCACTCTTCCTCTTCTCGCGTGCAATGCGTTAGGATCTCGGTTGAGACCTCGGGTGGCTCAATGGTTACGTCGCCCTCTCCCCTTTCTACGTGAGGCGTAGTTAGGTCTGCATTTTCTTACATCCTTTCTATGTGAGACGTAGGTTGGTTTATGCTTTCTTTAGGTTTTTCACACAAGGCATGCCTATTTATTCATTTCTTTCCGTATGAAACACGGCGTTCATTCCGTGTGAAATACGGCGAGGTTTATTTTGCTTTGGTTTGCATTGCCATTCAAACGTTGCATTCTTGTCTAGATTGTAGCGTTGTTTTATTGTTTCATTCACATTGTGTTTCATTGGATTACTTCATTGCATGATCATAAGTTATTTGCTGCACTTTGTTGCATTTTTCCCTCGAGTTCAATCTTTGCATTTATGTCTTGATTTCTTGCCCGAGCCTTGCGGCCTTGTCAAATGGGTCGTCTCTGGGCTTTAACATTCACTCACGTCACTTTATGACTTTGAGCTCTATTAAAGAGGGGCAACTGTGGACACCCAATTTTTTACCGCCCGCAAGGCTAGAGCGCTTTGTCCGGTGCACTCTATGATGAAAGTGGTGTTGTGCATAGTTCGAGGTCTCAACGAAGAGGCCATGTTTTAAGCTTCTAAACAATACCAAACCTCCCATGTTCCCACTGATTATACCCAAGAAATCCATTTTTGCACATTGTGCTACCCTATGTTGAGGCTGAAACAGAAAAACAGGGAAATGCATTAAGGGCCGACCATGCCTTAGTAGCAAGAAACACTGTTTTGGGCGGGAGGCCGCCAGCTGTCCATTTTTCAAGATATTTGTGATATTTTTGGTTCAAATTCTATAAAAATGACTATATATCTCTGTTTTGAGGGTTGAAGAATTTTAAGAAAGCCTCTACACCACCTTGAGAGCTCCCTCTTCTCTTTCTTCTTGTGCAAGCAACACTTTGAGCTAGCCTATCACCTTGAACCTATATCCATACATCATATACACTTTCACACCTTAGCCTAGGAACCTTGGTTGAGCCTTGAACACCATAATTCAAGCTTGAGAGTATGTTGAGACTTAGCTTGGTTCATAATCAAAAGCTTACTTTCTTGAGAGGTATAAGCTTGCTATCTTCCCTCTTGCTTTCATCTCTTTCATTTGCTATATAGTTCTTGTAGTTTCATGTTGCTTTGATTCTATTCTAAGTGTTTAAGTTTGGGTTTGAAAAGCTACCAAAATGATAGAGAGAGTTTACACTCTTTTTACACCTTTACCTATAGCTCAAACCCTTACTTTTACACTCTTTTTCTTTGTTCTCTACACTAATTTTCAGAGTTTAAAAATGGCTAAAAATCATTCTTTGAGGTTTCAAAAGTGGAGGGGTTAGCCACCCCTTCTTGTTCTTGCTTACTAGCCTTGTTTTTTTTCTTTGTTGTTTAGCTTTTTAGGCTCTTTTCATGCATTTTTAGCCACTATTTTTCATCTCTTGGGGGTTGTTTTAGGGCTATCCTAGGTTGTTTAAATAGTTCATGCTTTGATTAGTTTGTTTGTTGTCTCATAAGTTTGCATACATAGCATGTTGTATATTGTTCTAAGCTTTTCTTCAATTCATTTCCATGTTTAAGAACCTCATTTTAATAATCAACTTGCCAGTCATCTCTTTTATTTGAGAATTATTTCAATCGGTTGACAGTTATTCAAAACATGAACTAGCGATTTATGCTTAATGGCTTAATCTCTACGGAGGTTCATTGCCAATAGTGTAGTCTCTTTTTCATGTTGAGAATCACCTCCCGTTTGACATACTTCTCACTTAGTGGACATAATCTTTAGTGGACATAACAATCATCTTGGACTTAATGGATTAAAGGATGGTAAAGACTAATGAATTTGGCTTAAAATGAACCAATTCACATAAAGAAAATGAGTTATATTGCTTAGGATTCGGCCGAACATTATGCTGAATCCATTGTATCAAGGGTCGTCTAACATCAATTCATGATGTTTTGGATGAACTTTGAAGCGTTTCTACCTCCCTCTTTGAGTTCACTCTATGATAGGAGGGAGGGGTGGTTGTTGTTCATTTCATTTATTGATTTTTGTTCAAAATTGTACAGCGAAATCATCAAACAATCAATTTGCTCATTGATGGATTTGGAAATAATTCTAACCTTCTCTCGAGGCTTTCCCATGACAAACAAGTGTGAGAGGGATAAATAGAGTCCAGAACACTCTGTCTGCACTGTTTTCACTTCAGAGCACAAAATAGAATTTTACATGAAATTGAGGCACGACTGGCCTTCTTTAGGCCCGACCGTGCTTCATTGAGGGTCGACCGGTCATCAATGTTTGGTCAGCAGTGTATTTTTGTAGAAAACAGAAGGCCGTGGCTGAAGGTGAAACAGAGCAAGTCAAGGCAGACAGTGATGTTCTAGGACCTTGTGGTTGCAACCCTTGTGTATTAATGCTCCATGCATTGTTATAATTAATTTATTAGTCATGTTATAATTATTATTGTTTATTTATAATTGTTATTAGCTGATTAAACTTAGATAGTTAGATTACTGTTCATGGTTACCCTTGTTGTAATAGCATAGTTAGCTAGTTAATGCTTTAATTTATGCATTCGATTTTGTAATAATTAGCTTAATTTGGACTTTCGGACTTTGATTCGCACCCTCTTGCACAAGGGCAATGTTGTAATAAGTTGTATGTTTTCCAACCCCATGTCTTTCTCCCTTTTACTTATTTGCTTATGATGGTTAGTTTAGAAACATCACGTTTTGTTAGCATACTCCATGTTTTGCATCCATTGTATTACATGCATCCAAGGTTCAGCTCATCATGCTAACCTAATATCAAGTGTTCAAATTCATTACTTGAATACATGCTTTATCGCATGTCTTGAATGGAATCATATGCCATGCTCATAGTCGAGCCTATAAAATACGTAATGTATGCGTTGCATTAGTCATATTGCATTAATTAGTAACATGCATATTTTTCTAATTATTTTGCTTTGTTTTGGCTCGGAGTACTAGGTGAGCTGTTTTGAGCTTTGGCATATTGCATGAATGTTTATGTTGCCATACCAAGCATACTCCCATGAGGCTAATTGCTTAAATGATATAAATGTTTGAATACTTGTGGATGAAGGCTAGTTGCTTGAACTGGAATAGTTTGATTAAATGTCCATTTTAGCCCACTTTTTCAAGTGGCAAATCCACAAAACAATTTCGAAACAAAACATGAGATCAAGTGTTTCAATTCTTGCAAATTAGTCTACACCTTGTGTGCGCATCACATTGTAATATAGCTAATAAATCGGAACAAGAGCATATAATGTAAATAAGAATCACATCATGATTAGTAGAGGTCGATCTTTGATCGGGCGAGTGGGGTGCTCAATATATAACATTCCCCTCTCGTACCTGAGTTCCCGAGCTGAGACACTTTGGTGATGACGAACTAATGACCTTTGGCATGAGTCTTGGGTTTCTTAAATTTTCCAAAAATATTTAGATGGTGACTTTGAAATCTGACAAAGCAGTCTATTTTTGGCATTTGATTCAAAATATCAATTTTTCAAAAAAAAATTGTCGGATTTGGACTCTTTTTGTGTTTTCCCTATTTCACATTGCACTTGTAAAATCATATTCAAAACCATAGGTCGAGTCCAAACTGTAGGGCTATTCGCATTCCGAAAGGAGTGCTAAAAGTCGGGCTACACCATAATTCATCAATTGTGGCGAATAAGGTATCCCAACATCCTAATTCATAAAATACTGTTAGAAGTAAATATACTGTTATAATAAAATTTAAATATAAAAAATAAAATCTAACCTGTGAGCGGCATAAAGATGAACTTTGAACAATTAATGTGTTGCTTGATTGGCCAATTTTCTAAAAAAATTATAACATTTATCAATACATTGCATGAGTAAAAAAGAAAGCAAAAATTAGAATCCAAGTAGGTGAACAATACTTTATTAAGGCCGGTAGGTTGTGAAATAATTTTTGTCCTCTTATTAGTCTTTTCATGCAAAGGTTTTAATCTACCCCCGCCCTTCTGTCCACCTTCTTTTTTTCTTTTTCTTTTTTTTCTTTTTTTTAAGCCTTTAACTCGTGCAAAGTTAGGATTAGAACTCATATCAATGTTGCTTCCACTACCACAATCACCCAAATCATCAAATGATACCATCATTTTATTCACTTTTGTACACAGGTCCTTAATCCCTTCATCAATTAATTGATAAGTAGGCTTATACACATGCTTAAGTTGCTAGCTTTACCATCCTAGGACAAAGATCCCTGTAACGTGTTGATATTTCTAACTTGGGATCATTCTCATCCACTTCAACTTTTCCTTCCTTAATTTCACCACTCTTGGCGTCTAATCTCCATCGACCTAATATGTACCTCTTAGGAATTTCCATAACATTCACTTTATCAAGTGCTTTAATTGCATGACCATATAAAATTCCAATGTTTTCAAACTTTTGACAAGTGTAATGAATTTTTTGACAAATTTTGTCTCCTTCCAACTCATTAACTTCCATATTACCCTCCACAATATACTCTCTATCATCACCATACAAGCTAATCACATACCGAACTTCTCCTTCTAACTCATGGCATTGCTTCGCTCGACAACAAAGAGACATGTCCAACTCATTATGAAATAAGTCAAGGATAGAAGGGGTGTACAAATTCACAACTTGGTTCAAAATTGGAGACTTTTTCAATTTCATTCTCGATCATTCTCGGCAATTGTTGTCTAGAATTATATATAGCTTTTACTTCTTCATACTGCTTATCTACAACAATCCGATTGAAGTGGGTAAAAAATTGAACAATATTATGATCAACTTGCAAATAACTCTTCAATGATGGGTTCAGGCTTTCACTAAGTTGGGTGCTTTGCATTCCTGCAATGAACATGTATTTCATGTATAAGTGCGCCCATTGCTCTCTTTTTCCCAGGTCTTCTTCATCCACGCATTCTCATGCAAGTTGTATTTATCAATCAAAAAATCCCAAAATACAAGCTTTGAAATACTACCAAATTTTGAACCACTCTTATACAAGTACCCTAAATGCTTCAAAGCATTTTTCATTAGGTGAAAAGTGCATAATCCATGGAAAACCTTAGGCATGACTTCAGATATTGCCTTAGTAATTGCCTGATCTTGGTATGCGAAAAAACCGGTAGGCTTTTTCCCCGACATTGTATGCAAGAAGGTTTCAAATAACCACTCAAATGAAGCTGTAGTTTCATTATATAATAATAAGGCACCAAAAATCACTATATTTCTGAAGTGGTTAAAGCCAGTAAATAAAGCTGGTGGCCGATGCTTCTTATTTGTTCAAAATGTTGTGTCAAATGATACGGCATAACTATAAAGTTCATAATCTATAATCATCTCATGGTCAACTCAAAAAATATTAGTAATCATGTCATCCATATCTAATTGAATTGCGTAGCAAAAATATGGATTTTCAGCTACTTGTTGCTGAAAACATCTTAATAAACTCCTAGCTTCCCCGTATTGCAAATTTCGTTGTCTTTTTCCACGCAAGTACCTTTTTTGGTCCTCTCTAGTGAATTCCAAATTTTCTTTTTCCCCCTGCTAAGGCAGTAATGAGACCATGTGATGCTTTAAGAGAGATACCAGTGTCATCGGCTATATCAACATTCAAAGCTTGAGCCTGACGTAACTTTTTTTTTAAGATGGTATCAAATGTGTGCACTGAGGAAGATGCAAACTTTCTTTAAGATGGTATCAAATGTGTGCACTGAGGAAGATGCAAATGATGGTTGTGGTCGTCATCAAACTTTTTCACTATCCACTTTGACAAGTCTCGATCCAAAGATACATACATAAATGCATTGCAATTTGTTCTTGTCTCTTGTTTAGGATGATTTACAATCATATACCATTTATCTTTTTCTTTTTCTCCCTCCTTACAACAAACAAACTTCCTGTTAATCAAGCATCATCTTTTCTACTTTTGCTATGGTATTCTCTTCTAATGCCAAACCCCATAATCCTTCCATATTCATTATAGAATTGATATGCGACTTCCTTTGAATGAATTCCATGCCAAGACATGGTGTTTTATCTTTGTTCAACTCCCTCATATCTTTGCTATAACCCTCATGTCCACCATTCTCCATTCTAACACCAACAAATCTAAAAAATTGAGAACAAGTATAAAAGTAAGGTAAGATTTTTTGAGATTGTCAAGACATAAATTTTCTATAGATGTCACTGTTAAAAAAAAAAAAAAACACAAAATAAAATATTAGTCTTTGTTAATAATTTTTATTATTTTTTATTCTACTTATCTAATAAGGTGCCAAGTTTTACTCTTAAAATTTTAGAATTATCTTCTCTAATTTTGAAGTAGCATAAAATATTCTCTAGAACATAAATGCCTTCTGATTAAAAAAACAATGTTTCTAACCTCAAAATAGCCTAACATTCCAGGGTAGAGAAAAAATTGACAAAGAGCAATCACCAATTGACCAATTGAAAGAATTAAGATTCACCTTTTTTTATTCCACAAAATTCATCATTACAACAATATTTTGTTGAAAAATAAAATGATAAATATAATATGGTATAACAATATGATAGATGTAACATTATTGTTCTTAGTTTTGAAAAATATGAAATAAAAGTTAAAAATCTTGAATCTAGTCATTCATTAATTTTAGAATATTTTATATTAATTTATTTATATATTTTATTGTTCACTTTATTGATGTCAAAAAAAATAATAAATAAATTGTAAAGACTAAACAAAGTAATGCACAAAGGGGCAGCAATAAAGGTAGACACATCTAGCATTTAGTATTAATAACCAAAGCAATAGTTCTAAAGACAAAGAAAAAAAAAAAAAAAAACTTGTAACATTCTGCAGGTAAAAAAAACCAACCAATCACAATCACAATCACAATAGTGAAGAAAAATATATGTTTTTTCTTGAGGCCTACCAACATTCAAAGAGAAAATATATTGTATTCGTACAAACCTGAATAGTATGGTGCAAGCGATAGAGAGTCTCGGACGAAGGTAATAAAAAGTGTCCAGCGAAGGTAGATAGATGGTTGGCCGATGAGAACAAACTTTTTAGGGTTTTGAGACATTGATAGTTGAGAGTTTGTTTAAGATTATAAAAATAAATCAGAGCAAAATAAATGGTAAGATCTTAAATGGTGTAGTTTAGATTTTTAAGATTTTTAAAAAAAACAAAATTCCAAGACGAAACTGCTATAAAAATTCCAAAATGAAACTGCTGCGTAGGTTGGATACTGTATATTTATAAGGTATAAATAATATATGTGTCCTTAATAATAATAAGGATACAAAGTGGCGCAGTGGTAAGAGTTGGTGCACTACAACAAAATTGAGTTTTTACGGCTTCACATTAACGACATACAATAAATGCAAGCTGTGGTTTCTCACTTTTACGACTTACTTTTTTACATGTCGTAAATAATTTCCCAACCACGATGTGTCCATTGTGTAGGCCGTTAATGCTAATAATGAAGATTTTTTTAAGGCTTGCAATGTTAGCCGCAAATAATAAAACTTTCTACGGCGTGCATATGACAAGCCGTTAATACATCAACTATATACGACACACGTACACCAGCCGTTAAAAATATTAAACATTTCACGGCGCACAAAAAGTCAGCCGTTAAAAATATTACACTTTTTACAACACACAAAAAGTCAGCCATTAAAAAACACACTTTTCATGACGCACATATGCTAGCTGTTAAAAATATTTTACTTTTTACGACACGCAATTCCTGTCGTGAATAATATGACCAAAATAAAAATAGGCACCACAGTAAAATACTCTGGTGCCAAATGGTAAAATGAAATAATCTTCGAATTGGCATAGCTGTCTCTCTCTACACGAATGCTAAAAGCTCAGTGATCTGTAGAAGTTACTACTACTCTCTACTCCACCACACTCTTCCATTTCAAACCCTAAATCTCTACTCCTCCACCACACTCTTCCATTTCAAACCCTTAAATCATATTCTCACTCTCTCTCATTCTCTCCTCCAATTTCTATCTTTACAAGCCACAACGGCCATGGCTCTTCTCTCACCCAATTCATCGATCCAGAGCTGCCATGGAGACTAGCAAAAGGTGAGAGTGGGTTTTCAGAGACTTCCATTACCTTTTACCCATTCTGAACTCACTCAACACTCATCACGGTTACCCCTCTTCCTATTCCCTTCTTCAGATCTAATTTTTGTGTACCCTTTTGCTGTTTTCTTGTTGTGTTTTTGATTTTGGGTTTTTTGTGTTTAGATGGATTGGTATCAAAGGGTAGAGAAACTGTGGCCAAAGACGCCGATTAAGAATGAGATTCGTATAACCACTCAGGGGAGGATGATGAACTACATTATTTATGCTACCACTCTGTTTAAGGTCTCTCTCTCTCTCTCTCTCTCTCACACTCACACACACATGGAAAAATTAGGGTTTTGATTGAGCAAATCAAAAATTAGAATTGTGTTTCAGGTTGTGAAATTATTATTATTATTATTTTTTACAATTTTCTTGAATGTGAGTTGGGGAAAATATCTGAATCTGAATTGGAAAAATTAAAAGCTGAATGTGAAATTAGGTTCTTGGGTTGAACACATTTTTTTTTATATATATAAATTTGTTGAATCTAAAGAAATTGGGTTCTATTACGAATCATCTTCCGACAATAGGAATCATAAATGCGCAAACCATCATATAGAATGAAAGTGAAACACAACACACAGGGAAATCTTGAAAGACAAACACAGTTGTGACAGCAGTGTTGCAGTAATTTAGAATGTAGAACTATATTCCACTGTATACAAATGAAAGGTGCTATATGTAATGATAGTTTATATTAATTTTGTGAAGAAAAAAAAAAAAGGAAACAGTTTCATTTAGTTTGGTGAGCACAAAATTTAAAAATTACACTGTTATTTCATAATTTTTAACCAGAAACATGACCCACGTACTAAAAACTTTAGTGTTTGACCTGACAAACACCGACAATTTTTTCCTCTTTCCCCAGAAATCAAGGTTAAGTGGCCAAACCAGGTAACCACTTGGCTTACATTGGCAGTGGTATAAGGTAGACAAAATGGAAGCTTGGAACTTCCAAGTTTTGCTGAAATTTTTTAACCTTATTCTAATGATATCCTTTAACTAAAGAATGCAAGACAACAGGACATCTTTTATCTCAGAAATTTGCTAAAAACAAAAAAAAGGCAAAGCATTTATATTGCTTTCTTTTACGCCTCAAAAAGAAAATTTGAAGCATAATATTGCCTTAACAATTCCAATGTGAAAAGATGACAAACATGTTCCTGATAATTTCCAATATGGCACATATACAATAAACCCAATCAAATAGCTCTATAATAATTCATGTATTCCTGTATAAAATTGTCAAATAGTCCCATACAACCAAGCTGTCTTCAAGAAAATACTAGCTCAATAATGTTGTGCTTCTCCTTCAGCCATAGACTATTCTTCAAACTTTGCCAATGGGGTTCCTTTCTCATTTGAGATTCAGGTGCAGATTTTTCTTTTTAATTTTATTTTTGAAACAAAAAAAGAAAACACAGATGGCTGTGGAAACTTCTTCAAAAATAGAATTGTCAAGATCCAATAAAGCTTTGTAGAACTTTATTAACTAATTTAAGTTATGCACTCAAGAAGTGGGTAATTGCTCTGTTACTTGTCAAAAGGGAGTTTGATCATAAACAAAAGGCAAGGTCCCTTTTAGGAAACCACATTAATGGTTCAATTCCAAAGGAAATCGGAGACATTGCTACTCTTGAGGAGCTGTAAGTCATGGATACTGTTCTGCCTACTGGACTAATAAATGAAGCCTGACCTTGATTTGAACGTGAACTATCTTATACAGGGTCTTGGAAGATAATCAGCTTGGAGGACCTCTTCATCAAAATCTTGGAAATTTGAGCCGCATGAGAAGGCTGTAAGAAAGTTCTTTCTATTTGTTTTAAACTTAATACTTTCTTCTAAAGTATACACTTGAATATACCGAATTACATGGTGGTGCTATCATTGCCAAAGCTTCTTATCTAAAATGCTTTTTTGGTTGGAGATGGAGTATTAATGTGTTGAAAAACAGCTGTGTGATCAGGAAGGGTTTCGTATGCATGATCCTGTCCAGCTTTGACCTTCAAATATTAGATGAGAAGTTCCATGAGAACTTGCCTTTTTACTTCCCAGTACTGTTTCCATAAGGCTTTTTTTTTTTTTTTTTTTTTTATTATTATTATAAAAAATTTTGTGATCTTTTTAAGCTACTTTGAAGGAGAGCATGGCTATTTTGAATTTAAAAGCATCGTGATTATTGTTGATGCATTTCTTGCCTTGTCCAATATTCAATCGTTGTGTCTATCAATATATAGAGTAATGCTATACAAACAAAAAATTCATATATAATGATGTGACTCATTGTAGACCTTTCACTTCAAAACAAAACACCATTGAAGATGGATTTATCTACAATCATGGCATTGCCATATCATTCTTATCAAGTTTTTTGTATGAATTTTATGTATGTTTATAATTGTCCCAATATATATGGTAGTCTTTGTCTGAGATTGCAGTGTCAAACATCTCTTACATGCATTGAACATTGTCTTTTGGGTATCTTTGTATGTTGAGTTGAGTGCAACAAAATGATGTTAACATTGCCACTACTGGTGCTATCTTTCTCATGTTGTTTCAAGGGAATTTATAATGGATAGTTTTCTGCAGCCTTCTTTCTGCCAACAATTTTGCTGGAATAATTCCAGACACATTCAACAAATTGAAGAACTTGACAGATTTGTAAGTGGTAATTATTTTGACATTTATTAGTCTTGAATTTTAGTAAATCTAAAACTTCTTCAACTAATTGCAGTAGGATAGATGGGAGTGTACTATCTGGGAAGATACTTGATCTGATTGGGCACTGGACAAAAATTAAAACACTGTGAGTATCATTAGTAGTTTCATTCATCAGAAATCTTTTCCCTGCCTATGGATTCTAACAAGCTTTCTCTTAAATTTTTAATTTTACCTAAGAACATCTCAAATAATTGTTAAATAATCTGTTTCAGGCACATGCAAGGCACATCCATGGATGGCCCCATTCCTTCTACCATATCCCAGCTGAAAAACATAACTGAGTTGAGAGGACTTATTTACATTGTAATTACTTTTATCATATTTAGTAAATTCATTTCAACCAAAAGGAAGTTACCGGATTTATGATGCTTATGGATTTGAGGATGTAGAAAGATGAAGAAATTTGATCTGATTGATGCATCGTAATTTTTAGAAGAATATCATACATGAATGTATCAAGTATGGAGTTCCCTAATCTGCAGGTGTCATGACCCGAACCCGCCCCTATGGATTAAGGTCATAACCGGCCAGTAATCAAGGGATTACCTACGGCCTCAAACCAAAACAAAAGATATTCCATCAGAGTTTAGGGGCCAAACGGAAGCAAGCTAAAAAAATTTTGTCCAATGAGCTATGCTTACATGGCATATCAAAACATTTCACATATACTTAATAATAACTCACACTACATATCAGTAGTTAACATCTTATATACCCAGGATCATTCAAACACACAGTCAGCTAAACCAAAAGCTTATACACATGATGGTCTACCATGACCGATAGAAATAGCAAAAGAAATACAAAAGATCATAAACAAAGCCCCTTGCGTGAGGCACCTAGGTTGACTTCACAAAACTCGGGTTTCTTTCTTAAATTCCACTAAGGCTGGGGTTGAACGTCGCTTTGCTCACCTACATACATATAACTAAAAGTGAGCTAACGCCCAGTGAATAATATCAAAATAAAGAGGTTAATGAATGAGATTCATTCATAAATGAATCATACGTTTAATGTACACATTTGAACCACTATTCTCATTCACATCAGACTTACAAATCTCAACAAAGCAAAACGACCTCCGGTCCAACGCATCATATCCATATACAAACGACCTCAGGTCCAATTCTTATATAAAACAATACAACCTCGGGTCCATCTATACGAAACGACCTTTGGTCCAGCCAACTCTTTATTCAAAACGACCTTTGGTCCAATTTAAACATATCAAATGACATATTCATACAGCCTTTGGCCCATCTTTGCATTCATGTCTAACGGCCCTGGGCCCAATCATTCATGTCCAACAGCCTTTGGCCCGATCGTTCATGTCCGACCACCTTTGGCCCAATCATTCGTGTCCGACGGCCTTTGGCCCAATCATTCATGTCCGACGGCCTTTGGCCTAATCATTCGTATTTAACGGCCTTTAGCCCAATCATTCGTGTCCGACGGCCTTTGGCCCAATCATTCGTGTCCAACGACCTTTGGCCTAATCATTTGTTTCCGACGGCCTTTGGCCCAATCATTCGTATCCGACGGCCTTTGGCCCAATCATTCGTGTCCGACGGCCTTTGGCCCAATCATTCGTATCCGACGACCTTTGGCCCAATCATTTGTATTCGACAGCCCGTGGCCCAATCATTCGTATCCGACGGCCTTTGGCCCAATCATTCGTATCCGACGGCCTTTGGCCCAATCATTCATGTATATCAAGCATATCAAACAGCCTTATACAAATTTAGGTATATAGAATACTCATTCATATTTCAAATCAACAAATCCATGAAGCTTATACAAAAGTAGCATTCGGAAAGTAACATACTTGAAAATATCTTTACTACGATATTACTCACAGTGATCTGCCGGTGGATTTGCCCTCGAGCTCGACCCTACACATTACATAACACATATGGGTCACAAACGATTCAATCCATTCTTAACTTTTGCATTCCTCTTAGACCTCTTTATTATCTTCTTAATCCACTTACAGTGTTCAATGCATGCCTAAGAGTGCTCAAAAATGGAAGAGAAGGGAAAATGAAACACAAAACATCTTTACAAACTTTCTGAAATAGGGCTCCCCGCTCGAGCGTGGCTTTAGCTGCTCGAGCGGACCCTTTAGGTCTGCAAAAGTACTGGTTACTTCATTTTCACGCTCGAGCGTGACTTCGGACGCTCGAGTTGAGAGTCAAACTACATGGCTCCCCGCTCGAGCAAACGTCCATGTCTGCAAAAGTTCTGGGAACCAACATTCCACGCTCGAGCGGCCCTTTCCTCGCTCGAGCGGACATGCCAAATTCTGGAATTTCCAGAACTGGTTTGAAGTTCAAATTCGACATTCAAAGATGCAAAACTCATGTTTTTTACACAAAAGCATGGAAGGACATCATATAACACTAGAACATGAGTAATTTGGAACCAATTGACCAAAATCATGGTCCACCTCATAAATTATCTTGAATTCTTTTCATAATTCTCAAAACCCATGTACTCAACTTCATACAATTTCCATATCCTCATCTATCATGCATGTATGTCAATTCTTGGCTTCATCTCTATTTCAAATGATACAAATGACACTTATAATCATGAAACTCATGAAAATTACGCATGCATGTGAGATTGGGTGCTCAATTCCTCTTGTTCAACATGATTCATGTTTGAATGTATAAAATCATGGCAATTATGCACATGCATGTACATACAAGCACCACATTCATCAATTTCAACTCAAATTATGTTCTTGGTGGCCATCTAACTTGAATTCACAAAATTACAACCTCAACTTATGAATTCATAACCAATTACTCACCTAGAAGCCCAAATCTTCCAAGTTATGGTTAATTCTTGAGTTAATCCACTTGATTCTCCAATTTCCTTGCAAAATCTACAATGTTGGCCCTTTTCTCTCTCTAAATTCGGCCCTCTCTCTTTCTAGAGTTCGATTTTCAGATTTTGAGCTCCAAGCCAAATGAATATGAGTGTAATAAGGCCCTTATATATGTTGGCCTAATCAAATTGATTAAGGCTAAGTAATTGAGCCTAATTTAATCATTCTGAATCTAATTATTTCAATCCGAATCAATTTTCAATTAAATTTCACCATAGGCTCTAAAAATTACGTTAATCACAATGGCGTAATCAATTTCAGGTTCTGTAGCCGAGAAGGCCTTTAATTTTCAGTTCAAAGTACAGATTCTAACAGATTTTCCTACGGTGAACAGATAAAAATTCAAAACCACATATATTCATATAAATGGCACTCAAAATCATATCAAACACATAATCACAATCATAATCAAGATTAATTAGCATAAGACGGACCAGGGTTATCACAGCAGGAGATGAAAAATCTACAAATTCTGTAAGTTGAATATGAATATAATTTACTGGAAGAATGCAATCTTTTGTCATCAATTTGTGGTACGGTCATCTTACCAAGTTATTTCTTTTATTATTGTTGCATAGGGTGCTGAGAAATTGCCTAATTACTGGTCTAATCCCAGATTACATTGGTGAATTGGCTACACTTAAAACATTGTAAGTTATTCTAATCAGTATTCTTACTGGGATGCATGGTTTATATTTTTTTTAATCGAATGTTGATTTGAGATCTCCAAATAGACTAAACAGAGAAATGCCAAATTTATGCTTGTAATCTGGAATGAAGTGGTTGCACAAGATATTTCACTTGGCATGTTACATTATATGTGATCATTGCAGTGAAGGATAAATAGTTACAACAGCAAAGCCAAAGAATCTGTAAAATGATGTGATGTCTTGTTTCGTCTTCAAATAATAAAAAATAAATAATTTTATAGGCACTTGGACCTCTATGGTCTCTAGAAAACTTGATATTTAAATAGATCAGCCAGGCATTTACTAATAATTGAGCTAACTTAAACTTTTTAGGATTCATTTCAGTTGAAGGTCTACTATTATTCTTTTTTCCCAGCCGTACATATAAAAGTCATTCATAGGAATTTATGAAATTATTTAATTTGGTTAGTCGGTATGTTTTGTCAATTCATGATACTACAACTGCCCATATGCTACATGGGATATTGCGGAAAAGTTGAGGATGATGCGCTGTAAACTCACTTCTTATTGAGCATGCACCAAAACAAGTTGTTATGTAAAAGCATGAAATTCAGTTATCTACTTCTTCACTCATTTGTTTTTTATGTAAAAGCATAAAAGCATGCACCAAGAGTTTTTTATGTTAATACTCATACTCAAAAAGAAAAGAAAATACCTAAAGAAGGTGAATATTATTTCCTAACTGAAATTAACAAAGTCTAGGCATTCTTAGTATATATTGCGATAACGTTGCAAATCATTCATGAACCTAATATTTTTAATTCTTTACTCCTGTTACTTTAAGTGCACATTTCTTCCTCATTATCGTTCTTGAATTTTCTTTGCTTTTATGCTTTTAATATTTTAAAAAACTGACTCATTCTTTGTTTGTAATTTGTATATATGTGCAAGAAAGCAATTGACAGGTGCTAATTCTAAAAATCTGCAGGCCTCGATAGTGCATCAAAACTCTTGGTATCTCTTCTTTGTTTGGTGTCATTGATGTTACTCAATTTTTACATTTTTCTTTTTCAATTAAGATGTTAAATAAAAATACTACTGCTTCTTTTTTGCTTGTCCTTGTAGAACATCCCTCCCAAGTTTCATTCAATGATGTGAAATCCAAGTCAACAAGTTGTGTGCTTGGAAAGTGGTTCTCGAATTTGGGACATGGTATTTCAGGACTAGCAATTTATCCTTTTGCTTGTGAGCATGAGCTAGCAGCCAAAAAGACCTGGTATTTCAAGACTTTATCCTTTTGCTTTTGAGCATGAGCTAGCAGCCAAAAAATTTGTAGTCTTTGGTCTTTAATCACATGTTTTATTAGATATTAATCACACTTAAAATCTGTGATTTAAATGTTTATCATCACAGGTTTTATTAGTTATTAATCACACTTAAAAGATGTGATATAAATGTTATTAATCACACTTAAAAGATGTGATTTAAGTGTTTATTATCACATGTTTTATTAGTTATTAATCACACTTAAAAGATGTGATCTAAATATTTATTATCACACTTTGACAAAACTTAAAAAGTGTGATTAAATAACATACATCACACAAAAAAAGTGATCTATTTATGATTTTGTAATAGTGTGTGAAGTTTTCTTTGTCATGCAGACAAGAAATGCAACAGGGTTAGTTGCTCCAGCTATTGCCGCGGGTTTACCTGCCTTAACACATACATTGGGCACCCTCGTCCTTGTGATAGGAGCAAGTGGATTTGCTATAGCTACAGCTATAACTATTATAGGAACTGTTGTCGGTAGTTTTAAATAATCTTTTAATAGTTGTCGATATGTTTAGAAAGTTAGATATGCATAGTTTTGGATAGTTTAAACTTTTTGTACAGTTTAGAACCTAAGGATATAGTTTTCGAATGTTTGGAATGTATAGACAATTGTTGAATGTTTATAATTTATGGATAAAGTTTTTTTTTTTTGATGTTTCAAACCATATTTTGGTGGTTGATTGATGTTTTGTGATGCTTGTTTGTAATATTTGTTAGATTGTACAAAATTGGTCAAATGAAACTTGCAGAATTTAAAAATAAAAAAAATTGCATACTCTACGGTAAGCATAATAAGTCGTCGTATTACATATTTTACAACGCGCAATCAGCATCGTTATTTGTCTCACCAATTAATGGCGTGCAAAAGTAGTCGTAGAAAAAGTAACAACGACGCACAAAATATGCCGTTAAATAGTTTTTAACGGTGTACTATAGCATGTCGTAGAAAAAGTAACAACGACGCACAAAATCTGCCGTTAAATAGTTTTTAACAACATACAAAACATGTCGTTGAAAGTAAATGACTTTCCATGACTGGTCATAATATGACGCTCGTTGCACGTCGTAGAAGGGTTTCTACGACGTGCATTGCGGGCCATAAAAACCCTTTTTTGTTGTAGTGGTGCCTCTTTCAGAGTGGTCAAGGGTTCAAATCTCAGTGCTGCTGAATAATTTTTCAAATAACCTTGGCGCCCAAAACGTTATCGTTTTGGGTGTGCAGCAGATGCTGCTGTGCATCCCCAAATCCACGCAAGAATTGTCGAAAGTACCTAACAACACTGTAAAAGATGGCCACATGACCTCACTTGAACTTTCATTGGCTCCTCAATAGTTCTTCAGACTTGGACTTATCCTTCAAGGTTAGGTGAAAGCTTTGATTTGGGTCTTTGGCAAGTATGTAGGGGAAAGGAAAAAAAGTATGGACAACAAGACATTCGTGCCCATGCTTTTTTGACCATTATGAAATCAAGTTCAGAATATGAAGACTTAATTGGGAATATATTTTCACATTTAATAAAGTTAATAGTGAATCATTTCTCATTTGCTGCCTTAATTATAATAATCATTTCTCATTTTTACCAAGAGACAGTAAATTAGTCGCGGTGTGGTTGTTTTCTTAGGGTTGCCCCATTTGCTATGTGTAGCTCGGCTTTTTCGTGCCCCCCTTTTTGGAAGTTCGAAATAAGCCCTACAGTTCGGACTCCTGTGGTTCTGAATCTAATCTCACAAGTGCAATGTGAAATTGATAAACACCAAAGAGTCCAAATCCGACAAAATTTTTTGGAAAATCAATTTTGAATAAAAAATGCCAAAATTGCACTGCTTTGCCAGATATAAAGTCGCCACCTAAATATTTTGAGAAATTTAGGAAACCCATGACTCATGCCAAAGGGCACGTGTCCTTCATCACCAAGATTGTCTCGATTCGGGAACTTATGTACGAGAGAGGAAGGTCATGAATACATTTGAGCACCCCCGCTCACTTGATCAAAGATCGGTCTATACTAATCATGATATGATTTTTATTTACATTATATGCTCTTGTTCCGGTTTATTAGACTAGCATTTACTATGTGATGCGCACACACACAAGTATAGACTAACTTGCAAGAATTGGAACATTTCAAGTCATATTTGTTTTGAAATATGTACCACTCAAAAAAAAAAAAAATGATCGCATATGAACATTGCTCAAATTATTCCAATTCAAGCAACTAGCTTTCATCCACAAGCATTCAAGCAGTTTTAGCAACTAAGAAATTAGCCTCATGGCAAGCATGCTAGACATGGCAATATCCACATTCATGCAAGATGCTAAAGCGAGTAAAAACTCACGTAGTACTCCAACCCAAAAAAAAAAAAAGAGTTAGAAAAATGCATGATTCCTAACTTATGCAATATAACTAATGCAACATATGCGATATGCAACTAATAGGCTCGGCTACTAATATGACATATGAATTGATTAAATAGCATGCGGTCTAAGCACGTATTCAAAGAAGTGTAAGAAATAACAATGCAGTTAGAATGAGGAACCGAGCCTTTGTGCATGCAATACAAATGGATGCAAACATAAAGTATATTAATTGAAACATGATGTCCCTAAACTAACCATCGTAAGCAGTTAAATAAAAGGGAGAAAGACGTGGGGTTGGAAGACATACACATTATTACATTACGCTCTCACAAAGGAGAGTCCGAATGAATAAACTAAGCTAACTAGCAACTAATTAAGCTAAAGCTAATTAAGCTAACTATTACAAAACAAAATAATAGCTAGCTAAACTACTTAACTAATTATTACAACACTTGAATTAACTAACTAGTTAACTAACTAATTAAATAATTACAACACAAGTGTAATTAAAATAAGTAATTAAACTAAGAAACTAACTACTTCGCCTCGGGAAACGAGGGATGTGCATGCACATGCTCGGATTCCATCCAAAAAGACCACCGTTGTGCTCCCGAATGCCTCTGTTTGCACAGTTAAACATTTCCAGAATAACTTTGCTCTATCTTACCCACACTCTGCTAAAATTTGCATTAGTGGCCAGCCAGCCAAAGATGGAGGTTGCTAGCCACCAGCCGGCTATAGAAGTGGTCTGCCAGGCACCTACTGGCCATGGAAAGTGGCGTGCACGCCACTTATGCCTAGGTTCATCTTGCTGCAACAGATGACAAACAGAGCATATACAGGGTATTTTCAAAGATTGTCTGCACAACCCACCCCTCTTTTTCATGAACAAATCCAAGGAGTGGTGAACCTAAGCCACAAACCACCAATTCAAGCAATTTCATTACATGATGGCTTGTGAACCCAAATGTGCAATTTCAATAAATGCAATGAAAATGAGACTCTCAAAACCACCTCCCTATCATGAATGATCAAGGGAAGTGGTGACTTTGGAAACTTAAATCATTTCATCACTTGTAAATATGAAATGGTTCAAGCTTCCACGTGTTCAATTAACGTCTGATTGAACACGACCAAATTATTATCTTTCACTATTTTTAGCCTCAATTTTAATTACTCCATTTTAAATTACCAACCATTCTTTAATTCATTGAGTCCAATGGTGAAGTTAAGTCCTCTAATGGAGTGAAGTACCAAACCAAGAGTTAACTTAAGACATGAAAGAGATGTCATGCCGTTGATAATGAACCCCTAAAAGGGATTAAACCATTAAGCATGACAATCTCAATCTCATGCTTAAAAGAGCAAGAGGCTTGAAATAACCCTCAAAGAAAAACAAAAGCCAAGAAAGGAGGGAGTTTGCAGAGATTATTAATGCTGAAAACAAGTGAGAAAAGTGTAAATAAAGGCTATCAACTCAAAGGAGATGGTGTCTAAGGCCTAGAACACCAAACTCATGAGAACTATTACACTATAAGCATGCGAAACAAGACTCAAATGCATCAACCAGTCCAAAACATAGGCAAAATAGTCCAAAACAGAGGTTAAAATATGTTGGAATTAAGCTACAAATGGCCAGAAAAATAAGCTAACACATAAAGCTATCTAGGCTAGCAAACAAGACACAAGGAGGGGAGCTAACCCCTCCAAATTTAGACTTCAAAACATGATTTTCACAACTGAAAATACTCTAAAATTTAGTATTTAAAAGGCCTCCCCTCCAAAAAAAAAAAATGGTTTGAAAGTGGGAAACAAATGTGGAAAGGCCTTACAAACAATGAATAAAGAAGGGTGGACCACCCCCTAACTTTAAATGGCCTACAACCCCCAATTTTAGTCCACAAAAATAGAATTTTTATAGCCCAAAAATAGCCCAAAATCAGTGAGGAAAAGATAGAAAAACAAGTATGCAAAGCAAGGTAAAAGGGCAAGTGTTATACCTCTTGAAGCAAAGATCAATTCTAGGCAACAATTTAAGCCAAAGCCAATCAAGAGCTCCAAGAAGGCCTCAAGGAACCTCAGTCCAAAGGTGATCAACTTTGATTAAGGAGGTGTAGGAAAAAGTGTAGTGTATATAGGCTAATGTGCACAAATTTGCAAGAGAGAGAGAGAGAAATGTAGAGAGACAGAGAGATTTGTGTTCCAAAAATACTTTCTCACTCCTAAAATGTTTTAACCTTAAAATGTGAGAGATAGGTCATGTATATATAGAAAACATGTGCCTTAGGTCGAAAATATCTATTCAGAAATAGCTGGAGCAGTGTGGAAACAGCTGGAGGAAAATATCTGCAAAAAAAATCTGCTTTTGGCCACCAGTGGCCGGCTTGGACACCAATGGCCGCCAGGTGGCTGGCAGGCCAGAAGTGGTTGCCAGCTGCCCACAAATGGTGATTGCCGGCTACCTGTCGGCCACAAGAAAAATCTGCTTCTAGCTTCGGAGGTCCACTTTCCAAAGGTGGTGGCCTCACAACTAAAGTCTAAGTGTAGAAAAAGATAAGCCTAATTTAGTGTAGGCTGCTCAGTTTTCCCTTACGGTTTCAAGCCCAACTTCTTCCCCAACTAGTTTTTTTCCCTCTCTTCTAATTCTCTTCAATTCTGTAGACACCCCATTTTTGACCGACCTCAAGACTTTAACGTCATCGTTTGTGCACTCGATGATTATACATGTTTGTGCTCATTTTGAGCGCCCGAGGGTCTCGACTAAGCGCCTTGTCTTTGAGCCTCTAAACCCTCTGTGTTTTGGTCTTGTTTTTGGGCCAAACCTTGGTGCCTCTTGCCTAGAGGGGAGAAGAGCCTTGCCGGCCACTTTTTGGCTATTGTCGGCTACTTTTCCTCCTTGCCGGCCACTTAAAGTGATCGGTCGGCTAGGGGAGGTGGCCAGCCGACCACCTAAAGTGGCCGACGGCCAATTTTCTCCTTTTTCAGATATTTTATATGCCAGTTGTTGATCACTGATTGCATCCTCCATACACGTGTATGGAAGGATGAAGCAAGCTTTTTGCTTACTTTTTCTATATAAGGGGAGGTCCCTCCCCGATTTTGAGGGTTTAGAATTTTGAGGAGCAAAATTTCTCTCTCTCTCTCTCTCTCTCTATTGTGCTTGAAAGTGAGTTTTCTTTATATTTTTGCACTAAGACTCTTAGCCAAACACCTTCACCTTGGAGCTGAGGTCCCTTGAAGCTTGGTTTGAGGTCTTAGGCTTGGTTTTGGCTCAAAAGTGTTTCTGTTTTAGTGCTGTGCTTTAAGGGTGAGAACTTGACCCTTTTAAGCCTTGTTTTAATTCATTGTTTGGCCACCTTTGCATGTTATTTGGAGGCTGGTTTTAACATCTTAAAAACTCTATTTTAAAAGGTTTAAAATGTTGGTTTGAGTCTTGTTTGGTTGGGGGGTGGTTTCCTCTCTTTGCTTTTTGGCATGTAAAGCCTTTTGAGCCATCTTTCAAAGCTTTTGAAATACACTTTTCTTGGCCTTTTAACCACTGAATTCCAGGGGAATATCAGTGGTAAAAAGTTGGTTTTGAGGTCCAAAATAGGAGGGGGTGGCCTCCCCTCCTTGTGTCTTCTTTGCAAGTGTTGATGGCCTAACATGTGAGCATGTTTTTCTACCATCTCATGGCTTGATCTCAGCATGTTTTTGTTACTTTTTTGACCTACTTTAGCTCTGTTTTTTCTTGGTTAAGTCACTTCTTGCTTGCTTCTTACACTTGTAGTGTAATCATGCTTACTATCTTAGCATGCCTAATGAGTTGGCCTATCATTCTAGCTTGTGTTAGCTCTGTCTTAGCATGTTTTTGCTAATGTTTTGACATGCTCTGACTCTGTTTTGGGTGGTCTTGGTTATATGAGACTTGTTATGCATAGCTGTAGTGTAAATGGCTTCACTAGCTTTGTGAGTTAAGGCCTCTAACATGCTTTGCTTGAGTTGATTGCATGTTTTGGCATCATTTAGCATGTGATTTCAGTGCATATAACTCTATCACACTTTCACATATTCCACTCTTTCATTACTTTTGGGAGTTGTGCCTTATGCCTTGTTTATGAGCCAATACATGAGCATGATTTTCTTGCCTTTCGAACTACCATCTCAGCATATTTTGGCCTCTATTTTGACTTGTTTAAGCTCTATCCAGAGCTGGTTTGGCTGTTCATGCTTGATATTGCATGCCTCTAGTCACTAGTCTTGATGATTATGGCTTTTGAACATGTCTTGCATGCTTTGCTTGCATGATCTAGTGTCTTTAGCATGCCATTTCAGCACTGAAATTCTACAACCTCCCTAATTTCTTCATTTTTCCATTTGTTTTGAGGGTTGGTTAGTCTCAAGATTGTGTTTAAGCTTGATAGAGTTTGTGCTCAAATGGCTTTAACCCTTTTATGAGGGTTCCTCCTAGCCAAAGGAATGATCTCTCTCATGCCTTAAACCATTCTTTTGGTTAACCCCTCTCTCATTAGAGGACTTTCACATAGGACTTAATCGGTTAAAGAATTAATCGGTAATGTAAAATGTGTAAATAAGAATTGGACGAAGTAAAACTTGTGCAAGATAAGCATTTGTGTTGCATTGCATGTGTTTGGATCGGACGTCAATCCAAACACAAGAAATGTGAGATGTTTCATACTCAAAGTAATGAAATGTGTCGCATTTCTTGGTCGTTGTCATCCTTGATCATGTATGATAGGGTGATAACCCTTTGAGTCTATTTGTGCATTCATCGACCTTGTACAAGCTCGGTCCTTTGGCCATCATGCATTGAGATGCTTGATTGGTGGCTTGAGAACTAAGCGCCACACTCCTTTGAGCTTGAGAAATGATGAGGAGAGTGGCAGTGCATACATTTCCTGCAAAATGCCTTGCTTTGTCTCTGTTGTTCTCTGTTGCAGCAAAAACAGTATTTTGGAAAAGCAAGTGGCCGACCGGCCACTTGCAGTAGCCGGCCGGCCAGTTAAGGTGACCGACAGCCGCTTTTTGTGGCCGACCGGCCACCAGTCCATTTTTGGTGCAAAAGTGTTCATGTTTTGAGGAATAGGCAGTCTGGAAGTTGGTTCAATATTCAGAAATCAAGGAGAGTGCAAACAGAGGCAACCGGTGGCAAAGTGATGGATTTTTTGGGACGAAGCCAACTGAACATGCATGTCTCCCTCGCCCGCAAGGCCATCACTTCTTTATTGCTTCATTAGCTATATGTTGCTAATTATTACATGTGTCGTAATTAATTAGATCAACTTGTGTTGTAATATTTTAATTAGCTTCACATAGCTAGTTATTCAAATTCAATTGTGTTGTAATAATTAAATAGCTTTAGCTTAGCTATTTCATTATGTTGTGTTGTAATAATTAGTAAGTAGTTTGCTAGTTATTCAATTGGTTTGTAATAATTAGTCTAATTAGTTTAGTTAGATTAGTTAGTTAGCTTAGCTTAGTATAGCTTAGCTTATTTATTCGGACCCTCCTTCGCGAGGGCGCAATGTTGTAATAAGTGTGCGTGTGTGTGCATATCTTCCAAACCCACGTTTTTCTCCCTTTTATTTAACCGCTTATGATGGTTAGTTTTAGCGCACGTTTTGATTAGCATACCTTATGCTTTGCATGTTTGCATCATTCATTTTGTTTTGCATGCACCGAGCTCAGCGCATCATTCAAATTGCATTGTCAATTCAATACTTCTTTGAATACATGTATCAAATCGTTGCGTTCATATGCCATCATAGATAGCCGAGCCTATTTAGTTGCATTATTGCATGTGTTGCATTAGGCATCCTTGTATAGTTAGGATCATGCATGATTTCTAACTAGCTTTTGTTTTAGCTCGGAGTACTCTGTAAGTTTTTATGCTTTAGCATACTTGCATGAGTGTGAGTGTTGCCATGATAGCATGCTTTCCATGAGGCTATTTGCTTAAATGCTTAACTGCATGAATGCCTGTGGGTGAAGGCTTTGTTGCTTGAATTGGAACAATTCGATGATTGTGAGTTTTAAGCCCACTTTGCGAAGTGGCAAATCATCATGTTTTAAGCCCACTTGAGGGTGGCAAATCCGCGCTTTAGCCCACTTGCGAGTGGGACTTTCAAACCATTTTCAAAAGCAAACATGAATCGAAATGTTCCAATTTTCGCGACTTAGTCTATATTTGCTTGTGTGTGCGTCACATAGTAAAGTTAGCTAAATAATCAGAATAAGAACACATGTGTTTATAAAACAACATATCATGCTTAGTAGAGGCCGATCCTTTGATCGGGCGAGCGGGGGTGCTCATTTCAAGACCTTCCCCTCTCGTACCCAAGTTCCCGAGCCGAGGCAATTTTGGTGATGACGGACACGTGGCCTTTGGCACGAGTCAGGGTTTCCTAAATTTCCCAAAAATAAAATATTTAGGTGGCGACTCTGTAATCTGGCAAAGTAGTCCATGTTTGGCGATTTTTATTCAAAATCGATTTTCCAAAACAATTTGCCGGATTTAGACTCTTTGGTGTTTATTAGTCTCACATTGCACTTTGTGCGATTAGATTCAGAACTGTGACAGGAGTCCGAATTGTAGTAAGACCAATTCACGCCTCTCCGAAATGGGGGCGCGCGAAGAAAGCTGAGTCTACAAATTCCAAACCTCTAAATAAGATGTTTTAAAGATTTTTTTTCAAAGAATTCACCTCCCTTTCATTTATCTCCACTTTGTCCTTGCTCGGTTTATCGAAAAGTACAATTTTTAATGAAATGCGAGCCTTGAAACCTCATAGAAACATTTTTTAAAATATTTTGAAAAAGAGGGTTTTAAGGTCTAAATAGTTTCGGTCCAAAATACTTTTGGTCAAAAATGGAGTGTAAGGTTGGGATTTAAAAGCTCTTCTTGCTGATGAAATTGAACATTTGCATAGCACAACTTTCATCATCGAGTGATCAATCAGTGGCACCTAAGTCTTAAGGGTGGTAAAAAATGAGGTGTCTACAGTTGCCCCAGTCATGAAATGACATGAGTGAATGTCAAAGCCCGAAGACGATCTATTTTGACAAGGCCGTATGACTTGGGCAAACAAACAAAATGCAGATGCAGTTGGTTGAACCCGAGGGTTGCCTATGTATCCTGTTGTAAGGAATCAAACCAGTGTAGTTCAGGGGCAGAATGCAAAAAGATACACAATGTAATAAAACAATACAAATAATATGTAGTGTAATGAAATAATCAAACCACAAGCAGTACTTACCACACAAATACCATAAAGGAGTGGAGATGTAAAACAAACTACGTTTAACATAGAAAAGAAGTGGGCACAGCCAAACGATGCCTAACACAAGCTAAGTGCCTACATCCTCAATACTTTCCCCAGTGCAGCATGGATGCTTACATATAACAGAACCATGTTTCAACGTGAAATGGGTGCGACCACATGCAAAACTATGTGTAGACACCCCATTTTTGACCGTCTTCAAGACTTGGATGTTATCGCTTGTGCACTCGATGATTGTAACTATTTGTGCTTGTTTTGGTGCCCGAAGTCCTCGGCGGAATGCCCTGTCTTTGAGCCTTCAACTCTATCCATTATGTGCCCTATTTTGGACCAAAATCTTCAAGCCTGCATCCCTTGGTGGCTACCAGCCACCAACTGAGGCTGCTGGCCATCACTGGTGGCCGGCCGGCCATTGATGCCTTTTTGCAGATATTTTCTTGACAGCTATTCCAGTTGTTGGCACAATGGGCTTGATCACCATATACGTGTATGGACTGATATAACTCAGCTGAAAGCTTGTTTTTCTATAAATATGGGACCTTCTCCCTCATTGTAGAGGGTTAGAAAATTTTGGAGCAAAATTCTCTCTCTCTCTCTCTCTCTCTCTCTCTCTCTCTTACAATTTTGCATATATTTGCTCACAAATCCTATACTTTTGCATACACTTCCTTAATCAAACTTGATCACCTTTGAGCTGAGGTCCTTAGAAGCCTTCTTAGAGCTGTAGAAGGTGTTTTGGACTTGAATTTGTGCCTAAAATTGTTGCTTGCTTTAAGAGGTATAACACTCCCCTTTTACACTTGTTTTGCATACTTGTTTTTCCATCTCTTTCAACTGTTTTTGGCCTATTTTTAAACTGCAAAAAACTTTTTTTTGGGGTCTAAAGGTGGTGGTTTGAGGTCATTTTTAGTTAAGGGGTGGTTCACCCTTCTTATTTCTTTGTTTGTAAAGCTTTTGAAGCTTTGTTCACCACTTTCAAACCAATTTTTTTGGGTCTTTTAACCACTAAATTTCAAAAGTTTTTTAGTGGAAAAAAACTCATTTTGAAGTCCAAATTTAGACGGGTTAGCCTCCCTTCCTTGTGTCTTGTTTGCATGCCTAGTTAGCTTCATATGTTAGCATGTTTTTGTAGCTTAACTTAGCTCAAGTCCGGCATGTTTTAGCCTCTGAAATAGCCTACTTTAGCTCTGTTTTAGGTTGGTTAGTTCATTTGAGTCTTGTTTTGCATGGTTGTAGTGTAGTAGTCCTCACAAGTTGGTGTTTTAGGGTCTTAGACACCTCTTGTTTGAGTTGATAGCATCTTTTAGTGTTGTTTTTCACTCCATTTCAGCACTACAAATTCTGCAACCTCCCTCTTTGCTTCACTCTTTCATTTGCTTTTGAGGGTTGTTCAAGCTTGGGATCCTTTAAGCTTGAGATTGAGGTCATGCTTAATGGTTTAATCCTCTTTGAGGGTTCATTATCAATGGCATGATCTCTCTCTTTCCTTACATTATCCCTTGGTTGACATTTCTTTCATCTTAGAGGACACTCATCAATGGACAAATTGATTAAAGAATGATTTGGTAACTAAAATGTGCAAACAAAATTGGCAAGTAAAAGTGGTAAGATAAGCATTTCTTTATGTTGCATTGCATGTGTTCAAATCGGACGTTAATTTGAACGTAAGGAAAATGAGACATTTCATACTCAAAAGTAATGAAATGTGCCACTTTCCTAGGTATCCGTTGCCCTTGATCATACATAATCGGGTGATGGAATTTGAGTCTTGTTTTGCACTCATTGAACTTGTACAAATTGGTCCCTTAGCCATCATACATGGAAATTACTTGATTGATGGTTTGAGGGCCAAATGTATCACTCCTTTGAGCTTGTGTTGATGATAAGGGGTGATACACAGTACAAACAACCTGTGAGAATACCCTTTTTTTGCCCTGTGTGCTATCTATTGTAGCAAAAAAATGGTGTATCATTACTGGCCTGCTGGCCACCAGTGTTGGACGGCAACCCCTCAATGGTGGCCAGCCGGCCACCACTTCTGGCCTGCCAGCCACCAATGAATTTTGAGCAGTGTGCTTGTGAAGCATGGCAGAGTTGATCTGGAGAAGGAAACAGTGCACGGGTTGTGCAAATAGAGGCATTCGGGGGCAGACAGAGAATGTTCTTCGGGTGGAAACCAAGCATGCATGGGCCTCCCTCACATCCTAAGATGAGTTATCTTGTTAATTAGTTTAATTTAACTAGCCTATGTTGTAATTCAATTAGTTTGTATTGTAATTATTTAATTAGTTAGTTGTAGCTAATTAATTTGTGTTGTAATAATTAGTTAAATTAGTTTATTTAATTAATTCATGTTTTGTAATAATTAGCTTAATTAGCTTAGTTTAGCTAGCTAGTTAGCTTTTATTCATTCGGACCCTCCTTTGCGAGGGCATAATGTTGTAATAAGTGTGCGTGCGTGTGTGTATGTTTTCCAACCCCGCGTCTTTCTCCCTTTTATTTATCTGCTTTTGATGGTTAGATTAGGGACATATTTCAATTCGTATACCTTATGCTTGCATCCATTCATTTGTATTACATGCACCGAGGCTTGGCGCATCATTCAAATTGCATTGCAATTTCAATAATTCTTTGAAAACGTGTTTAATCGCATGTTATTCGAATTACTTCATATGCCATATTAGTAGCCGAGCCTATTAAATTGCATATTGCATTTGTTGCATTAGACACTTTGTATAGTTAGGAAGCATGCATATTTTTCTAACTAGTTTCCTTTTTGGCTTGGAGTACTAGGTAAGTTTTTATGCTTTAGCATACTCGCTTGAATGTGAATGTTTCCATGTTTAGCATGCTTGCCATGAGGCTATATGGTTACTTGCTAAACTGCTTGAATGCCTGTGGATGAAGGCTTTTTGTTTGAATTGGAATGATTCAACAAATGTATGTTTTAACCCACTTTGTTGAGTGACAAATCAGTTTTAAGCCCACTATGTTTGGTGGCAAATCCGTAAACTTTAAGCCCACTTAATGTGGCAAATTCAAATCATTTTCACAAACAAACATGAGTTGAATCGTTCCAAATTGAGCAAACTAGTCTATACTTGCTTATGAGCATCACATAGTAAAGCTAGTTTAATAACAGGAACAAGAGCACATAATGTTTATAAAAAATCATATCATGATTAGTAGATGCCGATCTTTAATAGGGCGAGCGGGGGTGCTCAATCCATGACCTTCCCCTTTCGTACCTAAGTTCCCAAGCCGAGGCAACTTTGGTGATGACGGACATGTACTCTTTGGCACGAGTCATGGGTTTCCTAAATTTCTCCAAAATAAAATATTTAGGTGGCGACTCTGTATCTGGCAAAGCAGTCCAATTTTGGCATTTTTTATTCAAAATCAGTTTTCCAAAATGATTTACCAGATTTGGACTCTTTGGTGTTTATCAGTTTCACATTGCACTTGTGAGATTAGATTCATAACCGCAGGAGTCCGAATTGTAGGGCTTTTTTTTCGAGCTTCCAAAAGGGGGTGAGAAAAAGCCGAGCTACACTATGTGTTTCGTAGAAAAAGAAAGAGTACAAGTAATTGGGTGGGATGATATAAGTGAGGAATGATCTACTAAGGAAAGATCGTGATCCTAAATGCCGAATGCAACAAGACAAAGTCCAATGCAATAGATGTAGTGAATAAGGCGCAGGTTGAACCACATTTGACCTAGAAAAGGCATGGACACAAAAGAAACCACGTCTAACACAGAAAAGGTGCTGACACCCTCAATACTGGCCTCAGCGCAACATGGGTACTTACACATGACAGAACTATGTTTCAACGAGGGAAAGGTATAAACACATGTCAAATTAAGCTTAACATAGAAAGAATACAAGTACTAAAATGGTATGATGTAGTAGGTGCATGCAATAGATGCTATATGCAATGCGATAGACGTAATAGATAATAAATATGATATTGCAGTTGGGAAGCGACGCTTTTACCTTACAGGGGCAATAGACGATGACTCACCTTATGTTGTTATGGATCTTCCTCTTCTTCTTGGTTGTGCCATAAGTACTACTGTTCTCCCTGGCTATGTTCGCAACTTTCCTTATTCTCTAACAGGGTGACAGACTAGGTTGGTTTTGTATCTAGAATTGAGGCGCGTACAAGCTACCTCAATCTATGGGGCTGCCATACAGATTTCAAGCCGAGGATACACCCCTAGGTATTTAAACCAGATTTTAGTCTCGGAAATCCCGAGCCTTTCCGTTCTAGGCATCGGCCACTCGAACTCTAGTTTCCACCGTCTCAGTTGATCTCCTAGTAACTCATCGCAAACACAGTCACGTGGCTATCTTAGACCACCGGAAGTCGTTCGGGCACGACAAATACCAAAGGACTTGCACCTTAGAGGATTTAAGGTCTTCTAGACGACGAGGGTACACAAGATAGTGCGATACAAGTGCACAAGATAGTGTGAGTGAGGGTGAATGCACAAGATAGTGCAATGCAAGTTTGCACAAGATAGTGCGATGTAAAGTGCAATGCACAAGATAGTGCGAATAAGGTGAAATGCATAAGACAGTGCGATATAAGTTGAGAAATGCACTAGACAGTGCGATGCAAGTTTGAAATGCACTAGACAGTGCGATGTAAGTGCACAAGATAGTGCGATGTAAATTGAAATGCACTAAACAGTACGATATACGTTGAAATGCACTAGACAATGTGATGTACATTGAAATGCACTAGACAATGTGATACAGGTTAAAATGCACAAAATAATGTGATGCAGATGCACAAGTGAATGCACAAAACAGTGCAATGCAAGTTTGCATAAGACAGTGCGATGTGAGTAGAATACATGAAATAGATGTGAATGCACAAGACAGTACGAGTGAGGTGCACAAAATAGTGCAAGTGGTGCACAAAATAGTGCGATACAATGTGAATAGGATAGTACGATACAAAGTGCACAAAACAGTGCCCGATGCAAAATAAAATGCACAAAATAGTGCGATGCATGTGACCGATGCAATGGTATACAGAGGGAAATTAGCAGTACTCAGAGTAATGTGTCATGTACCTTATGAGATGAGTGTAGGGCAACTTGCCACAACTCATTGAAATACAACACAAAGGGAGGCAACTCGCCAAAACTCTGTTAAGTGCAAAACAAAGTCAAGAGCAAGAGCAACCATTCACGTAGTTCAACTCAACCAGAGTATAGAAGCATGCAGGCATAATACAAAACACATGTATTAATCAGAGGGAAGATGGCAATCCCAAGAGAGTTTTGAAATGGTCAGAGACAACTTTTGAAAGTTAAATCATATCAGAATCAACATGGGGGTAAGCTACCCTAATCTAGGGGAAAGTGCCCAACAAAAGGCTTTGAGCGGATGGGGAGAAAGGTAAGTTCATGCCCCTTGTTCAAATGATGACCCAATCAGATATACTGAAAATTGCCCCTAGTGTCCAGTCACTGGCCATTGTTTTCAACATTATGCAGGCACGTGCAAGGGGAATCATCAGATCCTAGAACAGTTGCCAACCAATCAGACTCATGCTTCTTTTTTGTTCTAGAATGTTGAGAACTTACTCTAGTCCCCTCCGAAGCAGTGACAAATTCCTCATATACACTTTGTAATGATCATGAACGCGATGCCCCTTGTATGGACACTCTCAGCTCGTTTATGAATTCCACACATGGACTAATTTTCGAGTTTGGAATGAACACTCGTGTATGGAGTTTTGACTATGCCACTCTGTTGAACTTTTGAGTGACAAACACGCTATGATGACTCGATAGAGAGCGCTTTTGAACGACAGACACATTATGTTGACTCGATGAAGAGTGCAGACTGAAACAAATACTAGGCACGACACAACAGAACTCACAATTGACCCAAAAGTAGAAAAAGACTCAAGATAACTGATCATTCATAATGTCCCTAGTATTACTTATGCTCTCTTTAAAACTCAATTTCGCAAAACTGGAGTTTTGATTCTTTTTTGCTCAAAATAGAGATTCTACTGATAAGTTTAAGTATTGAAAATTTCTCTACTTGTTGATTCAAGTTAGTTCTTTCTTACCTAGCACAAATATATGATATGCAAAGCAGTCGATGTAGCTCAAGGATTGATGTGAAGCTGACGACGTGAATTGGGCAAGGTGATTGAGTTGAGACATATGAGATAGATATGGTTAAGACCGAACTTCAAGATGAAGTTTGCCTACGTATCCCAAGAATGGGAATCAGGTCAACGGAGTTCATGGCTGAGGTTCACTCAGGTATTAACACTCTCCTTTTGCGCTCTAACTTTTGCCAAAGTCGCCCATTCGGGGTTTTTGGCCTTGCGAGCTATATTTTTTTATTCTCATTTTTCATGCTCTAACTTTTGCCTAGGTTGCCCTTTCGGGTTTTCGGCCTAGCAAGCCTCTCAAGGGTAACATTACAACACTTGTGGTGAATTTGATCAATAGTCATCCTTGCCCTAACACTGGAACCAGCTTCGCCTTGATTTGAGCTTGGTTCTCCATTCTTTTATGTATGTCTTCTTCCTTTTTTTTCCGCTCCATTTTCAGAGTTGGTTCTTCTTGCAATGTTGTTCTTCCTTGTATCGACTTCCTCGAATGCAGACAGAAGTTCCCTTCCTCACAGTTGATTGGATTTCATTCCAAAGGATGCCCCTGGCTTAATGGTTGACTTCTTTTTTCTTTTTTTTTTTCTTTTCTTTTTTCTTCCTTTTGTTTCTTTTCTTTTTTCTTTTCTTGCTCTTTCTTTTTGGTTTCTTTTTATCCTTTTCTCTTTGAAATAATGAAAACACCAGGGGAGAAATTCTATGATTTGTGAGGTCTGAAAGCTACTTTGTACTTGTAGGTCTGAAAACCGCCTTGTGCTTGCCAAAATGATTGCCTAATGGCGAAGACAATCCCCAGGACAATGCAAAATACCACGCACAATTCTAAACCTATCTTCGCAAGTTTTACAAAAGAAACAGCTTAGTATTTTGAAATCATGAATGACTTTGTGTCGATAAGTCAGAATTCACTCAAACCATTCAGGGGATCCTTCTCAATACTCGAGCTTATTAATAGAATCTCATTCAAGAAACAAATTCAAAGCCCTTTTCTATTTGTAAAAGCTCACACATGAAACACTATAGGCATAATAAAATGATCAAAAACTTGACACTCAATTTCTTATAAAGATGAAGACCTGAAAGTACACGAGAGTGACTCAAAAGAAAAGACTTAATTGACACAACAACGCAAGAAAAGATAGAAAATAAAACGTACAACATGACTATTTGCAAGACATAACTCAAAATAAAATAAGCATTTCTGAGACAAAAGGGGGTTTTGCTTCTTTAAGTCCATCTGCAGAATTTCAAAAACAACTTCGAGTAGCCCACGGGAAGGTCCAGACTTGCCTTCAGTTCAATAATACACATCCACACCCAGAGGGATTGATTTTTGACTTTCAAACCGGGTTTCACAAATTGAATCTCACAATTACGTTGTCTCCACACCTCTTCTTGACCGAAACAATTGCTTTTTCACACCATGCCCCTAGTTCAGAAGGTCCTTCCCAAGGGCTTTCGACAATTATCCTAACTGAGACTGAGATTCATCATTCCAACCACCAGTGCTAGCAACACTATTTTATCAAGCTTGAACTCACCAAGATCAAGTATACTTTCCATCTCTTCAAAGATTTTGTTCCTTTTGCTCAGATCTGAATTAGAAGATTCAGGAATGAACACAATGGGTTTGAGCTCAGTGGCGGGTATGCTATGTTGGCTAGGGTAATGGTTGGTTGGCGGCAAGCTTTGAATTGGTTTTCTATTATGGAATGGCAATCTATTGTTGCCAGGGAGAGGGTTATTGACAGCTTTGGAATTTTCAGGTGGGATGATGACCTTTTTGTCAATTAGGTCTTGAATTTCATGGCAAAGGTGAAAGTAACGATCAATGTGGTGACCGTACTACTGATGGAATGTCAAATATTGGGTGGAGTCGTGTTTAGGTGGGAGAGGGTTAGGGAGAGGTCAAGGATTAAGCGACTTGAGATACTCTTTCTCCATCAGTACTCGCAGTGCATAGGTTAGGCTCATATAGAGTTGGGTGAAGGTTCGGTTTGGGGAGGAGGAAACACTAGGTAAACATTGGTAAATGGGTTGGCGGGTGTTGATCGGGTATTCATGGGCTTGGGTTTGGAATTAGGATGGGTATTTATGGTAAAGAATCCCTTTCCATTGTTTGCCCCTTGATTCAAAACGCTCTCATCCTGAGTAACAAAAGTGTTATTCACAGTCTTTGCAACAACTTCAAGCACTTGCTGCTTGTTCAACCCTTTGACCTTCAAAGTCTTAATAGCCCACTGAAGTTGTGCATAGGGATCCATATTTGTCCCGGCCGCGTTGCTGATGATACATGCAGTATTTGGTGGGATTATGTCTGGCAGGGAGTGGGTTAGGCAAAGGTTGGAGATCAAGGGGTTTGAGATACCCTTTTTCCATAAGGACTTTTAGTGCGCTAGTTAAGCTCATATGAAGGGAGGTGAAAGTTCTACCCTAAGCTCGGGTTGGGCTAGCTGTTTGTGGGTTGGATTTGGCAAAAGGGTTGGCAGTAACGACAATATTGATTTCAGTGGGTTTGGGACTGCTAGCACTGGTATTCCCGACAAAAACCCTCCTTGTTGGTTCGCTTGTTCTGGGAATAATCCCTTTGTTGAATGCACTCTCAATTTGAACCCCTAATTCATGCAAAGTTTTGAAAGTGAATATTAACTTCTGCAACATATTAGGTTCAAGGTTTTGTACCACTATTCGCACTTGATCCATTTCAGAAGGTTGACTTGTCATTTGTGCTGCCTTTGCTCTCCATCTTGCAACAAATTCCACAACAGGTTCTGTAGGATTCTGGTGGGTTGCTTCAAGCTCTTGAGTAGTCATTTCAATTTAGGTATTGTAAGAATACTGATTGACAAATGCCTCAGCCAATTCTTCCCAGTTCTGCTTCACTGTATTCTCTAACTTGGCGTACCAAGTGGCTGCTATACTCGACAAGGTTCTTCCATACAAAAAGAGTTTTTGAGGCTTAGTCAGACCCATTGGTTTCAGAATGTCCAAGAAAAGCCGAATATGTACCATAGGATCTCCAGACCCGTTGAAACGGTCAATGTGTGGCATTTTGAATCTGTCTAGGAGTTTTACGGCAGCCTCGGTGTACCCGTTCTCAATGTCAGGGATAGAGTTAAGGCTCTGTGCCTTTTTGAATTGCTTCTCAAGATTAGCAATTTTTACCAAGGTCAGGTCTAGATTATTAGTATCAAGGGGATAAAGCCCCTCGTTAGGCTGCACCAGGGGTCTGAAAACTCGAGCTTGAGTTGACTCTTCTCTAGGATCTGGGTCGTGCAAATCTTCAACTGGCGGAGGTGGATCAAAGTTCAGCTGGGGGCCTAAGACTAGATGTGTGGTAGATGCCCCAAATAGGCATTGCATTTCAGCATTGGTCTCATCTTGCATGGCAATTCCCGAGTTTAGGGCTGCTATTATGGCAACAACTTCTTCCAGACTCTGAACCATCATGGGTTTGTTGTGTTTGGTAATCGGGGAAATGGATGGGTGTAAGTGGATAGCTAGCTAACAAGGATTTCGACCCGGTTATATTTGATGGATTTGAACTGGATTGGGCTTTTTTAGAGTGGGTCTTTTGGCATTGGCTGGATCTTTGCTGAGTGGGTTTTTTTTTTTCTGGGATTGGATAGACTGTGATGGGCTAAGGCGGGTACTGCTCCTTCTCTGGCTCAGACAAACCCAGCATTAAAAACAAATGCTTCATCAGATTGGGATACTAGATTTGCTAGTCAAAACAGTGTAAGATATAATTTGGGCCCTAGCTCTGGTTTTGCTGAAAGCTCACCCATATCAAACACAAACCCTAGGATTTCGACCCAAATCTAATTTTGATATGATCCTCAAGTTTGAAAAGGAATCACTTCAATATTGAAAGTCTCCGAGGATTACATCATTCATTCCCAAAGAGTTCACATTTTGCATAAAAACATTCAAAACACCCCTATGAGAGGATAGGGTTTCCCTGTCCTAGCTTTTGGAGTGATCTACAGCTTTACTACTCAAACAAAGCGGTATCACATCATCCTGTATATGGGAGAGTATCATGTCCTATGTTGGAATAGTCACTATGGCTTTACTACATGCAGCTAGGCCGATTGGTCAAAGAGGGTACCTTAGCAAGACTACCTAATATACCTCTCACACTTAACACCAAGAAGTGCAGGAGGATTAAACGGTATAGCGGTAGTCCAGATCCAAGGGTTGTGTTCCCATTGTGGCAGAGCCCGCGACCGGTCACCCTTTTGGCAAGCTTTTAGGCAAGCCTGCTGTAAACCGTTCAGGAATAACAGATGGCAAACACAGTGACTTAGGCGCACCAATGCAAATGTAATGCAAAGAAACATATAAGTGTAGATAAAATTTCATATCATGAGTTTGAGTCAAGTTCTCTAATTTCCCCAGCAGAGTCGCCAAAAACTGTAGCTTGGCTTTTTCGCGCCTCCATTTTCAGAAGTTCGAAATAAGCCTTACAGTTTGGACTCTTGCGGTTCTAAATCTAATCTCACAAGTGCAATGTGAAATTGATAAACACCAAAGAGTCCAAATCCGGCAAATCTTTTGGAAAATCAATTTTGAATAAAAAAATGTCAAAATTGGACTGCTTTGCCAGATATAGAGTCGCCACCAAAATATTTTGGAAAATTTAGGAAACCCATGACTCGTGCCAAAGACCACGTGTCCTTCATCACCAAGATTGTCTCGATTCGGGAACTTATGTACGAGAGGGGAAGGTCATGAATACATTTGAGCACCCCCGCTTGCCCGATCAAAGTTCGGCCTCGACTAATCATGATATGATTTTTATTTACATTATATGCTCTTGTTCCGGTTTATTAGACTAGCATTTACGATGTGATGCGCACACACACAAGTATAGACTAACTTGCAAGAATTGGAACATTTCAAGTCATATTTGCTTTGAAAGTTGTTTCGAAATATGTACCACTCAAAAAAAAGTGATTGCATATGAACATTGCTCAAATTATTCCAATTCAAGCAACTAGCCTTCATCCACAGGCATTCAAGCAGTTTTAGCAATTAAGCAATTAGCCTCATAGCAAGCATGCTAGACATGGTAACATCCACCATTCATGCAAGATGCTAAAGCAAGTAAAAACTCACCTAGTACTCCAAGCCAAAATAAACAAAAGAGTTAGAAAAATGTATGATTCCTAACTTATGCAATATGACTAATGCAACATATGTGCTATGCAACTAATAGACTCGGCTACTAATACGGCATATGAATTGATTAAATAGTATGCAGTCTAAGCACGTATTCAAAGAAGTGTAAGAAATAACAATGCAGTTAGAATGATGAACTGAGCCTCAGTGCATGCAATACAAATGGATGCAAACTTAAAGTATGCTAATTGAAACATGATGTCCCTAAACTAACCATCGTAAGCAGTTAAATAAAATGGAGAAAGACGTGGGGTTGGAAGACATACACATTATTACATTACGCTCTCACGAAGGAGAATCCGAATGAATAAACCAAGCTAACTCGCAACTAACTAAGCTAAAGCTAATTAAGCTAACTATTACCAAAAAAAAAATGATAACTAGCTAAACTGCTTAAATAATTATTACAACACTTGAATGAACTAACTAATTAAATAATTACAACACAAGTGTAATTAATTTAAGTAATTAAACTAAGTAGCTAACTAGTCCATCCCCGGAAACGAGGGATGTGCATGCGCATGCTCGGATTCCACCCGAAAAGACCACCGTTTTGCTCCCAAATGCCTCTGTTTGCATAGTTGAACATTTCCAGAATAACTTTGCTCCATCTTACCAACACTCTGCTGAAATTTGCATCAGTGGCTAGCCGGCCAAAGATGGAGGTTGCTGGCCACCAGCCGGCCATGGAAGTGGTCTGCTGGCCACCTGCCGGCTATGGAAAGTGGCGTGCCGACCACTAATGCCTAGGTTCATCTTGTTGCAACAGAGGAGAAACAGAGCATATACAAGGTATTTTCAAGGATTGTCTGCACAACTCACCCCTCATTTTCATGAACAAATCCAAGGAGTGGTGAACCTAAGCCACAAACCACCAATTCAAGTAATTTCATTGCATGATGGCTTGTAAACCCAAGTGTGCAATTTCAATAAATGCAATGAAAATGAGACTCTCAAAACCACCTCCCTATCATTAATGATCAAGGGAAGTGGTGAATTTGGAAACTTGAATCATTTCATCGCTTGTAAATATGAAATGGTTCAAGCTTCCACGTGTTCAATTAACGTCCGATTGAACACGACCAAATTATTATCTTTCACCATTTTTAGGCTCAATTTTAATTACTCCATTTTAAATTACCAACCATTCTTTAATTCATTGAGTCCAATGGTGAAGTTAAGTCCTCTAATGGAGTGAAGTACCAAACCAAGAGTTAACTTAAGACATGAAAGAGATGTCATGCGTTGATAATGAACCCCTAAAAGGGATTAAACCATTAAGCATGACAACCTCAATCTTATGCTTAAAAGAGCAAGTAGCTTGAAACAACCCTCAAAGGAAAACAAAAGCCAAGAAATGAGGGAGTTTGCAAAGATTATTAATGCTGAAAACAAGTGAGAAAAGCATAAATAAAGGCTATCAACTCAAAGGAGATAGTGTCTAAGGCTTAGAACACCAAACTCATGAGAACTATTACACTATAAGCATGCGAAACAAGACTCAAATGCAACAACCAGCCTAAAACAAAGGCAAAAAAGTCCAAAACATAGGTTAAAATATGTTGGAATTAAGCTACAAATGGCTAGAAAAATAAGCTAACACATAGCGTTATCTAGGCTAGCAAACAAGACACAAGGAGGGGGGGTTAACCCCTCCAAATTTAGACTTCAAAACATGATTTTCGCCACTGAAAATAATCTGAAATTCAGTATTTAAAAGGCCCCACCCCCCTCCAAAAAAATGGTTTGAAAGTGGGAAACAAAGGTGGAAAGGCCTTACAAACAATGAATAAAGAAGGGTGGACCACCTCCTAACTTTAAATGGCCTTCAACCACCAATTTTAGCCCACAAAAATAGAATTTTTATAGTCCAAAAACAGCCCAAAATCAGTGGAGAAAAGATAGAAAAACAAGTATTCAAAGCAATGTAAAAGGGCAAGTGTTATACCTTTTGAAGCAAAGATCAATTCTAGATAGCAATTCAAGCCAAAACCAACTTCAAGAGCTCCAAGAAGGCCTCAAAGAACCTCAGTCCAAAGGTGATCAACTTTGATTAAGGAGGTGTAGGCAAAAGTGTAGTGTATATAGGCTAATGTGCACAAATTTGCGAGAGAGAGAGAGAGAGAGAGAGAGAGAGAGAGAGAGAGAGAGAAATGTAGAGAGACAGAGAGATTTGTGTTCCAAAAATACTTTATCACTCCTAAAATGTTCTAACCAAGAAATATGAGAGATAGGTCATGTATATATAGAAAACATGAGCCTTAAGGTCGAAAATATCTGTTCAGAAATAGCTGGAGGAAATATCTGCGAAAAAAATCTACTTTTGGTCACTAGTGGCCAGCTTGTAGTCGGCTTGGACACTAGTGGCTGGCAGGCCAGAAGTAGTGGCCGGCCGTCCACAAATGGTGATTGCCACAAGAAAAATCTGTTTCCAAGCCTGACTTCAAATAGACATATTTTCCTCATCCGAACTCTGTTTTAGGTCATTCTTGTGTCTAAATTGAAACTCCAGAAGTCTACTTTCCAATGGTGGTGGCCTGGCCTCACATCTAAATTATTAGTGTGAAAAGAGATATGCCTATTTTAGTGAAGGTTGCTTAATTTTGGCTTAATCGGATGATGCCTAACTTCAAACAACCATATCTCCCTCATCCGGACTCGGCTTTAGGAGATTGTTGGGTCTAAAATGAATCCCCGAAAGTCCACTTTCTAATGGTGGTGGCCTAAAAATAATGTAAGTGTAGAAAAAGATAGGCCTGATTTAGTGTAGGCTGCTTAGTTCTCCCTTACGGTTTCAAGCCCAACTTCTTCCCCAACTATTTTTTCTTCTCTCTTCTCCAATTTTCTTCACTTCCAAACCTCTAAATAAGATGTTTTAAATATTTTTTCAAAGAGTTCACCTCCCTTTCGTTTATGTCCACTTTGTCCTTGCACGGTTTACCGAAAAGTGCAATTTTTAACGAAATGTGAGCCTCGGAACATCGTTGAAACATTTTCAAAAATATTTTGAAAGAGAGGGTTTTAGTTTCTAAAATAGTTTCGGTCCAAAATAGTTTTGGTCAAAAATGGGGTGTAAGGTCGGAATTTAGAAGCTCTTCTTGTTGATGAAATCGAACATTTGCATAGCACAACTTTCATCATCGAGTGATCAATCAGTGGCGCCCAAGTCTTAAGGGTGGTCAAAAATGGGGTGTCTACACTACGCTGAGGTGTTTGGTGATAAGTCAAAGCACTAGAGTTGTCGCTAGCAAGCATAAAGATAAGTACCTCCATTTGTTTTTTGTTTTTGTCTTTCTGAGTTTAGTTTTATTTTCTTCACAGAACATTGCTTTTGTTTTCATTTTCATTTTTCCACGGTTTCTACAGTAGGCCTACTTTATATAGTAAAATGAATATAGCGATCTAGGGTTTTTTCTCAACTTTCATTGTGTCCGAACTTGGGTTTCGTGGTTGTATGTTGTTGTCTACATCTTGTTTCCATCCTTTAATTCCTTGTATTTGAGTTTTGGGATGTGTTGGGCGAGTTTGGAACAGGTTGGTTGTGAGTTGGTTCAAGTGGTTGCTGCCCAGGTTTTGTTTTCTTCGCTCTAGCAAGGATTCTTGCACTCGAGCGAGGATTGTGGGTTCTCAGGTTTCTTTTCAGACGCAGCTTTCGCTCGAGCGAGCTTTCTTGCGCTTGAGCGAGCCTTGTTTGGTGTGTCTCTTCGCTCGAGCGAGATTCATTGCGCTCGAACGTGCATCTACGTCTCTGTAAGACCTGAAGGTTGGTATTCTTTGCTCGAGCGAGAATTCTTACGCTTGAGTGAGCCCCGTGTTGTTTGTTCCTTCGCTCGAGGTAAGTATTCTTGCGCTTCGAGCGTGCGTCTGCGTTGGTTGCAGACCTGAAGCTTCTCATTGTTCGCTCGAGTGATGCTTCTTGCGCTCGAGCAAAGTCCTTGTTGTGTCTAGTCGTTCGAGCGACAACTCCTTCACTCGAGCGAGCCTCGCATATATCAGTTCACAACAGAGAAGAAAAACATCATTTTTGAACCTCTTCTTTCTTCAAAACCCTAGATCGACAGCTCCTCTCTCTACACTCTCTCTCTCTACAAATACATCATATTCTAGAGGTTTTCTAACCTACTCCCTTTGTTAAAAAGCTAGAGTTTTGCGTGGCCTATCTTTTGATCCAAAAAAGTTTGGATTTGGAGCATCTTGGGTTTCCTTCTTCTTCTCTTTTGAGCTTCTCTATTTGAGGTAGGGATAATCTACTCCTTAATATGAGTTTTGACATAAATATTGGTCATTTTGTATAAATGGTGGGATTTGGGAATTTTGGGTAAAGTTCGGGTTGAGTTTGAAATTATAAAAGAGGGGTTTCCTAATGGTGGGTTCCATATGTATGTGGGGTCTTCAAAATGGGGTTGTTTGTGTGTAATGGGTGAAATTTGGCCTTGGAGGCAATATTTGAGAAAATGGGAAGAAAGCCCTAATTTGAATTATATACATTATTTGTGTAAATAATGTAATCAATTGTGGAAATACGAAATTGGTCTGGGAATTATGAAATTGGGGGAAAATGTGATTAAATAGTGTAGTTGGATTGATAAATCACTCACCTATAGAAAAGTTGATAAATTATCTGTTTGATAGATTTATTTATCTGTTTAGAAATATTTGTTTTGGGCTATCGATGGAGGATAGTCATGATTGTTGTAGAAATTGCATGACGATTAGGTAAATTAAAACTAATTAATTGGAATATGTCATTGAATATGACGGTTGGATGTAAACATTATATATGTGATTGAATTGGTCGTTGTATATGACAACGTGTTTAAATACATTGCATATGTATTTTTGTTTGGGAGGAGATAGGGGATGTACTCCATTGTTTGGGAAGAGATAGGGGATGGACTCCATTGATAATTAAGTTGGCCGGAGTATCCAGGGTGAAAGTCCTGAAATCTTATATATATTTGAAGGATGTTGATGATTGAAATGTTGATAATATGAGTTGTAGTCTCATTTTGAATTGTTTGGATAAAAATGAATCATGTTAATGAATTGATTTGGATAAATAAATGAAAGTGGATTGAAATATGGATGTCAATGTTGATTGGCTATGAAAAGAGTGTAAGTTGGTTTTCAAGTGTTAAATATTTATCGGATGCTAATGTTTTAGTTAATTCTCATATACTGTTTAGCATATCTCTACTGGGCATTGGCTCACCCTACTTGGGACATCATTTTTCAGGTACAGGTGATATGCCGCCTCCAAGATCTTAGTTTGGGAGGTTTAGAAGTTGAAGACTCCGTTTTGTTATTTATATTTTGTGTTAAATGTAAATCCAAGCTGAGGGCTTTCTATGTATAGAGTTAGGACTCTTTTTTTGGTTATAACCAAGTGATGACTTGGAAAGCTGTAAGCCCGTAGGGCATTTACCTCGTTGCTAACATGTAATATCTTTTGTTACGAAGACTCTGATGAAAGAAAATATAACATTTTCTTCTATGTTTATGGATTATATGAATGGTTGTCTTATATTGTATTTTGAGGGCGTTACAATGAAAGATCATGAACACAATAGGGGATGATTCTGTTATGAAGCTCATTATAATGGCTTTTATTGGTTCAAGTTTGTTATATTAGTAGATGGTTAAGATGAATTCCCACTTTATGTGGAGGTTTAAGACTTCTGTGCCCCTCTCATGAAGTTATGGGGCAATTTGCCAAGTTTCTTATAGTGACTTGTCCTTGCACTCTTAGGTATTCTCTATCTACCCACCAATGTCGGTTTTTGAGTACAAGTACCTTCTTGTTGAGGATAGTTTGAGTTTTTTCCTCCAAGTATGCCATGGGTTACTTCAAAACTGTAGAGTCACTACAAGAAAAGTGGTCTATAACGGCGCTTGAATCAAGACGTTTTGAAAAACGTTGTGGTATACCTCAATAGTCAACACGTTTTTTCAAGGCGTGATGCTTGTTGATGGTCTGAATGAGCCAAGTCTGTTTAACTTAACAGACACTTAACCCCATTTCAATTACAAAAGTAACACACAATCTCTCTCATAAACTGCTCCTCTCTCGCGATTAACATCGATCTCTCTCACTCTAGTTGTTCTTCATCGAACTCGATCTCTCTCTTTCACACAAATCGCAGATCCGAAATCAAAAAAGAAAGTCGATCTAATCTGATCGAAATCTGAACTCGATCTGATCTGATCTCTCTTGCATTTTGTTAGATCTGATCTCTCTCTCTCACAAATCGCAAATCCGAAATTGAAAAAACAAGTCGTTTTTATTTTGTTTTTTCATTAAGAAGTGTTAATCGGGTGTTCGATTTTTTTGTAGGTGGCGATGAAGTGTAGAGATCAGTTACATGAACTTGTAAATGAAGAGATAGAGAAGAAGGATTCGAGTACGGAGGAGTGGAAGATCGCGATGGAGAGAAGCTTCAATCGCATGGACAATGAGGTGATTGCATGGAACGACAGCGTTCTGCGCGCCAGAGAAATATCGATTTGAAGGATCTGAGTGAGAAGAAGCAGAGCTTCCGGCGGAGCAGGCATATGAATTTGTATATTTGTTTATATGTTTCTATGTATATTTGTTTGCATCTGTGTGTACTTTGGAAATAAAATCATTTCATTTCACCTTTTTGTTCTTCTCTGTAAAGTGATGTTCTTTGTGGGACCTTCTCTAATTTTGTATATTTTTGGTTTTTTTTTTTCCTAGGCAGAGGCCAAAGCTAAGAAGATGGAGGAGGAGATGTATAGATTGCAGAAGAGCTTAGAGAAGAGAAATGGGCTGCTTCAAGCATCAGCATCTATTATTGGAAAGGTATGATTTTGCTCTGTTTTCTTTTTATGCACTTGATTGCATAGCTTTCTCTTGATTTTTATTGAAGTATATATATTGAATTTGGTTATTAATTCCATGATTGGGCTTTGGTTGATTTTGCATGAGTTTATGTGGTTGATTTGTGTGTTTCCAGCATCTTGTTGTTTGAGGCTTCAACTTGCCGGACATATCTAATCCTCATTTTTTTGGCTTTTTCTTGTTTGTTTTCTAGCTGAGTGAGAATATTATAAGAATCATGAGATTCATGATTAGATATTATTGTTTCTCTTTGTGGTTTGATTGGTTCAATAAATGTGACTTTATTTATTGGGTAAACTTGGGAAAAGAAAGAATATTATAGTAGGAACTCAGAAACCAAACCATTTCTAGCTTGGTGAGCCATTTTTTTATTTGTTGGGTAATTTGTGAAATGTATATGTGTATATAATTAAAGTAAAATTCTATTATTGTGTTTGCACATACATGTATACAGTTGTACTGTCTATTGTGTCAATTTGGTTATTATAGTTTTAATTGCATCAATTTTGTCCTTAAATTTTTCAGTGTATCAATTTAGACCTATTGATAACATACTTTGAAAATTGGACCGAAATTATTGGGCAAACTAGTTCATTTACTCTCCTTAAAGAACATAACAGGCTTTAACAGGGTTAGCACCAGTAAGGTGAATGGCTCCCTGACATTGGAATTCTCTATAAATAACATAATAGTATTAGATGCATATGAAATACAGGACCTACCATAAAAATAATGAATATTTTATGGGAATGCTGAGATTAATGTACTTCTAATGTCAAATTAGTGTCAACTAGGATAATATTAAAGTAGTGGATTGGAATTTTCTTCGCTGTCAAGATAATAGCTATGAATAGTGAACCTGCATCAGGATTCCAATTGAACATTACACCTGGTGAGGGAATACCTCATCTTTTAGGCCAATCCTTGGTCTTAAATGAGAAGATCTATTTAGTGATTTTGGTTCAATACAGTTCTGTTTGGTAAAGGTTGAGCAAAGGCTCTTCCAAGGGTAATTAGTTAATGCGTGGAAAAGAGGTCATTGTTTTACCAATCAGGGAAATGTAAATGATTCTAAAGCCAAAAACCACATTAAAGGTTTTGTTTTTATTTAGGGTGTGTCTAGGTTTTGCTTCTCTATCTGAAAGCCCTTATGGTATGCTGGCCAATAAATCTATGTTCTCTAGTTATAAGACATGATTAGGAGCCACAATTTGGTTTGATTCATAAATTCTGTTTGATGATGATTCGTATAGAAATTTCAATGAAATAGGGCTAATTACTATAGCCCTTATGGTAAGCTAGCCAATTAATCTTTCTTCACTCACCTGATTATAGCAATCAATCATATAGATATCGTGGATGCTCTCTGGTTGATGCTCTAAATAAGCGGCTTGGAACTGAGGTACTTTTCCTATTCGTGAATGCAAAAAACTATTGTGCAATGACAGAGTACCCTTTCATCTTTCCTAACACACCAACCATTCATCACCCAGTAGTGTGATGTTGATGAGAATCTGTGTATTGTTGTATTGGTAAATTACTTCCATCTCTGTGGTAGGCAGTTTAAATTTCAATGGGTATTTATCATACAGATGGGACTTTTATACTCTGAAGTGAGATAAAGTTGAAAAAATTATGTTGTATTTAACTACACATGTTGGCATTAGGAAGGAGGAAATGATTGAATAATACTTGATTTGAGACTCTGAGCACAATGTTGCACCTAGATTTTTATGTTCCTTGTAGAAGGAAGCAAGGGAAACACTCCCAGTTAGGTTTGATGCGAAGCTTGTGATGGGGAGAAATTGTGTTCACTTCAAATGATCTCAACCAAAGAAAAAAAGAGATTAAACTACAGTTATAATGCTAAAACCAACTTTGTTATGGTCAACATATATTCTGAACCACATGTTGTACATTTTAGTATGGAAAACTGAAGCATTAGTAGCTATTTAAGTTGACTTAGGATCAACAGTATGCCTTTTAATTTCTAATTGCAGTAATTATTTTTGTGAACCATTCCAGTTATTGTGATGGTTGTCACATTTTCATTTTGCACCTTATTTCTTATTATTTATTTTTTTTTCTTTTACTTTCTCCTCTTAGGATTTGGACTTGTATGGAATTCTAGCTGAGACTAAAAGGCAAGGCATAACCTTTGATCAATTACTTACAATTCCGGAACAAGATGACTGGGTCTACATTGATGGGAAATCAACAACATGCGTAGCCTCCATTTTGGCAATGTATAAAGAGGCGAGAATCCTTGGTCCTTATGCCAACTCTATTCAAGTGACCGAGTTTATAGTAAGTATCCAAGACCATAAGCGAAGACTTGTTGACCATTATTGTCAAATCACAAATTGAATCGTAAATTGTTTTACTAAAATAGTGGATCATGACTCGTATCAAATCGTGATTCTCAAGATTCATTTTATTTAGCATAATCTATAATTATATATATTACTTCACAATGTTTAAAATGAAATAAATATTAATATAATATATCTAAATTGGAAAAATCCATATTTTATTAGTTTGCTAAATACATTATTAGGCTTTTCTAATTATATAGTTGCGTTGTTAGTGCCTCTAAGAAGGCTGTAATTGATCTTCACAAGTAATAATGAATAGTTTGTCGGTGGTGAAACAAATACTTCATTTTATTATTTATTGTTTCTACATAATTAATGTGTTCTTGCATTAATAACATTTATTTTACCTTTTAACAAGTTGTGGTGGTGCTCTCCATACTCAAACTATCTGTATTTATGTGATGAACGTGAAGTTTGAATGTGGTGCTTGCAAGTAGAGGTGAGAGTTTTGAACTTGGCTTGCGATTGATGTGCTAACTTTTTGCTAACTTTATTATTGACAATGATTATAATTTGCTAACTTTATATTTTTTTATATTTTTTTTGGGGTTAGTTTCTTTATTTTTTTGGGTCTTGCTACATCCCCCTAAAAAAATCCCCCCTAATCCCCCTAATTTCCATATCAAGTAAAAAAAAAAAAAAAATAAGGAAACAGTTGCCTAAAATGGAAATTAGGGGGATTAGGGGGGGACAGTTTTAGGGCTCCAAATCATTTTCCTATTTTTTTTATGGCTGATTCCAATTTTTTTTTTTTTGTAGGAGCATTGGCCAGCTTGTTCCTTGAAATAAGCATTGGACCATGAATGAGTTATCCAATATTTTGATGGTTTTTTAATATTTTTTGGGGTATGGTTTGTGGTTAAATATAAATAGGTAGGAAATGTTCTAATTTTTCTTCTATTGTTTGTCAAATGTAAAATTTTAGCAATTTGGAAGAGGAATTAAACTTGTATGGTTTGTTTTTAGTTTATGTGTTTTTGTATAGAATCCTTGACTTTTAGATTTGACCTTATTTAGCTAATAGTGTAATTTGACAATTGAATCCTTACTTTGCTGCTTTTTTTTTTTTTTTTTTTAGAAGAATTATTTTGCAGATTTAGTGAGTGCAAATGAAATTTATTTATATTTTTTCTTTCTATAAATAGCAGTGTTATTTTTTAAAAAAAATAAGGAGAAAAGATGGCAGTTTTGAAAAAACGTCATTAAATGTCGTCATATGATGTCAGTGTTTAACTATGATGGTTTTTACAAAACGGATGTTTGAGAATTTACGGCGTTTTAAAAAGCACCGGCTAAAGTCATTAGTGATGTTTAATAAACGTCATATACCTAAGACGGCGGCTGTATCATCGACGCAAGTTATAAACGTCACTGTAGCCTTTAACGGTGTTTCTAAGGTTTATAGTGGTGTTTTTTAAACGTTGCTAATGCCAAAAATTCCTGCAGTGAGTCTAGCTCGCTCTTGCACTTTGATGTGGCCTCGATTGAAGATAGATTTATTATTCTTGTTTTTCATTTTCCTCATTGGTTCAAATTTTCAACAAGTTAACTTGGCCCTTTAACCACATTTAAGTTTTTTATTTATTTTTTATTTTTTTAATTTAAAATTAATTAAATAATTTACAGATATAAACACTGGGCAACAATATAATGTGAAAAAGTAATTCAAACAATGTTTTGGGTTAAGTTAAAAAAAAAAAGGTTGGCAATAAATTTTTTATTTTTTTTTTTGGAACCCAAATCAAGTTTGTTTGTTACTATTTATTTAATTTTGAATTGAACAAAAGAAGTATATAAGGGTTAAAGACCCAGCTGATTGCAATCAAGCATTTTTATACTTTTTCTTTTTGATGTGATTTTTGGTTGTTGGAATGAGTTTTTCTTTGCATGCAAACAGCTCAGAAAAAAAAAAAAAAAAAAAAAAAAAAAAAAAAAAAACACTAATGAAAGGAAAATTTTTATTTTGATATTTTTGGAGCTCTTAGTTTATTTTGACAAAGTATTGAAATTTGAATTAGTGGTAGTATTCATTACAAATGCCAGAAGATAAGATAGAGACTTTCGTTTTTTAATATTTTTTTAAAAAATTCTTGATTGGGGTTTTATAATTTTTAAATATTATTATGATAACTATATCAATTCCACATTCAATTATTTAAAAATATGTAATACAATCACATCTAACAAGCCCACGAATTACAATAGGCACAAAAGTCATTCAAAATTCGATGCTGGTTGTTTTTTCAATATGTGCTGTTACAGAGTGTATGCTTCACAAGAACGATCAGCACATCAAAATACTTATTATTTATTATTGTAAAATAATAGTCATTAAAAAAAAAACTAAATAATTATTTTATTCTACTTCAATTATAATAAATCAAATACTGCCAAGTGTAAGATCAGAGTAAATAAATATACTTTGCCAACTTTATTTTGTATTGCCTATGAATTAACATCGAATTTCCTTTAACTTCTTGTTTTTTCTTCTATTCTCTAATTTATTGTTTTTCTCTTCTAGTTTCTCACAAACCAAACTAGTTCTCTCCCAAAAAAAAAAAATGAATGTATAAAAGTAATCACATTCCATACTCAGAATGTGTGGTTGAAATTTAATCTTTACATAAACTCATAACACATCCACTACAACAAAAACACACTTTACTGGCACTATACTAGTGGCATGTTTTTAGAAAATGCCACAAAAATAATATTTGGTGACATGTTTTAGAAAAATGCCACAGAATCAAAAACATATAAGGCTCTAGTGACATTTCAATAAAGAAATGTCACATCAATTTTATGGCATATTATAAAAGAATGACACAAGAAACTGTTTTAGTGACATTTATTAATAGATGCCACTAAACTTTAGTAGCAATGGCATTTTTTTTAAAATGTCACTAAACTAGGTAGGTGCAAGTTAGTTTTTATAGCATTAGGTGAAAAGTGTCATAAACAAATAGTTTATAGCATTTTGAGACATACCACTAAGCTAAAAACTTTCCAAGCTATCTAATGGCATTTTTTGAAAAAAAAAAAAATGCCAATATATGTTCAAAATTTTTAAAATGCACAAAATAAATTAAACTCAATATACCATTTTTTAAGTATATTTGCCATATGTACAAAATTAATCAACGACTTTATATGACTTAACGGGAAAAATAAAATTTCAAATTGCTCTCCTGTACAATGATAAAGTTTCTTAAATTTTAGTCTATGTAGTTTCAATTAACTTGATTTTGACTCTGAATTTAAGGTATTATTAATTGGACTAAATTGACACAAAATTAAAAATTACAGGATATAATTGATTTAATTAAAAATATAAGGACTAAAATTAATATTATTTATTTTTATTTAAAATATGAACAAACTTAATCCATATGATGCATCTGGTCTCATTCTTTTTTATTTTTTTTATTTTTTATATTATATAACAAAGGAAATAAGGAAGCTCAAAGGAAACAAACTGTAGCGACCCTAATTTATTATTATTATTATTATTACTTTTTTTTTTGGCTTTATCAATTACGTAGATACATGAGAATTTAATGTAATATTTAATTATATATAATTTATCCGAATATTTATATATTTATATATTTTATATATATAGAAAAATGTTTTATATATTGATAATATATATATATTATATTTATGTAAGTTGTATTTATATTGTATTTGTATAATATAATATAATAGTTATTAGGTTCCAATCGTAGCACCTGCCGATAGAAAAGAAAGAAAAAGAAAGAAAAAGAAAAAGGAAAAGAAAAAAAAAAAAAAAGAACACAAAGAAAAAAAGAGAGGGTTGTGCCTGTGTGCGGCCAGCTGAGAGAGAGAAAAGAGAGACGACGGAAGAGATGAGGAAAAGAAAGGATTAGAGTTTTATTTTGGGGGTTTTTATTAATTCTTTAAGCAACTCTTTGATGTTTGAAAAATAATTGTGAATGCAAAATCCACTTTTCTTGACTTATGTTTATTTTGTTGTTTTATTTATTTATTTCATGTTGTTTGATATTGTACTTGTATGTAGATGATGGATTGATTTCAATTATTTTGGTTAGTGGTGTATGCAAGGTTTATGGTTTTTATATGTATTTATTTTATGGTTGTAATCACACTCATGGATATATGAAATTAAAATAAATTAGGAACTCATAGATAAATTCCGAATACTCCACCATGACTCCATAGATTGTTGTTTTATTTGAGTGCTAGTGAGAAAGAGTGTATAAAAAAAAGTGAAGATTATGATATTTATTTGAATGCCTAAGGCTTGGCATTGTTGTGTTTGTTTTCATGAGTAGATGATGGGTTGTGTATATATATTGTTGCCTCATTCTCAGGAGTAGACAAGTGTTTTGATTTATGCGCGTACGTATATACTAACTGTCCGTGGAGTGTGAGTCAAACTCGGGACGATATCCCTGTGCAAGTTTGGTTTTGAAGTGGTGTTAAGTATACGGGAGGCACATGAGATATATGTGTAAGCCGGAAGTGAAGGGCCGAAGTAGTGGAGTTGAGGGTAAGGTTTAATGAACTTAGTGGTATAGTTTGAATTGTATTAATTTGCACATCTTGAAAAATAGTAAACGACCTTGTTAAATTACGAAATTTGGACAGAGGCATGTATAGTAATTCTAAACAACTCTTGTATTTTAACTTTTTACTTAAACAAGATCGACTTAGAACTTCCTAATACAAATGCCTCATTGGTCTACCAACAGTTTTTATTCAATCTTTAACCAAATGCAGATTTTAGCCCAGCTCATTTTCAACTACGAAACGAGCTCATTTTTATGATTTTGCCTACTAGCTCCTTATAGTAAAGCATACTCTACTAAACCACCTTTTCATGTTTTGAACTTTTCCTCACAAAAAAAAATTTATCTTAGGGCAGTTTCTTTTCGTTTTCAGTCTCAGATTTTTTTAGTTGAATTCTGTCTAGGTTCTTCTATCAATTTTTTCTCTAACCTGTTCAGTTTCCACTAAATTCATTAGCACAATATTTTAGGAAATTTGATTCTGTATGATTTTTGTTCTTTAAGTTTTGGTCAATTCGAATTATTTAAGCATGAAATGGTGAGTTTTTATACTTTTTCAGCAATTTACTTATGATTAAATTATACCAACTTTATTTTTTGCAGAATGGTGGGTCTTACTAACTTTTTATGCAATGCTGACCCACCATATTTTTAATTTTATTTTGTTTAAGTCCTAACTTATTTTTTAAATATTATTTATTAATTGTAAATATATAATTACTTGAGTAGTTAAATCTTGATTTACAGGTGGGAGGTATAATTGTTCTAAAAAGTATCATTAGGCCAACAAAAATAGCTACAATCGGAGTACTTAAAAGCACAGAACCATCTAAAGAAGTAGAAGGAGAAGAACTAGGACCTGACTATTGGGAGGTATATGTTCAAGTGCCAGTCAAACCTAATGAGAGCTTGATTCGATCATATGGACTTGTCAAAACGATTGGACAAGCTACTGGAGCTCAGGTTGCTTTGCATGCTCCATTTGTGGTATATTTCTTTCGTAAATACTAATTTCATTAACAAATTTATATTAACTTAATATAACTTCAATTACATTTATATGTTTATCTTTTGAATGCAGATTTTACAAATTATGGATGCTAGCAGAGAATATTTATACAAGTGAAGTTGAGAATTTGGGAACTAAATTTGTTTTGGTAATTTGTCTCTCTGGAAGATGGATATCACTATGGCTTTTCAGAACTTATTGTTGGAATAATTTTCTTTTAATTTTTTTTTTTTCTGCTTTAACTTTGTTAGTGTGGTATCATATTTTATAATTTTGATTATGATTTGTATTGCAATATAAGTAAATTTATATTTTTAGATAAAAAAATGATTGTGGTTTGAATTTTTTTTGTTTTGTTTTTGATGTGATGATCCTATGGTGGTAATATTTGTTTATTATAATGAAAATATTACATGATGAATGGATGTCAAATTAATATAGGATGTAACAATTAATATTCAATTTTTTGTAAAATCGATTCAATTTTTATAGGCATTACACATGCTTAGTTATAGTTTTTAAAAGTGTCATTGAAAAGAACATATAAGTGGCATTTCGTAGTAGTGGTAGTAGCTTTGCAAAGTGTCACTAGAATAAGCTCTAATGACACTTATATTCATTTAATGGTATAAATGAATTGGATTCAGTGGCATTTATGAAGTTGTTAAAAATATCAATTGTGGCATAACAAGCGCCATTAAAAATCTATATAGTGGCATTTTTTAAATTGTAAATCTTCTTTAATGGCACGAATAGTGTCTACCATGACATTAAAATGTCACTAAAAGTGTTTAACCTTGATGGTATAATGCCACAAGACTAAAAAATATCAACCCTCCATATAATTTTTAAGTGTAGACTTTTTCATATAAAAATCTCTCAAATCACATGCATTGAATATTTTTGTTCAGTTCTTAAGAGTAGTCCCGAATTCTTCGGGCATGGTGAATTTTAAAAATAGAGTTTAAATTTTTTTTTTTTATTAACTAGTACACATATAAAATTTTGCTTTGCATAATCAGTTAACAAACAAAAATAATTTCATTTCCTTGCCAAACTTGCACAACTTTGTTGACCAAGTTTCTAGATTGGATATTATATATATATATATATATATATTTTGGGAAAAGAAAAGAAAAGTTATGTTTTCAAAGACAGACAATAACATTGACAAAAAATAACAAAACAATAAAAAGCATAAAATAATAATTATAATAAAAAAGGACAAGGAAAAGATAATTAAATAAAAGCACACCTCAACAACCAGACAAGAAAGGGTTGACTTATTCCATTTCCATACCAAACTTGCACAACTGGTAGTCCGGTACCATTCTCTTCAACATTCTATACCTATAATTAAATAATAATTTAGTTAGTTTCGATTCAGTTTTTTGAATTTAATTTTTTTATTTTTTTAAATTGTGTATTTTATTTTTTATATTTTTTTATTTTTAGTGATATTTTTAAAATGTTAAGTATTTTTACTTTTTTTTAGATGCACCTTACTTAGATGTATCTAAAAAGTAAAATATTTATGAAAAAATATTTTAAAAAATTAATAAATATAAAAAAATACAACAAATATACTGAATTTTCATATTTTTTATATTTTGGTATTTAGTAAATTTTGTAAATATTTTTTTTTCATCAAAATTATACTTTTTAAGTGTATTTATGTTAGGTGTCTAAAAATTTAAAAAAAATGCTAAAAATATTTAAAAATTCAGTAAAAACAAAAAAAAATACGAAAAACAAGAAAGTAGAATTTTCTGAAAAGTGTTTTCAAAAAACTAAAAATAAACATGAAGAATAAAGTTATGCATTTACAAAAATAATCAAAATTTATTCAAAAAAGTATTATATGGGTTGATTTATCGTATATATATAACAAATAAATTTGAATCATATATTATTTTTTTTTTAGATACTTGCAATTTTCAGTTAAGAAATTAATGACAACCCATATTTATCAATTCGAAATGACTCGTGATCATTTGATAATTTTGCAATTTTTAACAATTTAAAAGATGAATTGATGAAGCAATTAGGTTAATTTAGTTAGCCATTTATGTACCTAGTTATTTCAGAAGTCAAGTGGCCAATTTTATGGGCTTGATGTTAGATTATAATTATTTTATTTAATATACGTCTTTTTATATTTATAATTAATTTTTTATTAGATAGAAAAAGAGGGGAAAATTTTTTGATGCTTTGCTTCCATAGACAATAATCATGAATAGAGAACCAAAGTCAAAGAGAGTGATAGCAACCTTGTCAATTATTCCCAAATCATTGAATAGAATAGAGGCTTTTAAAAAGGAAAAATATCAAATCATTAACATTTAAAAAAAAAAAAATTGCAAATCAATAATAAATTTTATAAATATTAATAATTAAAATCATAAAATTTATTATGTATATGTAATTATTTTTATAAAACTATATTAGGATGTAATTGGCCCTTTTAAAAACATTTTTTTGGGGAAGTAGATTAAAAATTGAATTTTGGCTTTTTTTTTTTCTTGAAAAAATATGTAAAAAAATAAAAATAAAGAGGTGATTTACCTCAAAATATGTTAAAAGTCAAAAAATAACTTTTAACCAAGTTTCTAAATTGATATAGTATATTATTATTGTGCCAGTGAATTGAATATAAACTTAATCCATGATGAATGCATATTCTTGTACCTAATTACAATAGCTGTGTCAAATAAAAAAAAATTATTTAAAAACAATTTTTATATATAATGATGTGATATTCTTTATTTAATTTAATTTAAGATTAATCATCTTGTTTCGTGATTATCCTCTTTTATTAGTATGAACAATTAGAATTAACATAAACGATATGTGGAGATAAACAAAATAAAATATTTATTTCACCGTAAAAATATGACAATGGCCTATTTTGAGAATTTGGTTAAAAGTCACTTAACCTATATCGAATCACATTACCTTTTTATTTTTTTATACATTTTTTCAAAAAAAGTTCATAAAAATTAAGAAGTCAACTTTTAACCTACTTTTCAAAATAAGCCAATATCATGACATGAATTATAGCAAGTCTAATTAACCCAACACATGAATTTGAAGCAAGAGTGCAAATTGAATTAAAGCTAAATATATGTATTTATGTGGAGATAAATTATTGAGGAAATAACAAATCGGTGGATATTTGTAAAAATAATTCCAGATCAGTGAAAAATTTTACAAATTTTAGCAATTAAAATTATACGCGACAGATTAACTTATCTACGCACCCCAGATCTTGACTTGTTCATGGCCCTATATGGTGACCTTCCCAAACCGAATTCTCACATATCTTAGTGCCACACCGCCTCCCCATAATAGGTAAATTAAAAACAAATAAATAAAATAAATCTGTTACAAATACAAAAATTGATTACAGTATCGGATATATATGTAGATTTAGTTTTGAAGAATTTTATTTGTTTATATACGTTGTGTATCTAGTTCTGTAATTAATTTATGAGACTGCAGATTTATTTATAAACATTTTTTTTTTTTTAATGTGGAAAATTTGATATTTGGGTTAGTATTGATTAATTTTTGTCCTCTAATTCCAGCCTGTTTGCCATAATAAACAGATAGAGATTATCATTGTGAAAAGTCAATCCCATGGATTAGTATATAAAGGGGATAGTACTCTCTCACTCTCGTCATCCAAGACACAAACCAATAGAGATCGAAATGGGAAGCCTAGGGAGTTTGAGGCAATGGCCTCAATTTGTCTATGCTTTGGTATTTTGCTTAGCAGCAACTAATGTTGTTGCTAATACGCCTTATACTTATGCTTCACCACCTCCACCTCCTTATATTTACAAGTCTCCACCCCCACCCTTACCATCTCCACCACCGCCTTACGTTTACAAATCGCCACCTCCCCCATCACCATCGCCACCGCCACCACCTCCCTATATTTACAAATCTCCACCTCCACTGTCTCCATCCCCACCACCACCCTACATGTACAAATCACCACCTCCTCCATCACCATCACCACCACCTCCGTACATTTACAAATCTCCACCTCCACCATCTCCATCGCCGCCGCCACCCTACTACTACAAGTCACCTCCACCGCCATCTCCATTTCCACCCCCACCTTATTACTATAAGTCACCACCTCCACCATCTCCATCACCCCCTCCACCATATTATTACAAATCTCCTCCACCACCTTCACCGTCTCCTCCGCCTTATTACTACAAGTCACCACCCCATCTCCACCACCACAAGTCACCACCACCACCCTACTATTATAAGTCACCACCCCCACCATCTTCATCACCACCACCACCATACTATTACAAATCGCCACCTCCACCATCTCCTTCTCCACCACCTCCTTACTACTACAAATCACCACCACCTCCAGTGAAGTCACCACCTCCTCCATACATCTACAAATCCCCACCTCCACCAGTGAAGTCACCACCACCACCCTACTATTACAAATCACCACCTCCCCCAGTTAAATCGCCACCTTCACCTCCATACTACTACAAATCACCACCACCTCCAGTGAAGTCACCACCTCCACCATACATCTACAAATCCCCACCTTCACCAGTGAAGTCACCACCACCACCCTACTATTACAAATCACCACCTCCCCCAGTGAAATCACCACCCCCACCTCCATACTACTACAAATCACCACCTCCACCAGTTAAGTCACCACCACCACCCTACTACTACAAATCTCCTCCTCCACCATCTCCATCACCACCACCTCCATACTACTATAACTCACCACCACCACCGCACCATTATTAAGTCAGCCGCTGCCACTTATGCCTCAACCCATACTATATATTTAAGGCCTGCAGCTTACTGAATATTGCATCAACTTGAATTTCCATAAGAATAAGTAATTCCATTTTTTGAAGTTGAGTTTGAAGGCATTTTTGGCATTGTTTTTTAATTTTTAATTTAAAAAAGTTTATTTGTGAATAAGAAGTCCCCACAGTGGAGATACTTCTGTGTGTAATTTTTTTTGTTGTTTTTGTTTTGTGCAAAGCTTTCTTTTTATTGTAATAAGTAATGAAACGATGAATTTCAAATGCTAAAAGTAGCCTCATTGTGCTTATCTAAGTTGTACCTTCTGCTACTATGAGAATCCCTTAATTTCTCGATAACCCTTTATTAGTCAGGCAAATTAATTAATGTTCCTTTCCAATCATTTGATATTCGAATTATACCTACATGATAAATGAATAAGTATTATTTAATAGTATCGTAGCACTACATGGTATTACTTAAGTGATGTTTCGTAGCAAAAATTTTTAAACTCACATTCAGAAGAAAAAAATATATATATATACCGAAAACAAAAACGAAAAATTTAAAAACAAAATAGTTGACTTAAAGACAGTTTGCTAAAGAAGAAAAATTAATAAAAAGCTACTAAAAATATAGTCGTGCATTGTAATTTTTTATTTGCTAAAAGTGCTACATAAACAATATCTCCTAATATTCCAAAAATATTTAATAATTTTCCTTGGATGGGTGAGCTGTCATGTTTTTTTTGCCGAAGTACATGACCCGAAGTACCTCAAAATGCCAAGCTGTAAAACTCTTGTACTCTTTTCTAAAAAAATAAATTATTTAGATGATTCAGTTGGTTTAATTTTTAAGTTTTTATTTATAAATTATTTATTAAAAATAAAATATTGATTTGATAAAAATAATAATCATATAACTTTATCATATCTGTGTTTTTTTTAAAATCAATAATCTATTTTCAAAATCATACATGTTTATTTCTTAAAAATAAATTTGAAAAAATCATATAGTTTTGGCTGTCAAGTTAGTCTCATATTTTTCTTCATTGAAAAATCTACACAAAAACAAATGAAACAAATTATTAAAATGTGCCTCGTAATTTGGGACGGTCATTTTCTCCTGCTCCGTTTCTGTTAGTAAAAATTTAGTTCAAGTCTAATCGACAATGATTTGATCGATAGACTCAAACGAACCTTTAAGAAAACGCAAATAAAAATCAAACTTTGTGGTTGAGTTCTATACCTTAAACAGATTAAGGATTTTCCTGGAAGTACTTAGGCAAAGAAGAGATAGAACAAAAAAGAATATGTATTAATTCGAATGAATTGTCACTTGTCACTAGTTACAAGAACTTAAACAAGAACAAAAGATTGAAGAAATACAACGATCAACAAAAAGAAAGAAAATAAATGGGGGTTGGAAAAAACTACTAGTTTAATCTACTCCTAAAATGCTAATTTAGAACTACTCCTACATAATTCTACACGAGTGTGTTTGATGGTTGATTCATTTTCTTTTTTTCATTCTTCAAGTCCCCTTTTATACTTGCTTGGCCACCTCATGTTGTAGCAATCAATCCATGATCTTCCTTGATCTTTACTCCACTCAACCATATCACATGTCTTCATAGGAACTACTTGCAAATTTTGTGCTTTGACTTGATATTGAAACTCCCCAATTTTAGCATATGATTTCTAATTGATTTCAACAAATATCTCTAGTGGCTTTATTTAATCTTTTCAAGCCACATCATCATCTCTTCCATGCCACATTGCTATCATACTTGTCACGCTATGAAAGCATACCCGTCGACAAAAATAATAAAAACAAATATGGTCAATATTATTTTTGGAAAATAGTTTATAATTTCAATCGATAGATCATAATTGAATTTGGCCATAATTAATAGGCCACAATCGACAAAAAAATAAAATGTGGTGCAAATAGTTTCACACAGGTTTTCTCCGCCTGAGGAAGTGGAACGGGGACGGATTTTGTTTCTCCCACCCCGTTATACTTGACCCCGCCCCGATTATATTTAATTTTTTTTATCGTAATAAAATTAAAATACTAAAATATTATACTTAATATTAATTTTTACTTATTTATTTTTTAATATATATATGATCATTGTCATTAAATATAAATTATTATCAATAATATACCATATTATCTATGATTTTTACTAATATTATGATTTTCAATATATAAAATTAGCTCGTCTCTCACCCGCCCCTGCCATCTCTCGATTTACTCAGCCTTGGGAATGAGCCATTACAAATCCATTTCAAACATAATTGGTGCCATTTCTACTTTAAGGTCTATTCAAATTGACTCAAAAAAAAGAGGAAAATAACATATCAATTGAAAGATGATTTTTTTTTCTTCAAATTAATGATAAAATTATAAATTTTAATTATTAAAATCATAAACATTCCATGAATTTGTAATTGTTTTTGATGAAGTTGGCTTGATTTTGTAATTTTTAAAAATAAATAATAAAAAAAAAACTCTCTTGAAAGTACAAATTTACCAAACATGATGGGCCCACCAGCTCGGCCCGAGTTCAGATCACCTGTAGTGCAAGAAGTAGAGTGCATTTTGTAGTCGTGTTGACAATGACCAAAAAAAAAAAAAAAAATACGAAACAGAGAACATGGAGTGGAGCAGAGCACCAGCAATCCTCCGGCAACGACATGATATTGTCGTTAGTCGATCCTTCTCTCTCTTCCTTTTTCTCTCTCTAATTTCTAATTAATTAGGGTTTTATTGGATTTACAATACAGAATTTTATTATAGTTATTGATAAGGAAACAATTCAAACTTGTAATTTTTTAGGGTTTTCTAGATTTTGATCTCACAAATCGAACTCAGATTCGACAATGATGGGATTGTCATATTGAGAGTTGGTTTGTTTGGCTTGTGGGTTGGATTGGATGGGAACAGTCCATGTCCCTCTTCCAATTTTAATTTTTTCACAAATTTCATCAACTTTGGTTTTCATCTTCTTTTTTTTTTTTTTTTGTCAATATCATCATCTTATTTCATTATCTATGAATTTTGATCCGTTTAATTATGAAGTGCATCACTTTTACCACTTGTCAAAGGAGGGCGTTGTACGGTTTTTAGAGTTCAAAATGTATAAATATTTAGATGAGAGATGATATGATATTCGTTAATAGTTGACAGAGGGTCTTAATTTAATTAATCCTTCTATTGAATTTGCACTTTTTATTCATTTATCATTCTTGTCCTGAAAATTGAAAATTATGAGGAGATCATTAGATCTATTAGTTTATGAAATGTGCTATATAAAATAATTGCCAAGGTGCTTATAAATTGGCTTAAATTTGTGATTTTACTCTCTCATTTCTCTATAGCTAAAGGAAATACTAGAGATCTTAAAATTTTTACCAAATGTCTCACATAGATGTGGACCCCACATTTATGTGGGATCCACCTCATGTAAGACATTTGGTAAAATTTTTGGCATCCCTAACATTAGTCATAGCAAAATGGTTTTGTCCAACCTTTAGATACACGCACACATGCTCGAGTCCATGTCAATATAGCTATCTAGCACCCCAATCTATTTTACAATGTGTTGCTCTTCGACTGATCATGATCACTATAGAATTTCACTACAAGAAATTGCACTTTTGGCGACTAAATTTTTAGCCGCCAAAAGTAAGGTTTTTAGTCGCCGAAATATTTTCCTGACTAAATATTTTGATCGTTGTATTTGTCGTGGGAAGATTGTTGGGGAAGGGATTGGCAACTAAAAATATTTAGTCACCAAAAGTCTTATAAATGGCAACTAATGTTTTAGTAGGTAAAAGTAAAAGCTAATGGCGACAAAATAACCTTTTGTCGCTGATGAGGCAAATTGGCGACTAATCTATTAGTCACCCAAAGGCTACTGATTTAATTTAAATCACATTTTCAGTTACTAAAATTTTTTGTCGCCAAAAATTCAAGTATTTAGGGCGACCAAAGTTTTAGTCACCAATAGTTTTTCTTGTGCATCTACATTTTTTTAGCTACTAAATGTTTAGTCGTCAAAAGTCTGATTTCTTGTTTAGCTACTACACAGGTTAGTCGGCCAAAGTCTAATTTTTTTTAGCTGCCAAAGGTTTTGTCGCCCACAATATAATTGTTATGTTTTGGCGACTAAATATTTAGTCACCAAAAGTGTTTTTTTTTCTTTTTTTGGCTACTAAATTTTTAGTCGCCAAAAGATTTAATTCTTTTTTCATTACTAACTATTTAGTCACTAAAAATATTTAACTCCATTTTTGGCTACCAATTGTTTTGTCGCCAAAAACATCATTTTATTATTTTTCATTTTAATTAATTTTTCCATAACCTGTATGTATCGACCGCAACCTATAATAGATATACAAACAAAACAATATGTATATATTATCACCAATTCCATAACGCATATTTCACTTACAACCATCAAACAAAAAAGAATATCTTTTAATGTAAACTTATATACAAACCAACTATATATATTCCAATTAGAAATAATAATGTCATGCATAACAAATAAGCATACCAAACGTTATTATGTACCCCGCCAAAAATTATATGTACGATTCATCCAAATTCCACACAAAAGGCAGAGGACGACAAAAAAACTTCCCAATTGGTCAAAAGTGTAAATTATCCTCCATACAAAAAAATAGAAGATCTACATGTCAATGCCAAAAGCCATCTACAAAACAAAATTACACCCATTAGTTCCGTATAGCATTTCAACATAAGACTACGCCCAAAAAAAAAAAAAAAAAAAAAAAAAAAAAGAGATCTGTAAAGGGATTTTTTTTTTCGTTTTCTTTTTGAATTTTTGGCTGAGGTGGTTTTATCCCTCAATCATAATATTTCGAAAATGAAATTAGCATTATTGAAATGTTAGGAACCAAAACAACGCAAAGTGCACAGGATTAAAAGTCCATTGGCATCCAAAAACTGACAATCAATGTAAGGTTGTGCAGCATATATATTCAATAGTTATGAAAAAAAATGTAGCCTCTTAAAAATAACAATCAATTTAAGGTTGTGCAACATATTCAGGAGTGATGAGAAAACATGTAGCCTCAAAAAAATTACAATCAATGTAAGGTTGTGCAACACAGTCAGCCCCAAAAGGCCTTTTTCGACTAAGTTTATGGCATTTTTGACGTCAACTCCCAACCTACGCGTGCTAATTACATCCTGTCTATCCCCACAGGTCCTATTTGACACGAGAAAGCTACCCGTGGCAACCATAGAGTGGTTCTGGGGCTGCTTTGAGTTTTCGGCCCTTAAAGGCCTTTTTTGGCTAAGTTTATGGCGTTTTTGACGCCAACTCCCAACCTACGCGTGCTGATTACATCTCGTCAGTCCTCACAGGTCCTATTTCACACGAAGAACCTACACGTGGCATCCATAGAGTGGTTCGGGGGCTATTGTGAATTTTCGGCCTCGAAAGGCCTTTTTCAGCTAAGTTTATGGTGTTTTTCACGCCAACTCTCAACCTATGTGTGCTAATTACATCCTGTCTGTCCCCATAGGTCCTATCTCACACGAGGAAGCTACCCGTGGCATCCATAGAGTGGTTCGGGGGCTGTTGTGAATTTTCGGCCCCGAAAGGCCTTTTTCAACAATGTTTAATGCATTTTTCACTCCAACTCCCAACCTAGGCGTGCTAATTACATCCCGTCTGTCCCCACAAGTCCTATCCTGTCTGTCTCCATATGTCCTCAGAATTAATCGAGGTGTGCATAAATTGATCCAACCACAGAATCATCCAAATATATATATATATCACTTTCTAAACAAATCCTAATTTTGGTGTAAACAAATACACTATGATTGTTCTTAAGTCAGCTGTTGAAGTGGTTAAATGTCAATAAATCACTTTCTAAACAAATTCACAAATTGCCATCCCTATAAGCACCAATACACTCACTAAACACTGCATTTCATACCAACCCATTTTAACAAGCAAAGGAAAGTTGGCAAGTGGTTCCCAATCCTTTATGGCTGTGAGCAAATTCACAAATTTAATACACATTTTCAATTTTTTTTTATAGAAAAGGCTGACAAGCATACTTATCTTCAAGAAAGTAAATTATTCACACTTCCCTACAGAGGTTGGCACACTGGCAAACCATGTTGAACCTAATCTCAGAGCTCTTCCTTATTTTAATGGCCTATTTTGTTTAATCTAGGGCAGTTTAGTCCCATGACTTTAGAGGCCTCTAGCTTCAAAGGTCATTTTAAAATAAGTGTAGAAGTAATCAGTTATGTTAAGCCTAGGCCTCTAGCCCTATGATTTCAGAGGCCTCTAACATCCAAAATGCCATTAAGCTAGTTGTAGCTCAATACATTGCCACCACATGCCAAAAGCAAATTGGTTTTTTATTATAATGTTCATGATACAAGTTATTTTAAGCAGAATCAATTATGTTAAGCCTAGGGAGGTCACATCTTACTTTGGATTCTAAAGCATTATATGAAATGTAATACCAAATGTGATTGAACTGAAATTTACAGAGTCTGCAACTGAGGAAGGCTGAAGAGAGTGATTGGAATTTGACCTTGAAGCATGTTGTTTTCCATCACTCTGCAAGTACAAAGTTAAAGTAATATGTTTACCATAGTTGGGAGTACATTGATGAAATAACAAAGGATGGAAATACAATATCAAAAGATGCGAGTTGGAAAATTAAGAAGATGTCATGCAACTTGGAGTAAGAAGTGGAAAGGCTCCTCATGTTCTGTAATATTGATCAGTCAGTTTCATGACATCTACTAGCACACTATAAAGTTAGAATGTTCATCATATGCAAATATGACAGTTAGAAATAGTGTTGATCCTATATTGCCTCTTAAGTATTGTCTATTTTGCTGTATAGTCCTGATATTTTCAATCATTTCAGACTTTGAAGTCCTTCACTAGCTTTATATTTCCAGAATCTTGGTAACATGTACTTCGATGATTTTATTCTTAAATTATGGGTGAATGACCAAGCTTGTTAAATAAAGTCCAAGACACAATCAATATTTGTTTAAAGGTTGCCAACTCATATAGCAATTTCATCAAAAACAGTGATTAATGATACATATTCTGGGCCTTGTTGGTCTCATGGATTATGACATTTGATGTGGCTTAGAAATGAGAACTATTGCACATAAGAATGCACGTTTTTTATTATGTCACTTTTCAACTGTAAACAACCTTGACTTCCTTTAAAAGGGGAAAATCACAAAGCACATCAAATATTAAGGAAAATGACATACGTGAGAAGCATTGAATATGTTGAGACTTACATGTTAAAATCTGGAACAATAACAATATTGAAGAGATCCAAGTCATACTCAAGACCAAATCTGCAAAACAATTTCAGAAGTAGGACTGACCTTCCCGACTACTAGTTACAAACTAGAGTGGATGGCCTTCCCCATTAATTCCACCAACCAAACGAATCAAACTGAAATGTTATGGAACAAGACAAAAATAATTATTAAAGAAAGAAAATTAGAGGGTTTTTAAAACCAAAGTAGGTCAATAGAACTTCAGCAACATCCTCTTGTCAATCAAACACCACCCTTTTTTTTTCTCAAACCCAATTCAACTCTCTGGCCCCTGGTAGGAAAAAGGAAAAATAGAAAATTGAGATAGACATAGAGGTCAACCAACGAAAAAAATTAATTAATAGTAGTAGTGAATAAAAATTTTAGACATAAATTGATTGATTGAATAGCAAAGCATAGCGGCGAAGCGAGAGTAACATTTGGTACCACTACGATGCAGCAAACCTCAAATAATTCAGACATTCCAAGCTATGCTAGCAGAAAATATTTAGGAAGGTGTAAGGAAAATGCAGCAATTGAGTTGTAATATAGGAACAAAATAAAAAAGTAAAAACTAAAAACCTGGAGTCCAAAGGCTAATACTGCTGCGAGCCAAACTTGCAAGAATAGCAAAACCATTACTCTTGCAAGTCTAAAGGTTAAAAGCCTCACAAATTGCACAAGAATTATGAATCCCGCAATTTAGTAATTTTGAAAGTGGTATAATACTCTCATATGAGCTGTGTTACACAGACTTTGAGAGAGCGATGAGTCAGATTTTTTGATAAATGAGTTGTGTTTTTTACTCTATTAAGAGGAAAAGAGCATATATTTTGTAATTAGTGTATTTTAGAAAAAGGTCATGTTTAGGACCAAATCGATAATACTCCATCCACAGATTATGTAAATCAAACACTTCTACACCACAAGGACGTATAATAAGATATGAGCTCAACCAAACAAAACCAAACCCCAAAAGAAAAAACAAGACAGTATATAGCAGACAAAGCCATGATCATCTATACAAGGCACTGAATGTTGGGATCCGGGATCCCGCCCAAGACCTTATAGAAATTATACCAAGCAGAAAAACACACCCACACACAAGGAGACACAATATTTAACGTGGTTCGGCCTCAATGCCTACGTCCACGGGAGAGTAACCAGTTTGCACTATACCAATGGGGAGATTACGGAAAGATTACAATAGAGGAGGAGCTCACACTCTCCTCACTCAGCCACTCTCCCGTCTCCCTCGCTCACACCGAGGGAGACGGTCTCTCCGCCTCACATCTCTCGCACCCTGTGGTTTCCTCTGTTTTGGTTCTCACTCACTCTCTCATAACTCTCCTTTCACCCTCACAATATATACACATACAATGGAGATGGAGAGGAGCTGGCCTTTGCACATGGCCAGCTTGTTGGTGTGTTGGCATCACATGGCCAACTCATGTGTGTTGGCATCCCATTGCCAACTCTTACTTTCCAACATGGTTTGCAGCATCTTTGTAGATTGAAGGGAATCACCCCTCACATGGGTGATATCCCACAAATCACCCCCTCAACCCATGTGAGGTGATCCACAGCACACATTGCTGCTAATCTTGTCACGCCCAAATTCAACATAGTTTGCATCTCCTCATTGAGACGCTGCATCCCTTGAAAGCTAGAGATAATACACCAGAGATACAAGAGAATGAGGGAATCCTACATCCTCAATTCAACTCATACCACTCTGATTTGGAGAGAGCCTCTGCTCCTATCTCCCCCAGATCTCTTCCACGCTTCTGTCTCGGATGTCTATACCTGCTGTGCTTGAACTTGCGTAACCAAGATATCCGACACCCCCTGATTGGATGTCCTGCACCCCCTGCTGGAATGCCCTTTGACTGTCATGCATTACCTCGCAGGACCAGTCATTGAAGCAATAGAAAACTCGTTGTTTATCCCATCAACGTCCTCTGTCTTCTTTGCTCGGAGCTTTTTCTCTGAACTTTCAGCCTTTGCCTTCTGCACTTCTGAACAACCTCCTAGCGTTTCCACATACGCTTGTTGTCTGTGCCTTTGCAATCCCTGATTTGTTGTCCAGTAGCTCGATGGTTGACAGTAGCTCCATCTGTCAAAGCATCGACAGCTATGCAATTCCTTGCATAGGCCCATACCCATGGCTTCTGGTCTCCCGGCGTCGAGCTCGCCTGAGAGATCCGCATCAACTCTATCCTCCGCTGCCATGGAAGAAACCACCATAGAAGAAAAAAGACTTGCCACTCGTTGGCGCGCACTCTTGCGTTTGTCTCAATTTCTCTGTCTGGAAGTTCCTGTGAACTTTCAACAACCCGCTGCTGCACACTCCTCTTGCGCCTCTGTACGACACTGTACCCTTGCACTACTGCACGTCTGCATTTGTGCTCCTGCGCTTAGTATGCTTCTCTGCAGCTATTGTTCTACACGCCCACATATCACCAGTACTTACTCGTATACAGTAGCTCCAACAGCCACAGCATTTCCCTGAGCCTGAACTGGTTGCCAAAACATCTATCCGTCAATGAATGGTCTTTTTGATTGATTGAACCAGATCTTTTGACGAACTCCGAAGATAATCATTTCTGCAATCCTCTGATTACCCCTGACCAATCCTGATCTCCCTCGATCTGCCATTTAATCAAGCCTAATCTCCTCTGGTCTTCAATGATCTATCTCGAGTTGTACCTGGTTGTCCAATCTAGTTAGAATCTACCCATTCTAACCTCTTCAGTGAATCCGCAGCGTTCCACAATATCCGGCAACCTCCCTTCGAGTATTAAAGATGACAAACTCCCATGTTTTGACAATCTTTAAAAAACCGTTCAGAATTTCAACATTCTGACCTCGCGATTGCGTCCGGAACGGTCCGATTAGCTAGGACCAACCTTCGCTGCATTTCCGGGGACCTCACTGAAAAATATCCCCGAAAGCTGGGCCACACCACAATTTTCTGAAAATTCTGGGCCAAATTGCAATTTTCAGAAGTTCAGGAAATATTTCGTGTTCCAACAAAATATTCCGTCCACTGCACCTGATGCCGTCCGTCCCTTTAATCTGCCTTCTTTTTACAGAAACTCCGTCTCCAAAATCTGACCGTACGGATGTGTCCGGAATACTCCAAATAGTTGGAAACCACTATTGGATTGCCAAAAAGGGACTCCAAATGGCTTCGTTCTAGCCAAAACATTTTGTACGCCTCAGATCTGCGGCTGCACCTTAGCCGCGAAGCACTGGATCCTTCCCATGCGGCTGTACCATTGCCGCGTCACACATGATCCCTCCCTGCCTCTGGTTGACCGGTCAACCATTTGCTGACGTGGCAGATGATGTGGCAGCTACGTGGCAGCCACTGACTGGCCCTTGGTGCTGATGTGTCGCCGACGTGGCCGCCACGTGTCGCTGACGTGGCATGTGCGTGTGCCAGGCGCGTGGAGTGCACGCGTTGTCTCCCCACTCGTCTTCTTCCTCTGTGCGCGGGTGTGGCGCGTGTGCGCGCGTGAGCTGATGCGCCGGATCCTCCAACGGCGCGTGGAGAGCGTGCCTGAGAGTGGGCCTCACTCGCCACCTTCTGGGGGCGCGTGAGGGCGTGTCCGGCCTCCGTTTGGGGTTTTCTTTGCATTTCTGGACTCCTCTCGTCGAGCCCTTGCTCCTGGTATGCTCAAAACCCGATTTCGAGCAATACGATTTCTGGGCAGTTTCGAGAAACACACTGTTTTTGTTCCGAAACGACACCGACGAGGCTCTGATACCAATTGTTGGGATCCGGGATCCCGCCCAAGACCTTGTAGAAATTATACCAAGCAGAAAAACACACCCACACACAAGGAGACACAATATTTAACGTGGTTCGGCCTCAATGCCTACGTCCACGGGAGAGTAACCGGTTTGCACTATACCAATGGGGAGATTACGGAAAGATTACAATAGAGGAGGAGCTCACACTCTCCTCACTCAGCCACTCTCCCGTCTCCCTCGCTCACACCGAGGGAGACAGTCTCTCCGCCTCACATCTCTCGCACCCTTTGGTTTCCTCTGTTTTGGTTCTCACTCACTCTCTCATAACTCTCCTCTCACCCTCACAATATATACACATACAATGGAGATGGAGAGGAGCTGGCCTTTGCACATGGCCAGCTTGTTGGTGTGTTGGCATCACATGGCCAACTCATGTGTGTTGGCATCCCATTGCCAACTCTTACTTTCCAACATGGTTTGCAGCATCTTTGTAGATTGAAGGGAATCACCCCTCACATGGGTGATATCCCACACTGAATGCGTTCCTACAGGTAAGGTTTCATATGTTTCAGCTCATTTGAACTATCTAAAATCAACATAAACCCTATTTCTAAATTAAATCCAAGCAATTTGGCTAGACAAGATGATAAGATTTACATTGTAGACCTAAAGCAAATCATATTTTACTCAAAAATGATGTGTCTATATAGGCCATTTCTTAGGCTCAATCTTAATTAATTCAAATTGACATTGGTTCACCTTATCAACGAGATCATAAATATATATAAGTTTTGAATCCATGTTTCAGCCTAATTTCAAAGACCTGGTTCTCTGATCTTCAGGCACACCAAGGCATATCACATGATGAGAAAGGGTTAGTGTGCAAATATCTCAACTGTCAAAAACTATCACATGAGATGTCGAGGAAGGAACACGAATCCACAAGCTTAAGAATTCAGAGTCTTGAACAAGAACTCATGTCCTTGAAGAAAAGCCTTCAAATACAGAACATCTCTGCAAAAAAAGAACCGATTCCAAAAAAATTTCGACCAAATTCTACTAATCTACAAGGCTTGAGGCCTTATGGTTTGGAGGGAAGAACATTGAGCAAGAAGAGAAACCCACTTGGATAAGTGAGTGCTTGCATTGGTTCTGTGAATTTTGCTTCCCACAGAAAGTATGCGAGCAGGTTACTGAAGGTGTTTTGTAGAATAAGTTTATTTGGGAGAGGGAAATCAAAGAATAAGCCAAGTGACTCTGCCCTATGGCCCTAGTTAATGTAACACCAGAACTATATAGGTTTGTGATGTATGACAACTAAATCAGCAAAAATAGCTAAATTTAGCCAATGATCAAATATATTGAGTTTTCATACATTCAAATAAGCATATTTAAGTTCATTCCAACATGACATATATAACTAAGAACTGACTATTAATTACTCTCATTCATACAAGTATGTATGCAATTATATGTATGCAAATGCATAATATGTGCATTTATGCCTGTGTCATGCATTTGTTCTATACTTTGGCAATATTTAACATTTAGTGACCAAAAAGGGCAAAAAGGGGGAAAAAAAAAGTTAGAAAGAACAAAACTACGAGGATACACACATGCAACTTATTACAGATAATAAAATAGGTGAGTGGAAATGTATGATTTCCACCACGTTGACATAGGCGTTCCACAATGAAAAAACAATGTAATTTCTATAATTTAGCCCAACCACTTTACATGATTTATTGAATTTCCTAATTAGACTAGACTTCATCTTCCTATGCATTACAAAAATGTAAATAATTTTATATACTTTTTGCATTAGATAGCAATTTTTTTTTAAAATTTTTTTTTAAGAGAAAATGAAAGTGCAACATTCCCTTCAACAGGTTAATCCTATTTCAAAAGGGATCAAAAAGCACCCCCCCCCCCCCCCCCAAAAAAAAAAGATGGTTTTTTTGTTGAGCTAGAGTTTATAGTGTTAGTAGGATTATAATATCTCTCCATTGTGGAAAACCAAATCAGCTTATAAAATTCTATATTAATATAAAGGGATCAAAATGCCTTAAAAAGACCTTGGAGCAAAAATCAAACACAGGTGTCCATCTTCTCAACTACTCCCAAACAAAAAAGTGAAACATTATAAAATTATAAAATCTTAGTTTACTGCATTAAACAAGCCAATAGACAATTTTGCAAATTATGCAAAAGAGCTTTCCAATAAGAATGGAAAAGCTTCGCTCAGCATCATTCTTAAGTTTGTGTTTGTTTCTCCAATCTGGAATTGAGGAATAATGCAGAGTTTGAGATGTTAAAATGCTTTCTATAACAATACACTAACAACCCTTCTCTACACTCTCACCGTGATGTTTCCCACCGTTTAATCAAATGTATCTAAAATGTAGGTTCCAGAAGAGTGGGTGGAGATTATCAATTAATTATTGAAAACTTGATTTTGTAGTAATGTCAAAAATAATCCAATCGGAATATGAGATGTGTCTAAATAAGGAGTTACCAATAGCCATCACATTTCTAAACAGACAGTTAGCAAATTTTCACATATAGATGCAACAATGTAATCAGAGATGGCCACAAGAATGTTGCCTACCAAATGTTGAACACATTGACTCTCAATTAGTAATAGAAGTATCTGTAAGGAAACATCAAGAACTATTATACGCTAATTACACACTTCTACACCACAAGGCTATTAAGCTAATACTCCATCCACAGATGATGTAAATGAGACACCATTTCACACTTTATACCCAAATCAATAACTTCTTTATGTAAGAAGAGATATAAAACATCTATTGTATTATATGAAATGGTTAGAAGAACCCAAAACCAGCCTCAAACCACGATATTTTGAACTTAGTTTAATACCACAGATTGCCTGAGAAATAATCATAAAAGGGAAGCAAATAAATTCTTTACTAATACAATCATAGCATCAAATTTCAATTCAAATAATCAAAATACATGAGAATGCATACACAATCAATGAGCAACCATACATGCGATAGCGATTCTGGTTTTGACCCGTTATCTATTGTATTCTAGACTCGGGTTGGTTCGGTTTTGCATAGTTATTCTTATCTCTTTCCCTTGTCTTCCCCTTCATTTTGGTTTTTGGGTTGTAGTTGTGTGTTTGGGACAGGTTGGTTGTTTGTATTTCAAAACCTGTATTGCCTAGATTTTGGCCTTTCTGCTCGAGCAAGCATTCTCATGCTCGAGCAGGATTCGTCAACTCTCATTATTTCTTTTTGCAAGTTTGAAATATTGGAAGTATGCATCAGATGATTGAGCGTCCACTTCCACGCTCGAGCGGGGACCTTCGTCTGCAGAACTTCTGGAAGTGTGCATTCTATGCTCGAGCACCTCTTTTCACGCTCGAGCGAAACTCTGTGTCCAACGCTCGAGTGGGGCTTTTTACACTCGAGCGGGCTGTGTGTATTTTAGTCCGAGAAGATAAAATTTTGAATCACTTTTTCTTTTGTCTCTCTCTCTCTCTCTAAAACTTTCCAAAATGCTTGTTCTTGAGCCTTTCTCTCTAGAATTCACCTTCTCTCTAGGATTTCATCTAGATCCATTGGGATTTTCACCCTAGTGCCGTTGAGAAAAAGGTAGACCTCGTTAAGATCAATATTTTATCCGAATAGAAGTGGGTTTCGGCACTCTTGGAGTTTCTCTCTTGTGTGGTTCATCTTCTTTCTTTGAGGTAGAGATCTTTTTACACTTTTATGTGGTATTTAGCTTAGTTATAGTCTCTTGTGTAACAATGGAGTAATTTGGGGAGGTTTTAAACAAACCTAGGGTTTGGACATAAATATCAAACCTGTACATATATATATATATAAAACTTATTATAATGGTCTGTAGGTTATAGATTCTCTTCACAAGAAAAAACAAAACAAAGGTCTAAGAGCTCATGGTGGTATGTATAACGTAATGGCCTCCATAAAAACACAATAAGGCTAAACAACAAAACATGAAGAGGCTTTGATATCAATTGTGAGAATTAAAATAATTCAATAAAACTCATGCCATGATGTTCAAATCTTTGAATCTTATTCTTGACCAAGTCTTGAATGTATAAATAAAACCACTCACAAAACACAAAAATACTTGTACAGAACCATATGGAAAAGTTGAAGGAACAGAATTTCAAGCCTATTCTATTCACTAACAGCATCTATATTTTGATAGCTATCACAGGTATGTATAGATAGGTTTGAACCCATGATTCAAGTGTAACTCTTTATAACTTCTCATCAGGAAAGTTGTAACTTTCCATGAAACCATCATATAGGGTAGTGGACATGTTTCACGTTAGTTACCCATTACCCATTAAACTGATTAAATATATATATATATATAATAAATAAAACAAAACAAAACATGTAGTATATGGACCACTTTATGGATACTCTTACACAAAAGTCATTCAAAATTCGATATTGGTTTTTTTCTCAATATGTGCTCTTACAGGGTGTATGGTTCACAAGAACAATCAGTACATCAAAATATTTATTATTTATTATTGTAAAATAATAGTCATTTAAAAAAAATTAAATAATTATTTTATTCTACTTTAATTATAATGAATCAAATACTACCAAGTGTAATATCAGAATATATAAATATAGCTTTGCCAAGTATTGCCTATGAATGAACATTGAATTTCCTTTAACTTCTTGTTTTTTTCTTCTATTTTCTAATTTATTGTTTTTGTCTTCTAGTTTCTCACAAACCAAACTAGTTGTCTCCTAAAAAAAAGTAAAAAATGAATATATAAAAGTAATCACATTCCATACTCAGAACAAAAATTTTATCCAAAATTATGAATGTGTGATTGAAATTTAATCTTTACATAAACTTACAACACATCATTTGAATCTCAACTCCCCATTTAATTTTTAAGTATAGACTTTTTCATATAAAAATCTCAAACCACTTGCATTGCTTGAGGGAAGTCCCGAATTCTTCTGGCATGGTGAACTTTAAAAATAGAGTTTTTCATTTTTTTTTTATTAATTAGTACACATATAAAATCTTGCTTTGCATAATCAGTAAAATTAATGTAGCAAACAAAATCATATGTTAAATCTGGTGAACAATTTTATGCAAAAATTATTTGATTTCCTTGCCAAACTTGCACAACTTTGTTGATCAAGTTTCTAGATTGGATATATATATATATATATATTTGGGAAAAGAAAAGAAAAGTTTTATTTTCAAAGACAGACAATAACTTTGACAAAAAATAACAAAACAATAAAAAGCATAAGATAATCATTACAATAATTAAAATGACAAGCAAAAAGATAATTAAATAAAAGCACACCTTAACACCCAGACAAGAAAGGGTTGACTTATTCCATTTCCTTGCCAAACTTGCACAACTGGTAGTCCGATGCCATTCTCTTCAACATTCTATACCCATAATTAAATAATAATTTAGTTGGTTTGGTTTCAACTTTCTAAATTCAGTTTTTTTTTTTTTAAATTGTGTGTTTTTTTATTTTTAGTGATATTTTTAAAACTTTAAGTATTTTTACTTTTTTTAGATACACCTTACTTAAATGTATCTAAGACCATCTCCAACGCTATACCAAATTTGATATCAAATTTGAATTTTGATGAAAATGACACTGTTCATGGCTCCAACGGTGCACCAAATCTGATATCAAATTGAGTTTTCATCAAAAATTTCATCAGATCGCGGAGGAAGTAATGAATTCATCAAAACACTGTAGCGGACACTGTTGCGGACCGTTGGAGGGGGACCCGGGTCGACCAACCGGTTGCCCACCCGGTTGACCAACCAGTCAACCGGCAAAAGGTTCAGATAGTTCAGGAAAAAAATTCAGAAATTCAAAAAAAAAAAAAAAAAAAAAATTTTGCCTAACCGGTCGACCCACCGGTCGACCCGGAAAAAGTTCAAAAAGTTCAAAAAAAAGGTTCAAAAAATTCAAAAAAAAAAAAAAAAAAAATTTTTGGGCAAACCAGTCAACCGGCCGGTCGACCGGCCGGTCGACCACCCGGTTGTCCCGGGACAAATTTGAGAATTTGGTGAATCGTTGGAGCATCTGTTATCAAATTTGATGAAATTGATACTTTTTGACTCAAATTTGGTGAAAATTTTGAGTAAGCGTTGGAGATGCTCTAAAAAATAAAATATTTGTGAAAAAATATTTTAAAAAATTAATAAATATAAAAAATACAACAAATATACTGAATTTTCGTATTTTTTTATATTTTGGTATTTAGTGAATTTTTTAAAGATTTTTTTTTCACGAAAATTATACTTTTAAGTGTATTTATGTTAAGTGTGTCTAAAAATTAAAAAAAAATGCTTAAAATATTAAAAAATTTAGTAAAAACAAAAAAAAAAAAACTAAAAAAAAAGGTAGAATTTTCTGAAAAGTGTTTTCAAAAAACTGAAAACAAACATGATGAATAAAGTTATGCATTTACAAAAATAATCAAAATTTATTCAAAAAAGTATTATATGGGTTGATTTGTCATATATATATAACAAATAAATTTGAATCATACATTATTTTTTTTTAGATACTTGCAATTTTCAGTTAAGAAATTAATGACAACCCATATTTATCAATTCGAAATAACTTGTGATCATTTGATAATTTTGCAATTTTCAACAATTTAAAGGATGAATTGATGAAGCAATTAGGTTAATTTAGTTAGCCATTTATGTACCTAGTTATTTGAGAAGTTAAGTGGTCAATTTTATGGCTTGATGTTAGATTATAATTATTTAATTTAATAAACGTCTTTTTATATTTATAATTAATTTTTTATTATATAGAAAAAGAAGGGAAATTTTTTTGATGCTTTGCTTCCATAGACAATAATCATGAATAGAGAACCAATGTCAAAGAGAGTGAATAGAATAGAGGCTTTTAAAAAGGAAAAATATCAAATCATTAACATTTAAAAAAAAAAAAATTTCAAATCAATAAAAAATTTTATAAATATTAATAATTAAAATCATAAAATTTATTATGTATATGTAATTATTTTTATAAAACTATATTAGAATGTAATTGCCCCTTTTAAAAACATTTTTTTTTGAGAAGTAGATTAAAAATTGAATTTCGGCATTTTTTGATTTTTTTTTGAAAAAATATGTAAAAAAATAAAATAAAAAATAGAAAGGTGATTTAACTCAAAATATGTTAAAAGTCAAAAAATAACTTTAACCAAGTTTCTAAATTGATATAATAAGTTTGGGAAGACTAAATAAGTGCACTTTTTGACTTTTTATGAAATATGGGTTGGATTTGGGTTGGGTTTGAAGTGATGTGTTAGAGAGGTGATGTGACTTAAATAAGATGATGTGACTTAAATAGGATAGTGACTTTTTGACTTTTTGGATTTTTTGGAAGATGCCAAACTTGGAATATAAACTTAATCCATGATGAATGCATATTCTTGTACCTAATTACAATAGTTGTGTCCAATAAAAAATTAATTTATTTAAAAATAATTTTTATATATAATGATGTGATATTCTTTATTTAATTTAATTTAAATTTAATCATCTTGTTTCGTGATTATCCTCTTTTATTAGTCTAAAACAATTAGAATTAACATAAATGATATGTGGAGATAAACAAAATAAAATATTTATTTCACCGTAAAAATATGACAATGGCCTATTTTGAGAATTTGGTTAGAATTCACTTAACCTATATAAAATCACATCACCTTTTTATTTTTTTATACATTTTTTCAAAAAAAGTTTATAAAAATTAAAAAGTCAACTTTTAACCTACTTTTCAAAACAAGCCAATATCGGCCCTGTTTGGTAGAGTTGTGGGAAAGTATTTATAGCTTATGCCTAAACAGCTTATAACTTATAACTATAAACATAAACTGATTTCTGACTTATAAATTAAGCATCTCCTGCCCCACTCAAAGAATAAGCTGAGTTCTGACTTCTAAAAAGGTATAAGCTATAAGCTATAAGCTAAACCAAACACATCAAAATAACTTAAATTAAGCTAAAAGCTGAAATAAATAGCTTTTCAACTGCACTAAACAGGCACATCATGACATGAATTATAGCAAGTCTAATTAACCCAACACATGAATTTGAAGCAAGAGTGCAAATTGAATTAAAGCTAAATATATGTATTTATGTGGAGATAAATTATTGAGGAAATAACAAATCGGTGGATATTTGTAAAAATAATTTCAGATCAGTGAAATTTTTTTCAAATTTTAGCAATTAAAATTATACGCGACCCATTAACTTATCTACGCACCCCAGATCTTGACTTGATCATGGGCCTATATAACCTTCCCAAACCGAATTCTCACATATCTTAGTGGCACACCACCTTCCCATAATAGGTAAATCAAAAACAAATAAATAAAATAAATCTGTTACAAATACAAAAATTGATTACAGTATCGGATACATAAAAAATATATGTAGATTTAGTTTTGAAGAAATTTATTTGTTTATATACGTTGTGTATCTAGTTCTATAATTAATTTATGAGTCTGCAGATTTATTTATAAACATTTTTTTTTTTTTAGATGTGGAAAATTTGATATTTGGGTTAGTATTGATTAATTTTTATCCTCTAATTCCAGCCTGTTTGCCATAATAAACAGATAGAGATTATCATTGCGAAAAGTCAATCCCATGGATTAGTATATAAAGGGGATAGTACTCTCTCACTCTCATCATCCAAGACACAAACCAACATAGAGATCGAAATGGGAAGCCTAGGGAGTTTGAGGCAATGGCCTCAATTTGTCTATGCTTTGGTATTTTGCTTAGCAGCAACTAGTGTTGTTGCTAATATGCCTTATGTTTATGCTTCACCACCTCCACCTCCTTATATTTACAAGTCTCCACCCCCACTCTCACCATCTCCACCACCGCCTTACGTTTACAAATCGCCACCTCCCCCCTCACCATCGCCACCACCTCCCTACATTTACAAATCTCCACCTCCACCGTCTCCATCCCCACCACCACCCTACATGTACAAATCGCCACCTCCTCCATCACCATCACCACCACCTCCGTACATTTACAAATCTCCACCTCCACCATCTCCATCGCCGCCGCCACCCTACTACTACAAGTCACCACCACCGCCTTCTCCACCCCTAACTTATTACTATAAGTCACCACCTCCACCATCTCCATCACCCCCTCCACCATACTATTACAAATCTCCTCCACCACCTTCTCCGTCTCCTCCTCCGCCTTATTATTACAAGTCACCACCCCATCTCCACCACCACAAGTCACCACCACCACCATCGCCATCACTTCCACCACCCTACTATTATAAGTCACCACCCCCACCATCTTCATCACCACCACCACCATACTATTACAAATCACCACCTCCGCCATCTCCTTCTCCACCACCTCCTTACTACTACAAATCACCACCACCTCCAGGGAAGTCACCACCTCCACCATACATCTATAAATCCCCACCTCCTCCAGTGAAATCACCACCGCCACCTCCATACTACTACAAATCACCACCTCCACCAGTTAAGTCACCACCACCACCCTACTATTACAAATCACCACCTCCTCCAGTGAAATCACCACCTCCACCTCCATACTACTACAAATCACCACCTCCACCAGTTAAGTCACCACCACCACCCTACTACTACAAATCTCCTCCTCCACCATCTCCATCACCACCACCTCCATACTACTATAACTCACCACCACCACCGCACCATTATTAAGTCAGCCGCTGCCACCTATGCCTCAACCCATACTATTTAAGGCCTGCAGCTTACCGAATATTGCATCAGCTTGAATTTCCACAACAATAAGTAATTCCATTTTTTTAAGTTGAGTTTGAAGGCATTTTTGGCATTGTTTTTCAATTTTTAATTTAAACAAGTTTATTTGTGAATAAGAAGTCCCCACAGTGGAGATACTTCTTTGTGTAATTTTTTTTGTTTTTGTTTTTGTTTTGTGCAAAGCTTTCTTTTCACTATCAATTTATTGTAATAAGCAATGAAACGATGAATTTCAAATGCTAAAAGTAGCCTCATTGTGCTTATCTAAGTTGTACCTTCTGCTACTATGAGAATCCCTTAATTTCTCAATAACCCTTTATTAGTCAGGCAAATTAATTAATGTTCCTTTCCAATCATTTGATATTCGAATTATACCTACATGATAAATGAATAAGTATAATTTAATAGTATCATAGCACTACATGGTATTACTTAAGTGATGTTTCGTAGCAAAAATTTTTAAACTTACATTCAGAAGAAAGAAAAAATAAAAACAAAAAACAACAAAAAATTTAAAAACAAAAAGTTGACTTAAAGACAGTTTGCTAAAGAAGAAAAATTAACAAAAAGCTACTAAAAATATAGTCGTGCGTTGTAATTTTTTATTTGCTAAAAGTGCTAAATAAACAATATCACCTAATATTCTAAAAATATTTAATAATTTTCCTTGGATGAGTGAGCTGTCATGTTTTTTTGGCCCAAATGCATGACCCGAAGTACTTCAAAATGCCAAGCTGTAAAACTCTTGTACTCTTTTCTAAAAAAATTAATTATTTAGATGATTCAGTTGGTTTAATTTTTAAGTTTTTATTTATAAATTATTTATTAAAAATAAAATGTTGATTTGATAAAAATAATAATCATATGATTTTTGATAAGCTAACCACAACAGCAGCTCCAGCAACAGGTTCAACAGCAGCTCCAGCCTTCAGTTTAGCTTCCGTTTCAGAATCAGTTACATCAGGTGCAACTGCTACAGCTCCAGCTGTACATTCTCAATCAGTTACATCCAGAGCACTATCTAGTCAGTTAGGAATTGGTTAAGTGGTTAGGAATTGGTTAGGTAGTTACAATGATTAGTTACAAGCTTACTTCAGTATTGTATATATAAATACAATTGTGTAATTCATAACTAAGTAATAAGAAAGAATATATGTTTCTTCATGGTATCAGAGCACCTATAGCTCTCACGAGCACTCTGAATTTCTGATATTGATTTCTCTGTAGTTTTTCAAAATCTTCAAGCAGCTTCACAAATCTTCAATGAATTCTTCTACATCTTCAATGACTACCTCAAGCAATCTTCCTCCTAATCTCAGTCTTCTCATCTCAAATCTCAATTCTTTTATAACTGTCAAGCTAGATCCATCAAATTATATCATTTGGAGAAGTCAAGTTCTCAATATTCTTCGTGCTACAAATCTGCTAGGGTTTGTTGATGGTTCTTCTCCTCCTCCACCATTAACAATCAAAAAAGGTGATGGAGCTGAAGAAATCAATCCAGAATATGCACAGTGGAAACAGATTGATGCACATCTCCTGAGTTGTATTACAGCTACCCTAACACCTGTAATTTTTTCTTCTGTTTTGCATCTACAACACAGTGCTGAAGTCTGGAATGTTCTTTGTAAAAGATTTACTACTGTGTCTCGTAGTCATATTCATCAAATGAAGAATCGTTTGAATACTATGACTAAAGGCTCTCAGACAATTGAGGAATACTTGTCCCAGATTAAAAATCTGGCAGATCAACTTGCACTTGCTTCTTCTCCTATAGAAGAAGAAGATCTTGTTCTTCTCACCTTGAACGGTTTACCAGATGAATTTGATGCCTTGAAGACTACAATCCGAGCAAGACCTGAAGCTATTTCTATGGAGGAACTTTCCTCTCTTCTCTGTTCAGAGTCTCTGCATATTGATTCCAAAACAAAGAAGTTTCAGGCACATGAATCCCCCATTGCCTATGCTACTACTCGTGGCTCTTTTGGCCGAGGTCGGTCTTCGTTCAGAGGTAACAGAGGTAGTTTTAGATCTGGCTACAGAGGTCGAAACTCTTCTAGAGGGAGAGGTCGACAATTTTCAGGAGGACAACACAACAGCCACTTGATTTGTCAGATTTGTGGTAAGACTAATCACTCAGCCTTGGATTGTTGGCATAGATTAGATACTACTTATCTTCCTCCTCAGCCACAGACTCAGCAAACTGCCTCTCCGTCTTATCAATCTTATCAATCTGCACAATCATCAACTGGCCTGTCTAACTCTCATGCTTATGTGGCCTCTGCTCCATCTCAGTATGACTCTTCCCCATGGTATCTCGATTCAGCAGCTTCTGATCATATGACTAATGATCTGTCCACTCTGAGTCTTCATCAACCTTACCAAGGTTCTGATCATATCACTGTTGGTAATGGTACTTCTATCCCTATTCTTCACACTGGCAAGGGTCTTTTGCCCACTCCACATCATACTTTCAAACTCAATAAAGTTTTGCACACTCCTATTGCTTCTAATCTTGTGTCTGTGCAAAAACTTGCTAAAGATAATCATTGTACAATTACATTTGATGATTCTTCCTTCGTTATTCAGGACAAGCACACGAAGAGCATCTTGCACAAGGGCCTTAATTCTCATGGCTTATATCATTTCCATGCACCATCCATGCCTGCTCCTTCTTCATCTGCTGCAGCTGTTTCTCCTTCTTCTATTTCTCATAATGCTTTCTTTAATTCCACTGCTACTACTGTGCCTGAAACTGTTTGGCACCAGAGGTTGGGTCATCCATCCCCTCTCAAGTTTAATAAACTGAAGTCTTCTCTTTCTATTGCTTGTAATAAAGCCAAGAATAATGATTCCCCTTGTGTTCACTGCTCTGTGGCCAAGAGTCACAGATTACCTTTTCATCTGTCTAATTCCACTGTAAATAAACCTTTTTCACTAGTTCACAGTGATGTTTGGGGACCATTTTTACCATCTGTTTCTGGGTACAAATACTATGTAATCTTTGTTGATGAATATAGCAAGTTTACTTGGCTTTTTCCCTTATGTTACAAGAGTGAAGTTTTTGCTAAATTTGTGGAATTCACAGCTTATGTTGTAAATCAATTTTCTACTCAACTGAAAATTTTTCGCACTGATGGTGGCACTGAGTTTGTCAATTCATCTATGACTCAATTTTTTCACACTCATGGCATTCTCCATCAGATTTCTTGTCCCCATACACCGCCTCAAAATGGCGTCTCTGAAAGGAAGCATAGGCATATCACTGAGACTGCCATTGCTTTGCTTCATCATTCTTCTCTTCCCATCAAATACTGGTTTGATGCCATTTCTACAGCTATCTTTTTGATTAATCGTTTGCCTAGTTCTAAAACTCCCCATTCTTCTCCTTATGAATTGTTGTTTCATAAATCTCCCGATTACTCTTTTATGCGTGTCTTCGGTTGTCAATGTTTTCCCTGGCTAAAACCCTACACATCTCACAGACTGCAACCTAAATCTACTTTGTGTGTGTTTCTCGGTTATCATCCTTCTTACAAAGGCTACCGGTGCTTAGATCCTTCCTCTGGGAAGGTGTATTTGTCTCGCCATGTTATCTTTCATGAGCAAATCTTTCCATTTCGTACCACCTCTGTTCCAGCTCCAGCAACAGCCTCTGCTGCTCCCACTTCTCAGACTTTGGCGCAGCTTCAGTCTTTTTTCTGGTCTCCTTCCTTCAATTTTCAGTCTTCGTGTCCTACTCCGTCTATTTCTGTTCCTCTGCCAGCTGTCCTATCTTCACATTCTTTGCCTTCCTTTTCTGCTCAGCCTACCCCCTCTTCTGCTCATCCTTCTCAGTCTACTGCCTCTACTGATCCATCTCTTTCTGCTAATATCCACCCTCCTGATTCTATTCACATTTCTTCTATTTCAATTGATCTTTCTCTTCCTCCTTCTCTCACCAACACACACCCAATGCTCACTCGGTCAAAAACTTCCTCTCACGCCTTATTGGCCTCTCCTTCTGTCTATCTTGACACTGAACCATTGACCTATCAGCAAGCTCTTCAATCCTCTGTCTGGCATACTGCCATGTTGGAGGAATATAATGCTCTTCTGGCCCAGGGTACTTGGTCCTTGGTTCCTCTCCCTTCTTCAACATCTGCCATAGGCTGCAAGTGGGTTTTTCGCATTAAGCGTAATTCTGATGGATCTATTGCTCGTTATAAGGCTCGTTTGGTTGCCAAGGGGTTTCTTCAACAGGAGGGTATCGACTATACTGAAACTTTTAGCCCTGTCGCCAAACAACCCACCATTCGCATTTTATTATGTGTTGCCTTGCATTATAATTGGCCTCTCAAACAACTTGACATAAGTAATGCTTTTCTTCATGGGACCTTGGAGGAGGAAGTTTACATGACTCAGCCCCCTGGTTTTTCTAGTGCTGCTCATCCACATCATGTTTGTCTATTAAAAAAGGCTATCTACGGTTTAAAGCAAGCTCCGAGAGCTTGGTACTCCACATTCTCTACTTTTCTTTTATCCCAAGGTTTCATTAACAGTCACTGTGATAATTCCTTATTCATTCAACGGACAGCTTCTACCATCACTATTCTCTTAGTCTATGTTGACGATATCCTAGTCACAGGCAATAATTCTTCTCACATTGCCTCTCTTATTGCTCACATGCATACTGCTTTTGCTATGAAAGAGTTGGGGAACATTTCCTATTTTTTGGGCGTCTCCATTAAGGATTGTGGTGATTCTTATTTTTTGTCTCAACATAAGTACGCCTCTGAAATTCTTCTTAAGGCTGGGATGGCCAATTGCAAGCCTTGCCATTCCCCAAGTTCTGTCAAGCCTTCTCTCTCTTCAGATTCTCATCTTCCATTTAATCAACCTGAACTTTATCGCAGTATCGTTGGGGCACTTCAATACCTTACAATAACCAGGCCTGATTTGTCTCTGTCAGTTAATCAAGCCTGTCAACATATGCATGCTCCAACTGTTGGGCATTTTGCTTCAGTCAAGAGATTGCTTCGTTTTCTTCAAGGGACTTTAACTCATGGTCTCACATTCAGGCCTAGTTCTTTCGATTTACAAGCCTTTTCTGACTCTAACTGGGCTGGTGATGTTCTCGATCGTCGCAGTACTTCTAGCTATTGTGTGTATCTTGGTTTGAATCTGATTTCTTGGTCAGCAAAAAAACAACCCACAGTGTCTCGTTCCTCCACCGAGGCAGAATACAGATCTCTGGCACATACGGCTGCTAAACTCACCTGGTTGCAAATGTTGCTTCATGAGCTTCAGCTTCCTTCCTCTGTTACTCCCATTTTATGGTGTGATAACCTCTCCGCAATTGCCTTAGCCTCCAACCCTGTGTTTCACACTCGTTCAAAACATACCGAAGTTGATTGTCACTTCATTCGCGAAAAAGTTGCCCGGAAACAGATTTTACTTCGTTATGTTCCTTCTCTGGATCAGATTGCAGATATCTTTACAAAGCCTCTCTCTGTATCTCGGTTTCAATTTCTTCAAGCCAAGCTTCTGGTCTCTCCTTCTCCCATCAGCTTGCAGGAGGGTGATAAGCTAACCACAACAACAGCTCCAGCAACAGGTTCAACAGTAGCTCCAGCCTTCAGTTTAGCTTCCGTTTCAGAATCAGTTGCATCAGGTGCAACTGCTACAGCTCCAGCTGTACATTCTCAATCAATTACATCCAGAGCACTATCTAGTCAGTTAGGAATTGGTTAAGTGGTTAGGAATTGGTTAGGTAGTTACAATGATTAGTTACAAGCTTACTTCAGTATTGTATATATAAATACAATTGTGTAATTCATAACTAAGTAATAAGAAAGAATATCTGTTTCTTCAATTTTATCACATTTATTTTTTTTAAAAATCAATAATCTATTTTCAAAATCATACATGTTTATTTCTTAAAAATAAATTTGAAAGAATCTTATAGTTTTGGCTGTCAAATTAGTCTCATATTTTTCTTAATTGAAAAATCTACACAAAAACAAATGAAACAAATTATTAAAATGTGTCTCGTAATTTGGGACAGTCATTTTCTCCTGCTCCATTTCTGTTAATAAAAATTTAGTTAAAGTCTAATCAACAATGATTTGATCGACAGACTCAAACTAACCTTTAAGTAAACACAAATAAAAATCAAACTTTATGGTTGAGTTCTATACCTTAAACAGATTAAGGATTTCCTTGGAAGTACTTAGGCAAAGAAAAGATAGAACAAAAAAGAATATGTATTAATTCGAATGAATTGTCACTTGTCACTAGTTACAAGAACTTAAACAAGAACAAAAGATTGAAGAAATACAGCAATTGACAAAAGAAAAGAAGATAAATGGGGGTTGGAAAAAACTACTAGTTTAATCTACTCCTAAAATGTTAATTTAGAACTACTCCAAAATAATTCTACACGAGTGTGTTTGATGGTTGATTCATTTTCTTTTTTTCATTCTTCAAGTCCCCTTTTATACTTGCTTGGCCACCTCATATTGTAGCAATCAATCCATGATCTTCCTTGATCTTTGCTCCACTCAACCATATATCATATCTTCATAGGAACTACTTGCAAATTTTGTGCTTTGACTTGGTATTAAAACTCCCCAATTTTAGCATATGGTTTCTAATTGATTTTAACAAATATCTTTAGTGGCTTTATTTAATCTTTTCAAGCCACATCATCATCTCTTCCATGCCACGTTACTATCATACTTGTCACGCTATGACAACATACCCCGTCAACAAAAATAATAAAAACAAATATGGTCAATGTTATTTTTTGAAAATAGTTTATTTTGCCATAATTAATAGGCCACAATCGACAAAAAAATAAAATGTGGTGCAAATAGTTTCACACAGGTTTTCTTTGCCTGAAGAAGTGGAACGGGGACGGATTTTGTTTCTTCCACCCCGTTATACTCGACCCCGCCCCGATTATATTGAATTTTTTTATTATAATAAAATTAAAATACTAAAATATTTTACTTAATATTAATTTTTACTCATTTGTTTTTTAATTTATATATGATCATTGTCATTAAATATAAATTATTATCAATAATATACCATATTATCTATAATTTTTACTAATATTATTATTTTTCAATATATAAAATTAACTCGTCTCTCACCCACCCCTGCCATCTCTCCATTTACTCTGCCTTGGGAATGAGCCATTACAAATCCATTTCACACATAATTTGTGCCATTTCTACTTTAAGGTCTCCTCAAATTGACTCAAAAAAAAAAGAAGAGGAAAATAACAAATCAATAGAAAGATGATTTTTTTTCTTCAAATTAATGATAAAATTATAAATTTGAATTATTAAAATCATACACAATCCACGAATTTGTAATTGTTTTGATGAAGTTGGCTTGATTTTGTAATTTCTAAAAATAAATAATAAAAAAAAAACTCTCTTAAAAGTACAAATTTACCAAACATGATGGGCCCTGTAGCACTTGTACCCTTTTAAAACTTTTAAGAAGTGTATTTGAATCATTTATTATATTTTGGGAATCTTTGGTGTTGTTCTATCTTGGTTTTCGATGAGTGAAAATTGATTTAAACTTGTTGGGATTGTTCGTTCACGCTTGTTTACGTTGAAAAGTTGTTTGAGAATTTAAAAATCTTGTTATGGGGTCGACACCTTCCTTTTGTTGTTGGCCACAAGGGTCGACACTAGTGTGGCAAGGGTCGACCCTTGTCCAAAATTTGCCCACTGCTTTTTGGTGTCGACACCAGCCTGGGGGAGGGGGGGGGGGTCGACACCTATGTTGCTGTCAAACAAAGTGTTCCAGCTTTCTTCTTAGGGGTCGACACCTGTGTTGCAAGGGTCGACACCTGCGTGTTTTTTTCAGACTTTTCAGTCCGGTTTGAGCCTTACTTTTTGAGGATTTTGACTTGATCTTTTAGGTTGACTTTGAGACTTCATTTTACTTTGACCTAGCACTATAAATATGTCCCTCACTTAACATTTTCTTTACTTTTTCTTCTCTTCTCCCCTCTCCAAACCGTGAGTCACTCCATTCTTCTCCAAAATCACTTTTTGCTCAAAGATCTCTAGATCTACTCACCTAGAGTGATCTTTTCACCATGGTCCTTTGAGAAAGATTGTAGATCTCTTCAAGGGCTTCCTTTTGGTCCGAGTGGTTCGTGGTTTCGTCACCGGTGGTTTTTGGGTTGTTTTCTCTTCGCTTCAAGAGGTAGGGATTTCTTTGATCTTTTTCAATACCACTTTTATAGATAGACATGTGGTAAGTTTTTATTGCATAAAAACCATGTTGTTATGGATTTTTCCCAAAATCATGATAGAGGATCTAAGATTTGGTGTTGAGGTCGAAATTTTGTGAACTTGGTTGTTGTTTAGATTAAATTGGGTCTTATGATATGAGCATTAAATTGTGTTAGGTTGATTATATTTAAATACAACAAATTGATAATTTGTTAATTGTTAAAAGAGGACGTAGGATTTGATAATTTGTGATTGGAGTTGTAAAGTTGTTTGTTGTTGGGTTATTTGAGAAAATGATTTATTATGTTTGTGTAGAGAGGGAGGAAAGCCCTAATTTAATGTTATTGATATAATGGATTTTTAAAAGGGAGGGAGTTGCATAATCCTTATATATTTTGCTAATATGGGTCGTATGATTATGTTTATATCAAAAGAAAATAAAATGAGAAGTACCCACGGTGTTGGTTTTGTTTTAGACTAATCATGTGAAGTTGAGTTGAGTTATGGTTTTGATACCACTGGAATTGGTTTTGTAAAATAAAGAGGATGGATTTGGTTTTGATTTTGTAAAATGACGAGAATGAATTCTTAAAAAATGGTGGAGTTGGATATTTGTAATCTTTCACCTATGAAAATATGGATAGTTTATCTATTTTGGAGACTATATATATATGTTTAGAAATATATGTTTTGGGCTATCGGTGGAGGATAGATATGACTGTTGTAGAAATTGCATGTGGACTAGGAGAATTGAAATAAATCCTTCATTGGTTGTCATTGAATATGACGGTTTGATTAAATTGTTGAATGTGTGAATTTTGGTAGTCATTGTATATGACAGGCTTTTAAATACATTGTATATGTATGATTGTTTGGGAGGAGATAGGGGATGTACTCCATTGTTTGGGAGGAGATAGAGGATAAACTCCATTGAAAATTAAGTTGGCCGGAGTGTCCAGGTTGCAAGTCCCGAAATCTTATATATATGGGTGCCGGTTCCCTCGGATGAGAATTCCATAAAATGGCAAAATTGAAGTGTTTGTGTAATAATTGTGTTGATTGAGAACCCTTGAGTTGTAGCCTCAGTTGAGTGTCTAAAATGTAATGAATTGGCTCATGAATTGAGATGAAATAAATTAATTTGAAATGAATTGTCATGAAATGAAATAAGACTAAATTGACTAAAGGTGTATCATTGGCTTACCATGCTTAAGGCAGGTAGAGTAGAATTCATTTATTATTATTGTCTCAGTGTATTTGGGTATATCATGGGTTATGGTGGTTATTGTTTTGGAAGGCCGTATTGCCTCAATTGTTGAAGCAGATAGTCATTGATTGCTTTTTGTTTTCCTTTTGTTTTAAAGGCATATTTGTATAGTTATGAATGTGTTGAAAACGGACATAAGTATCGTGTTGAGATTGTGAAAAATGTGAAAACTTTGAATACTTGTGGACATGTTTTGAAAAGGCAAATCAGGTGTAAGTCTGGAAAGTGAGAGAAAATGTAATAGGCTTGGTAAAATTATTTTCTTCAGAAATTTGTTATAATTATATGAACTTTTGAAAAAAGGTAACAAGAAGAAAGAAAAGTGAATTGTTTATGTTATTGAATGAAATGAACGATTTTGAGAAAAGTTCTTATATACGTATATTTCTGTATAAACCATCACATTATTTATACAGTATGAGACTAAGCATTCATGATCATAGCTATCTGTAAGTTGCTATTGTTTAGGATCATGTTGAGATCCCTACTGGACTTTATGTTCATCCCACGTTGCTAATCCTTTTTCAGGTGAACATCGAGAAGTGTTTCAAGATTGAGGATCTTCTTTATGTGTTGGCCGCGAGCCTTTTATTTGTGGGCGGAATGCCATTGATGTAAAAGGGTTAAACCCTTTCTTTTACTGTTAAAGATGTAAGCCTACGGGCAATTTATTTAGTTATGCCCATGTTATATTTAATTTGCATTCAGATGAGAGAGCCTTTATTTATTCTTACTAGTTGATGTAAAGAGTTTTTGCATGTTATCTCTGAAATTGAATAAACTTAACGAATTTGGTAATGGATTCCGAGTAATAAAATGAGGGGCGTGACAGGCCCACTGGCCCGGCCCGAGTCTAGATCACCTATAGTGCAAGAAGTAGAGTGCATTTTCTAGTCGTGTTGATAGTGACGAAAAAAAAAATACGAAACAGAGAACATGGAGTGGAGCAGAGCACCGGCAATCCTTCGGCGACGACGTGATATTGTCGTTAGTCTCTCATTCTCTCCCTCCCTTTTTCTCTCTCTAGTTTCTAATTAATTAGGGTTTTATTGGATTTACAATACACAATTTTATTATAGTTATTGATAAGGAAACAATTCAAACTTGTAATTTTTTGGGGTTTTCTAGATTTTGATCTCCCAAATCGAACTCAGATTCGACAATGATGGGATCGTCATATTGAGAGTTGGTTTGTTTGGCTTGTGGATTGGATTGGATGGAAACAGTCCATGTCCCTCTTCCAATTTTTATTTTTTCACAAATTTCATCAACTTTGGTTTTCATCTTTTTTTTTTTTTTTTTGTCAATATCATCATCTTATTTCGTTATCTATGAAGTTTGATCCGTTTAATTACGAAGTGCATCACTTTTACCACTCGTCAAAGGAGGACGTTGTACGGTTTTTAGAGTTCAAAATGTACAAATTTTTAGATGAGAGATGATATGATATTCGTTAATAATTGACAGAGGGTCTTAATTTAATTAATCCTTCTATTGAATTTGCACTTTTTATTTATTTATCATTCTTGTCCTGAAAATTGAAAATTATGAGGAGATCATTAGATCTATTAGTTTATGCAATGTGCTATATAAAATCATAGCCAAGGTGCTTATAAATTGGCTTAAATTTGTGATTTTACTCTCTCGTTTCTCAATAGCTAAAGGAAAATACTAGAGACCTTAAAATTTTTACCAAATGTCTCACATAGATGTGGACCCCACACTTATGTGGGATCCATCCCGTGTAAGACATTTGGTAAAAATTTTGGCATCCCTAACATTACTCATACCAAAATGGTTTTGTCCAACCTTTAGATACGCGTGCACACGTGCTCGAGTCCATATAAATATAGCTATCTAGCACACCAATCTATTTTACATTGTGTTGCTTTTCAACTGATCATGATCACTATAGAATTTCACTACAAGAAATTGCACTTTTGGCGACTAAATTTTTAGTCGCCAAAAGTAAGGTTTTTAGTCGCCGAAATATTTTCCCGACTAAATATTTTGGTCGCTGGATTTGTCGCGGGAAGATTGTTGGGGAAGGTATTGGCGACTAAAAGATATTTAGTCACCAAAAGTCTTATAAATGGCAACTAATGTTTTAGTAGGCAAAAATAAAAGCTATTGGCGACAAAGTAACCTTTTGTCGCTGATGAGGCAAATTGGCGACTAATTTGTTAGTTGCCGAAAGGCTTAATTTAAATCACATTTTCAGTTACTAAAATTTTTTGTCGCCAAAAATTCAAGTATTTAGGGCGACCAAAGTTTTGGTCGCCAATAGTTTTTTTTGTGCGCCGACATTTTTTAGCTACTAAATGTTTAGTTGCCGAAAGTCCGATTTCTTGTTTAGCTACTACACAGGTTAGTCGGCCAAAGTCTAATTTTTTTTAGCCACCAAAGGTTTTGTTGCCCATAATATAATTGTTATGTTTTGGTGACTAAATATTTAGTCGCCAAAAGTGTTTTTTTTCTTTTTTTGGCTATTAAATTTTTAGTCGCCAAAAGATTTGATTCTTTTTTCACTACTAACTATTTAGTCACTAAAAATATTTAACTCCATTTTTTGCTACCAATTGTTTTGTCGCCAAAAACATCATCTTATTTTATTTTCATTTTAATTAATTTTTTTCATAACCTGTATGTATCCAATGCAACCTGTAATAGATATACAAACAAAACAATATGTATATATTATCACCCATTCCATAACGCATATTTCACTTACAACCATCAAACAAAAAAGAATACCTTTTAATGTAAGATTATATACAAACCAACTATATATATTCCAATTAGAAATAATAACGTCATACATAACAAAGAAGTATACCAAAAATTATTATGTACCCCGCCAAAAATTATATGTACGATTCATCCAAATTCCACACAAAATGGAGAGGACAACAAAAAACTTCCCAATTGTTCAAAAGTGTAAATTATCCTCCATACAAAAAAATGAAAGATCCACATGTCAATGCCAAAAGCCATCTACAAAACAAAAATTACACCCATTAGTTCCATATAGCATTTCAACATAAGACCACGGCAAAAAAAAAAAAAAAAAAAGAAGTTAATAGATTTGTGAAGGGATTTTTTCATTTTCATTTTGAATTTTCGGCTGAGGTGGTTTTATCTCTCAATCATAATATTTTGAAAATGAAATTAACATTATTGAAATGTTAGGAACCAAAACAACGCAAAGTGCACAAGATTAAAAGTCCATTGGCATCCAAAAAATGACAATCAATGTAAGGTTATGCAACATATATATTCAACAGTTATGAGGAAAAATGTAGCCCTTTAAAAATGACAATCAATTTAAGGTTGTGCAGCATTTTTAGCAGTGATGAGAAAACATGTAGCCCCTAAAAAATTACAATCAGTGTAAGGTTGTGCAACATAGTCAGCCCCGAAAGGCCTTTTTCGAATAAGTTTATGGCGTTTTTGACGCCAACTCCCAACCTACACGTGCTAATTACATCCTATCTGTCCCCACAGATCCTATTTGACACGAGGAAGGTACTCGTAGCATCCATAGAGTGGTTTGGGGGCTGCTTTGAGTTTTCAGCCCCGAAAGGCCTTTTTCGGCTAAGTTTATGGCGTTTTTGGCGCCATCTCCCAACCTACGTGTGCTAATTATAGCCCGTCTGTCCTCACAGGTCCTATTTCACACGAGGAAGCTACCCGTGGCATCCATAAAGTGGTTTGGGGGCTATTGTGAATTTTCGGCCTCGAAAGGCCTTTTTCGGCTAAGTTTATGGTGTTTTCACGCCAACTCTCAACCTATGTGTGCTAATTACATCTTGTCTGTCCCCACAGGTCCTATCTCACATGAAGAAGCTACCCATGGCATCCATAAAGTGGTTCAGGGGCTGTTGTGAATTTTCGGCCCCGAAAGGCCTTTTTCGACTAAGTTTATGGCATTTTTCACGCCAACTCCCAACTTATGTGTGCTAATTACATCCCGTTTGTCCCCACAGGTCCTATCTCGTCTGTTCCCATAGGCCCTCAAAATTATTCGAGATGCGCATAAATTGATCCAACCACAAAATTATCCAATATATATATATCACTTTCTACGCAAATCCTAATTTGGGTGTTAACAAATACACTATGATTGTTCTTAAGTCAGTTGTCAAAGTGGTTAAATGTCAATTTATCACTTTCTAAACAAAGTCACAAATTGCCATCCCTATAAGCACCAATACACTCACTAAACACTACATTTCATACCAACCCATTTTGACAAGCAAAGGAAAGTTGGCAAGTGGTTCCCAATCCTTTATGGCTCTGAGAAAATTTACAAATTTAATACACATTTTCAATTTTTTATAGAAAAGACTGATAAGCATACTTATCTTCAAGAAAGTAAATTATTCACACTTCCCTACAGATGTTGGCATGCTGGCAAACCATGTTGAACCTAATCTTAGAGCTCTTCCTTATTTTAACGGCTTATTTTGTTTAATCTAGGGTAGTCTAGTCCCCTGATTTCAGAGGCCTCTAGCTTCAGAGATCATTTTAAAATAAGTGTAGAAGTAATTAGTTATGTTAGGCCTAGGCCTCTAGTCCCATGATTTCAGAGGCCTCTAACATCCAAAATGCCATTAAGCTGGTTGCAGCTCAATACATTGCCACCACATGCCAAAAGCAAATTGGTTTTTTATTATAATGTTCATGATACAAGTTATTTAAGCAGAATCAATTATATTAAGCCTAGGGAGGTTACATCTTACTTTGGATTCTAAAGCATTATATGAAATGTAATACCAAATGAGATTGAACTAAAATTTACAAAGTTTGCAACTAAGGAAGGCTAAAGAGAGCGACTGGAATTTGACCTTGAAGTATGTTGTTTTCCATCACTCTGCAAGTACAAAGTTAAAGCAATATGTTTACCATAGTTGGGAGTACATTGATGAAATAACAAAGGATGGAAATACAATATTAAAAGATGCGAGTTGGGAAATTAAGAAGATGTTATGGAACTTGGAGTAAGAAGTGGAAAGGCTCCTCATGTTCTGTAATATTGATCAGTCAATTTCATGACATCTACTAGCACATTGTAAAGTTAGAATGTTCATCATATGCAAATATGACAGTTGGAAATAGTGATGATCATTTATTGTCTCTTAAATATTGTCTATTATGCTATATAGTCCTGATATTTTCAATCATTTCAGACTTTGAAGTCCTTCACTAGCTTTATATTTCTAGAATATTGGTAACATGTACTTTAATGATTTTATTCTTAAATTATGGGTGAATGACCAAGTTTGTAAAATAAATTCCATGACACAATCAATATTTGTTTAAAGGTTGCCAACTCATATAGCAATTTCATCAAAAACAGTGATTAATGAGAAATATTCTGGGCCTTGTTCGTCTCATGGATTATGTGTAGACGTGCCTGAACATCCCGGCTCCGCGCGTGAAATGGCGCGAAATCCGTTTTGTTCATTAGCTACTACAGTTCGGACTCAATGTCACGATTCTGAATCTAATCTCGCAAAGTGCAATGCAAGACTGATAAATCACCAAAGAGTCCAAATCCGGTAAATTGTTTTGAAAAACTGATTTTTATAAAGAAGTGCCAAACATGGACTGCTTTGCCAGATACAGAGTCGCCACCTAAATGTTTTTGTTTTGGGAAATTTAGGAAACCCTAACTCGTGCCTAAGGCCACGTGTCCGTCATCACCAAAGTTGCCTCAGTTCGGGAACTTGGGTACGAGAGGGGGAAGGTCATGTAATGAGCACCCCTGCTCGCCCGATCAAAAGATCGGCCTTTACTAACATGATATATTGTTTTTGAAAACACATGTGTTCTTATTCCGGTTTATTAGCTAACCTTACTACGTGATGTGCACAGCATACAAGTATAAACTAGATCGCCTAAATTGGAACAAAACATCTCATGTTTGTTTTGAAAATGGTTTGAAAGTGTTACTCACAAGTAGGCTAAGACGTGGATTTGCCACCCTCGAGTGGGCTTAGAAAACATGATTTTGCCACTCTCAAGTGGGCTTAAAACTCGCATTTCGATGAATTGTTCCAATTTAAACAATGAAGCCTTCATCCACAGGCATTCAGGCAGTTATATTACTTAAGCAATTAGCTTAATGGAAAGCATGCTATCATGGCAACACTTACACACATGCAAGGTGCTAAAGCATAAACACTTACAGTGTACTCCGAGCCAAGATAGAGAACTAGTTAGAAATCATGCATGATCCTAGTTCATGTTAAGATGGTTAATGCAGCACATGCAAAATGCAACTAGAAATAGGCTCGGCTATTCTAAAATGGCATATGAGATGCAACTTGATAATCATGTATTCAAGTAGGAATTGAAATACGATGCAATTAGTATGATGCGCCGAGCCCAGTGCATGCAATACAGATGAATAGATGCAAACATGCAAGCATAAGGATGCTAATCAAAACATGACCTAGAACTAACTATCGTAAGCGGTTAAGTAAAAGGGAGAAAGACGTGGGGGTTGGAAGACATTCACACACTCATGCACACTTATTACAAAATTTGCCCTCTCGACGGAGGGTCCGAATGAATCAACTAACTAGCTATGCTAAGCTAATTAATTACAAACCAAAATAAAATAAATAACAAGCTAATTAATTGTTACACAACCGAATCGAAACAAATAACTATTCTAAGTTATCAAAAGCACTGAAATGGCCTCGTGACGAGGAACGCATGAGTGCTCAGTCGGCTTCGCTCGGAAATCCACTACCATGCCTCATGATGCCTTTGTTTGCACTGTTTTAGACCTCTGAAAATTGTGCAAATCTCTAAAACACCTCTGCTCCACTCCATGGACATGTTGAGAGGTCAACGGCTAAGAGGTATGGCCATCGGCCAAGGGATAGAGGTCATCGACCAATTTTGAGGCTATCGGCCAAATATTTATAGCTGATCGGCACACCAGATAGCCGATTGGCCATCTCTTCATGAAAACTCTCATTTCTGCTGCAACAGAGTACAAACAGAGGCATGGCAATGTATTTGCAAGAAAATGTGTGTGCTACTACACCCCTTATCATGTTTGAAGCTCAAAGGAGTGTAATGCTCGACTCTCGAGCCATCAATCACGCATTTCGATGCATGATGGCCAAAGAGGCCGAGTTGCACAAATCAATATGGATGAAATGCACGAAAACACATAAATGCCTTAACCTCTATTATGCATGATCAAGAGGGTCGGCGACCAAGAATTGAGGCACGTTTCATCACTTCAAGTATGAAACGTCCCTCGTTCCTCGTGTTTGGTTTGATGCCCAAACCAAACACAATGCAATGTATGCAACATAAGCATGCCAAACAAAGGTAATGTAACAAGCATGTAAAATACAATGCAACCTAAGCATGCAAGCATGATGCAATGTAACAACATTTAATGCAATAAGCATGCAACAACACACAAACTGCATGATCCATGGACTTAAACCAAAATGGACATACCTCAATCATGTCCAAATCAGTGGCCAAAACACCGAAACTAAGGCACCAAAAGGCAAAACACACATGCACACATATTGGTCCATAAACTAGGCAACAATGCACAATCCTCAAACATGAGCAAGGTGTGACAAACATGAGAATGTGGAAATGAAATAAGCTCTGAAATCATGTGAGAAATGATGCCAAATCATGCACATAATACAAGCATGGCATGTTAGGAGGTTCAAAGCATAAGGCTAACCAAGGATCTTGTACCAAGGCCACATGAATCGAGCTCCAAAGGGCCAAGGACAACCAAAATAGTCCTAGATCATGCCAAAATGAGTCTAAAATATGCATGGACCAAAGCCAAAACAAGTCAACATGAAAGGCATAAGGCATGATGTAAGTAAGGCCAACAAAGGGGATTGCACTACACCTATGAAAACCAAACATGGCATGACTTAACCAATAAAAATCAGAGTTATGGCATGTCAAAATAAGCCCAAAAACCCACTGAGATGGCATCCCAAAAGCTTAAGCAATAAGACATGCATAATGGCTCATGTTCAAGGCTTAAAACACAAACCTCCCAATGCATGGAAAAGGTGACAAATGTGAGTGCCTGACCATGAAACATGCACTGAAATAACATTTCAAATGATGCCAAATCATGAGAATAGTCTAAGCAATGCATGCTAGTGGACTTGATACACAAAGCTAACAAGCTAGAATGCACTATGGCTATACAAAGCATGGCATACATGATCAAGACAACACAAATCAGAGCTTAAGCATGGTAAAACAAGGCTAAAAGCTTCTTTGAGTTGAGCCAAAACATACAAGAATGATGGTCCGAACACAAGATGCATGTTATGCTAGCATGCAAGATTGCTCTACAAGTATGTGAAGCATGCAAGATGCTATCAAACCAACTTAAAACAGAGTTGAAGCATGCTAAAATAATACCAAAAAGTTGTTGAAATGGAACCAAAACATGCTAAGCAAACATGCTGCTGTTATGAGCCATTTATACTAGCATACAAGACATAAGGTGGGACCTCAAAACCACCTTTCCACCACTTAAAATCCTCTGGATTTCAGTGATCAAAAGGCCAAAACAAGGTGGTCCCGATAGCTTAAAAGGATGGTTCCAAACAAGGCCTAAGAGGGGGTAGACCACCCCCAACACAAAAGTGACCTTAAACAAACATCGCAAGCATGAAAAATCAAAACTTTTTACAGTAGAAAGTTAAGCTTAAATCAGCATGCAAATAGGTCTAAAAGCTTAAGCAAAAATAAGGGATTAAAAGGTTAATTTCTCACCCTTGAAGAACACAACTCCAAGAACACAACTCCAGTAGCTTTTCTGAGTTCAAACCAACCCAAAAACACTTAAAGCAACTTCAAGAAGCCTCAACAACAAAAGGATAGTGTTCTAGCAGGTATTTGTGTGCAATAGTGTGAAGAAATTACACTTTTGAGCACAAACAAGGGTAAATGAAGAGAGAGAGGTAAAATATATAGAGAGAGATATGGAACTTGTATATCAAATTCTCAGAACCTCTTGAAAGAGAGAGGGGCCTCCCTTCTTATAGAATTTCAATTCTCAAGCTTGTTGAACAAGCTTGAGTCTTGATTCAATCCCTCAATAGAGGATGAGAATTGTGCTCCAGCTATCACAGCTGGCACAAAAATATCTGCAAAAGCAGATGGAAAGGTCTCGACCAGAAGATAAGGCTGATTAACCAAAAATCGTGCCGATCGATCAAAAATAGTGCCGATCGGCCACCACTTATGGCCGATGGCCAGAAAACAAGGCCGATGGCACAATGCCTTAGCCGATGGGTTGCAGGGATGGCCAACAAGCCACCCTCTTCCCTCAGAAACAAAACCACAAGTCCTTGGTCCACAACCAAGCACAAAACAGACAAGTTGAGAGATCTTAAGGCAAGGCGCGCAGCCGAGACCTTCGAGAACTCAAAACGAACACGAGCATGGATGATCATCGAGTGTTCAAACGATGACATCCAAGTCTTGAGGACGGTCAAAAATGGGGTGTCTATATTATGACATTTAATGTGGCTTAGAAATGAGAACTGTTGAGCATAAGAATACAAGTTTTTTATTATGGCACTTTTCAACTGTAAACAACCTTGACTTCTTTTAAAAGGGGAAAAACACAAAGCACATCAAATATTAAGGAAAATGACATACGTGAGAAGCATTGAATATGTTGAGACTTACATGTTAAAATCTGGAACAGTAACAATATTGAAGAGATCTAGTTCATACTTGAGACCAAATCTGCAAAACAATTTCAAAAGTAGGACTGACCTTCCCGACTACTGCTTACAGGACACTAAAGTGGATGGCCTTCCCCATTAATTCCACCAACCAAACGAATCAAACTGAAATGTTATGGAACAAGACAAAAATAATTATTAAAGAAAGAAAATTAGAGGGTTTTTAAAACCAAAGTAGGGTAATAGAACTTCAGCAACATCCTCTTGTCAATCAAACACCACCCTCTTTTTTTTCTCAAACCTAATTCAACTCTCTGGCCCCTGGTAGGAAAAAGGAAAAATAGAAAATCAAGATAGACATAGAGGTCAACCAACGAAAAAAATTAATTAATAGTAGTAGTGAATAAAAATTTTAGACATAAATTGATTGATTGAATGGCAAAGCATAGCGGCGAAGCGAGAGTAACATTTGGTATCACTACGATGCAGTAAACCTCAAATAATTCAGACATTCCAAGCTATGCTAGCAAAAAATATTTAGGAATGTGTAAGGAAAATGCAGCAATTGAGTTGTAATATAGGAACAAAATAAAAAAAATAAAAACTAAAAACCTAGAGTCCAAAGACTAATAATACTGCCAGCCAAACTTGCAAGAATAGCAAAACCATTACTCTTACAAGTCTAAAGGTTAAAAGCCTCACAAATTGCACAAGAATTATGAATCCCTCAATTTACTAATTTTGCAAGTGGTATAATACTCTCATATGAGCTATGTTACATAGACTCAGAGAGAGTGACGAGTCTAATTTTTTTGATAAATGAGTTGTGTTTTTGACTATATTAAGGGGAAAAGAGCATATATTTTGTAATTAGCGTATTTTAGAAAAAGGTCGTGTTTAGGACCAAATCAATAATACTCCATCCACAAATGATGTAAATCAAACACTTCTACACCACAAGGATGTATAATAAGATATGAGCTCAACCAAACCAAACCAAACCCCAAAAGAAAAAACAAAACAGTATATAGCAGACAAAGCCATGATCATCTATACAAGGCACTGAACGCGTTCCTACAGGTAAGGTTTCATATGTTTCAGCTCATTTGAACTATCTGAAATCAACATAAACCCCATTTCTAAATTAAATCCAAGCAATTTGGCTAGACAAGATGATAAGATTTACATTGTAGACCTAAAGCAAATCATATTTTACACAAAAATGATGTGTCTATATAGGCCATTTCTTAGGCTCAATCTTAATTAATTCAAATTGATATTGGTTCACCTTATCAATGAGATCATAAATATATATAAGTTTTGAATCCATGTTTCAGCCTAATTTCTAAGACCAGGTTCTCTAATCTTCAAGCACACCAAAGCATATCACATGATGAGAAAGGGTTAGTGTGCAAATACCTCAACTGTCAGAAACTATCACAAGAGATGTCGAGGAAGCAATACGAATCCACAAGCTTCAAACTTTAGAGTAAGAACTCATGTCCTTGAAGAAAAGCCTTCAAATACAGAACATCTCTGCAAAAAAAGAACCGATTCCAAAAAAATTTCAACCAAATTCTACTAATCCGTAGGGCTTAAGGCCTTATGGTTTGGAGGGAAGAACATTGAGCAAGAAGAGAAACCCACTTGGATAAGTGAGTGCTTGCATTGGTTCTGTGAATTTTGCTTCCCACAGAAAGTATACGAGCAGGTTACTGAAGGTGTTTTGTAGAATAAGCTTATTTGGGAGAGGGAAATCAAAGAATAAGCCAAGTGACTCTGCCCTATGGCCCTAGTTAATGTAACACCAGAACTATATAGGTTTGTGATGTATGACAACTAAATCAGCAAAAATAGCTAAATTTAGCCAATGATAAAATATATTGAGTTTTCATACATTCAAATAAGCATATTTAAGTTCATTCCAACATGGCATATATAACTGAGAACTGACTATTAATTACTCTCATTCATACAAGTATGTATGCAATTATATGTATGCAAATGCATAATATGTGCATTTATGCTTGTGTCATGCATTTGTTCTATACTTTGGCAATATTTAACATTTAGTGACCAGAAAGGACAAAAGGGAGGGGGGGGAAGAGTTAGAAAGAACAAAACTACGAGGATACACACATGCAACTTATTACTGATAATAAAATAGGTGAGTGGAAATGTATGATTTCCACCACGTTGACAGAGGCGTTCCACAATGAAAAAAACAATGTAATTTCTATAATTTAGCCCAACCACTTTACATGATTTATTGAATTTCCTAATTAGACTAGATTTCATCTTCATATGCATTACAAAAATGTAAATAATTTTATATACTTTCTGCATTAGATAGCAATTTAAAAAAAAAAAATTTAATTTTAAGAGAAAATGAAAGCGCAACATTCCCTTCAACAAGTTAATTCTATTTCAAAAGGGATCGAAAAGCTTAAAAACTAAAAATGGTTTGTTTGTTGAGCCAAAGTTTATAGTGTTAGCAGGATTATAATATCTCTCCATTGTAGAAAACCAAATCAGCTTATAAAATTCTATATTAATATAAAGGGATCAAAATACCTTAAAAAGGCCTTGGAGCAAAAAATCAAACACAGGTGTCCATCTTCTCAACTACTCCCAAACAAAAAAGTGAAACATTATAAAATTATAAAAGCTTAGTTTACTGCACTAAACAAGCCAATAGACAATTTTCCAAATTATGCAAAAGAGCTTTCCAATAATAATGGAAAAGCTTTGCTCAGCGTCATTGTTAAGTTTGTGTTTGTTTCTCCAATTTGGAATTGAGGAATAATGCAGACTTTGAGATGTTAAAATGCTTTCTATAACAATACACTAACAACCCTTCCCCACCCCCTCACCTTGACATTTCCCACCGTTTAATCAAATATATTTGAAATGTAGGTTCCAGAAGAGTGGGTGGAGATTATCAATTAATTATTGAAAACTTGATTTTGTAGTAATGTCAAAAATAATCCAATCAGAATATGAGATGTGTCTAAATAGGGAGTTACCAATAGCCATCACATTTCTAAACAGACAGTTAGCAAATTTTCACATATAGATGCAATAATGTAACCAGAGATGGCCACAAGAATGTTGTCTGCCAAATATTGAACACATTGACTCTCAATTAGTAGCAGAAGTATCTGTTAGGAAACATCAAGAACTATTATACGCTAATTACACACTTCTACACCACAAAGCTGTTAAGCTAATATTGCATCCACAGATGATGTAAATCAAACACCATTTCACACTTTATACCCAAATCAATAACTTCTTTATGTAAGAAGAGATATAAAACATCTATTGCATTATATGAAATGGTTAGAAGAACCCAAAACCAACCTCAAACCACGATATTTTGAACTTAGTTTAATACCACAAAATTGCCTGAGAAATAATCATAAAAGGAAAGCAAATAAATTCTTTACTAATACAATCATAGCATCAAATTTCAATTCAAATAATCAGAATACATGAGAATACATACACAACCAATGAGCAACCATACATGCAATAGTGATTCTGCTTTTGACCCGTTATCTATTGTATTCTGGACTCGGGTTGGTTTGGTTTTGAATAGTTATTCTAATCTCCTTCTCATGTCCTCCCCTTCATTTTGGTTGTCGGGTTGTAGTTGTGCATTTAGGACAGGTTGGTCATTTGTATTTCAAAACCTGTATTGTCCAGATTTCGGCCTTTCCACTCAAGCAGGCATTCTCACACTCGAGCGGGATTCGTCAACTCTCAGTATTTCTTTTTGCAGGTCTGAAATACTAGAAGTATGCATCGGACGCTCGAGCGTCCACTTCCATGCTTGAGCGGGAACCTTCGTCTGCAGAACTTCTGGAAGTGTGCATTCCACGCTCGAGCGCCTCTTTTCATGCTCGAGCGAAACTCTGTGTCTGATGGTCGAGCGGGCTGCGTGTATTTCAGTCCGAGAAGATAACATTTTGAATCATTTTTTCTTTTCTCTCTCTCTCTCTAAAACTTTCGAAAAAGCTTGTTCTTGAGCCTCTCTCTCTAGAATTCACCTTCTCTCTAGGATTTCATCTAGATCCATTGGGATTTCCACTCTAGTGCCTTTGAGAAAAAGGTAGAGCTCGTCAAGATCTATATTTTGATCCGAATAGAAGTGGGTTTCGGCACTCTTGGAGTTTCTCTCTTGTGTGGTTCATCTTTTTCCTTTGAGATAGAGATCTTTCTACGCTTTTATGTGGTATTTAGCTTAGTTATAGTCTCTTGTGTAACAATGGAGTAATTTGGGGAGGTTTTAAACAAACCTAGGGTTTGGACATAAAATGGAAAGAAGAGTTTTAGGTGAAGGTGAAATAAATTCTTGAGGGGTTTGAAAATGATGTTGTGTTGTATAAAAGTTGATGATTTTGGCACTTGGCTAATATTTGGGAAAAGGGAAAGATTTTGCCCTAATTGAATCTAATTACTATTTTATATAAATATTGGAAATTGACATTGAAAATGTGAAATTGAGAGGGTATTGATATGAATGGTGGGATTGGTCAAGTGTTATTTAATTCTTTGGTAGTTTTGAATAAACTATCTGTTATGAGATTTTATATTTGTTTAGAAATATTTGTATTGGGCTATCGGTGGAGGATAGCTGTGATTGTTGTAGAAAATGCATGCGGATTAGGTGAATTGGAACAAATCACTTGTGCTTGTCATTGAACATGACTATATTTATGTACATCGTATATGTATGATCATTTGGAAGTGGAAAGAGGATATACTCCATAGTTTGATTTTGTGTTTAAATACATTGCATATGTATGAATGCTTGTTTGGGAGGAGAAAGGGAATGGACTCCATTATAATTAAGTTGGTTAGAGTGTCCTGGGTTAAAGTCCTGAAATTATACATGGATGCCTAACCCGCGGATGAAATATCCGTAAAATGGAAATTGTAGTGCTTGTATAGCCTACGTCTACATGGGTCCCGTTTGACGTCTGCCCACGGACGAAATATCCGTGAAAGAATGCATGGGTCCCGGTTGACGACTACCCACAGACGAAATATCCTTGAAAGAAAAGTTTGAAGTGTTTGTATGTTAATAATGTGATTTAGAATTTGCGAGTTTTAGTCTCATTTCGGTTGTTTAGAAATAAGGAAATGGACTTATGAATTGGGTCAGATAAGTGAGTTTTAGTCTCATTTCAGCTGTTGAGAAATAAGGAATTAGACTTATGAATTGGGTCAGATAAGTGAATGGAACATGAACTAAAAGTAAACGGATTAAGACTTGAAATGAATATTTTACGGGTGTATAAAGTTATTAAAAGTGTTATTACAAGCATTGTTTATGCACTTGTACATATATCTTTGTTAAATTTCATATACTGTCTTTCGATTATTTCTATTGGGCTATAGCTCACCCTACTTGGGAATAACTTTTCAGGTAATGATGGCATGCATCCACCTAGGCAATAGCGTTGGAGGAATTTTTTGAAGCAAGAGCTTCATCTTTTGATTGTATATTTTTGTAAAGCCAAAGGCTTAAGATGTAATGAGCAAAGCTCACTTTTGTGGTAACCAAGTTAGAGCTTAGAAAGGTGTAAGCCAATAGGGCATCTACTTCTGTTAAACTCTTGTATCCATTAACTTCTTGTAATGAAAGGACTTTATACTCTGATGTATGTTGTTATTTAAATATGCTCATGGGTTATATTTATGGTATTATTTTGGGGGCTTTACAACTTGGTATCAGAGTGTACCGGGTTTGATTACTTTGGGTACGTGGGAAGTGGTTAGTACCACAATGGGTTGGTCTCGCTTGTTTGAGACTTAAGTTTAGACAGTATGTGCTTATATGACAACATGCTTATGTGGTTAATTGGGTATGGGATTGAATTTCTTGGATGTTGATTGGGCCTACGGGTTTCTAGGAGTCCTGTTAGAAAGGCACTTGATCACTGCTATTTCTAATTGGAACTCTAGCAACGCAGTGGGATGGTCATTAGTCAGAGATGAAATTTGTATGTGTTTACATGATTATGTGCTTATGTGGAGTGAATTACTGTTGTCCAACGTATTAAGACGCAAGTGAGTTAGCTTCGACACATTTGTGAATGTGCTAACGTCTTTTGTTACCTTTATTAGGATGTCAGGTCATGGACGTGGTGGTGGTAGGCGTGGTAGGTGCGAGATGCCTATACCAGATGACATTCCAGCATAGGAGGAGGGTATGGGTCAGGCCAACGTGGCCGAGCCAGTGGGTCAACAGGCCATGGGTGCCTTAGCCCACAAAATGGCCGGAGCATTGAGGGAATCGATGGATATTCTCAGAGCTGAGAATCAAGTCCAGGCCCAGGTAGCTGAGGCAGGGCTTTCTTTTCTGAAGAGAGAGTTGTTCCAGTCAAATTTGGATGAGTTTTTGGGTGACCTGAAAGAACCACTAAAGGCAGATGAATGGCTAGAACAGATGGTGAAGACATTTGAGATGCTTGGCATCAAAGATAGGGGTTTGAAAGTGACCTTAGCGTCCTTCCAGTTGAAGGGAGATATGGGTCGATGGTGGAAATATGCGCGGAGACGCATTGGAGGGACTTGGGAGGCTTTTGTCGGTTCCTTCCAAGACAAGTACTTACCTCCCACAGTTAGGGAGAAGTTGAGGGATCAGTTTTCTCACCTCAAGCAGTTGAACACACCTGTAGCCAAGTTTGAGGCCACTTTCACTAAGTTGGTGGCGACTGAGGAGCGTCATTGCCTGGAATTTGAGAAGAGGTTGAGCACTGGACTCATGTTTCGAGTGGCCGGGTCCATGATTAGGGACTATGGGCACCTTGTGGAGGCAGCGGCCTATCTTGAGACTATCATGCAGGCTAAGGAGGAGAGGATGAAGGGCACCAGAAAGAGTCAAGATAGTCTGGGGGACAGTAAAAGGCAGAGGGGTTCTAACTCTCAACAGTCCTAGGGGGTTCAGTCGAGGTCTACCTTTCCAGTACCTGGCTCGGGTTTTGGAAGAGGTGGTCAGGGAGATGTGACTTGCTTCAAGTGTGGCCAGTTGGGTCACAAGTCTTCAGCTTGCCCGCAAAAAGGAGGAGGGCAGCGACCAGCTTCATCTTCGGCTCGTTCGCAGGGCCAGAGTCAGGGTAGAGGACAGTCGCCCACTTGTTATCAGTGTGGTTAGGCAGGGCACCTGAAGAGGTCTTGCCCACAGTTGGGTGGCACATCTGGTGTGTCTGGTTCAAGGCAGACATAGAGCCACCAGCCTTCACAGTCAACATAGGCCTCGAGGGCCAATCAGGGAGCTTCTTCGGCTCAGTCAATGCAGCAGGCCTATGCTCCGAGAGGTGAGCAGGTAGATCAGAGGCCAACGGGGCGTGTGTATGTTGTTATCGCGCCAGAACTTGTACTGGCTCCATCTGTTGTAAGAGGTACCTTCTTGTTTTATAATTTAGTTGCTAGTATATTGATTGATATGGGTGCATCCCATTCCTTTATCTCGTCTGCATTTGCATCAATTTTGGGATTAGAGTTGGCACAATTAACATCTCTTATTTGTGTAGAGTCCCTTATTGGTGGTGAGGTCATCCTGAAACAGGTTTGTCGGGGTTGTGATATAGAGGTTGTCGGTTGTTGACTTCCATTTGCATTTGTTTTGCTTGATATGATTAGTTTTGATGTTATTTTGGGTGTGGACTGGTTATCATCATACCAAGCTGTTATAGATTGCTACCGTCAAAGGGTTACAGTATGTACCTTGAGCAGGGATTGCTTTTATTTCTTGGGGGACTGGGTGGATAGGGTCTTATCGCCGGTGTATGATCCGCGTCGATGGAGTGAACTTAGTTGTCTTCTTGCTAGCTTTCAGAGTAGTGAGTGTGATGAAATTCGAGTTGAGCTACCTAGAGTGGTTTGTGAATACTCAGATGTCTTTCCCGAGGATCTTACTAGTTTGCCACCTCACCGAGAGATAGAGTTCTCTATTGACTTAGTGCTTGACATAGCATCGATTTCTATGGCACCATACCAGTTTGGACCTGCTGAGTTGAGTGAGTTGAAGGTTCAACTCCAAGAATTGTGAGATAAGGGTTTTATCCGCCCTAGTACTTCACCTTGGGGAGCACCGGCTCTCTTTGCTAAAAAGAAAGATGGAGCCTTGCGACTTCGTATCGATTATCGAAAGTTGAACCAGGTGACTATTAAGAACAAGTACCCAATGCCTCGTATAGATGATCTGTTCAATCAATTGAAAGGGTCTTGCTGTTTCTCTAAGATAGACCTGAGGTCCGGTTGCCATCAGTTAAGGGTAAGGGAGGAGGATATCCCGAACACGGCATTCTGTACGCGGTATGGCCCCTACGAGTTTCTTGTGATGCCTTTTGGGCTAACTAATGCTCTAGCGGTATTTATGGATTCGATGAACCGGATCTTCCGTGAGTTCCTTGATCGTTTCGTGGTCACCTTTGTGGACAACATTTTGATTTACTCTCCTTTTGAGGAAGAACATGAGGAACACTTACGAGTAATACTTGAATTACTTAGAGCCCATAAGTTGTATGCTAAATTCGGGAAGTGTGAATTTTGGCTGAAAATGGTTAAGTTCTTAGGCCATGTGGTATTTGGGGAAGGGGTGACTGTGGACTCATCCAAGATAGAGGCAGTGCAGGATTGGGCATAACCTAAGAACGCCTTCAAAATTTGTAGTTTCATGGGGTTGGCCGGGTATTACCGTTGGTTTGTGAGGGATTTCTCTAGACTAGCTTCACCTTTAACTAGGCTGATGAAGAAGGGAGCCAAATTTGTATAGGATGAGACTTGTGAGAAATCATTTCAAGAACTTAAGGTTAGACTTACTAGTGCACCAGTCTTGATTATTTCGAAGAGGGGTTTGGTTACTCAGTTTATTGTGATGTTTCACGAGAAGGTCTGGGTTGTGTGTTGATGCAAGAGGGAAAAGTAGTGGCCTATGGCTCACGTCAATTGAAAACACACGAGAGGAACTATCCTACTCATGATCTAGAACTAGCAGCGGTAATATTTGCCTTGAAAATTTGGAGGCATTATCTTTATAGTGAGAAATTTGAGGTGTTTTCTGATCATCAGAGTCTGAAGCACTTGTTTACCCAAAAGGACTTGAATTTGAGGCAAAGAAGGTGGATGGAGTTCATAGAGGATTACGATTTTGAGTTACATTATCATCCCGGAAAGGCCAATGTTGTGGCCGATGCTTTGAGTAGGAAGTTTATTAGCAATATAGCTTGTATCGCCATCCGGGAATGGGAAATGTTGGGTACTCTTGGGGAGTTTGACTTGCACCTTGGTGAGTCAGTTGAATCTGCGGCCTTGTTTTCCGTGGTTGCACAACCGACACTTGTGAACCGAGTGTTAGAAGCGCAGAGAGGTGATCTTGAGGTAGAAACCCTTAGGGAGAAGATCTCCAATGGAAAGGTAGAGCGGGGCTTGAGTATGTATTATGACTCAAGTATTAGATACCGAGACTTTTTGTTTGTGCTGGAGTCTTGCCGGGAGGAAGTACTCCGAGAGTTTCATCATTCATACCTTGCGGTGCATCCGAGAGGCACAAAGATGTATCACGATCTACGTCACCTGTTTTGGGGGAGAGGAATGAAGAAGGATGTAGCCGTGTTTGTATCGAAATGCCTTACTTGTCAATAAGTGAAAGCCAAGCATCAGAGACCAGCGGGTTTGTTACAACCCTTGCTTATAGTTGAGCAAAAGTGAGAATAAGTCACGATGGATTTTGTTGTGGGTCTTCTGCAGACTCAACGTGATAGTGATGCCATTTGGGTGGTAGTTGACCGGTTGACCAAGTCCGTGCACTTTATACCTATGCGCGTAAGTGATTCGGTAGACCATCTTGCCGACTTGTATATTAGGGACATAGTGAGGTTGCACAGGATTCCTAGGACGATCATTTCGGATAGAGATCCGCGTTTCACAGCCCAATTGTGGCAGAGTTTGCAGGGTGCCTTGGGCACTAGATTGACCTTTAGCACTACGTATCATCCTCAGACTGGCGAGCAGTCCAAGCGTACTATTCAAATCCTTGAGGATATGCTTTGAGGTAGTGTGCTAGATTTTAAGGGATCATTGGAAAGGCACCTACCCTTGGTGGAGTTTGCCTACAATAACAATTTTCAAACGAACATTGGCATGGCACCATTTGAGGGCTTGTATAGCCGACCTTGTAGGTCTTTGGTGTGTTAGGCTGAGATGGGCGATGCACCTTTGTTGGGCCCAGAGTTAGTTCGGGAAACGACGGAGAAAGTGGCACTTATTCGTAGGAGGTTGATTATGGCTCAGAGTCGCCAAAAGAGCTATGCAAACCGTAGGAGGAAACCCTTGTCTTTTGAGGTGGGAGATCATGTGTTCCTGAAAATATCACCTAGGCGGGGTTTGATGAGATTTGGGAAGAGTGAGAAGTTGTCCCCTTGATTTATTGGCCCTTTTGAAATCCTCGAGCAGATTGGGAAGGTTGCTTATCGGTTGGCGTTGCCACCACAGTTTTCCGGGGTTCATGACATGTTTCATATTAGTATGCTTCAGAAGTCTGAGCCGGATCCATCACACGTGTTGGATTAGACTGACTTCAAGGTAGATAAAGATGCCTCATATGAGGAGAGACCAGTGAGAGTCTTGGACAGACGAGACCAAGTCTTGCAAGGCAAGACAATTTCCTTAGTAAAGGTATTGTGGAAACATCATGGGGTTGAGGAAGCGACTTGGGAGCGTGAATTGGAAGTCCGAGAGAAATATCTGGACTTGTTTGCTAATATCTAAACATGTAAAACCCAAGTTTTGTATATAATTATTTTTGGATAGATTGGTAATTAAATTAATTTATATGGGTCATTTAGTAATATCAAGGAATTAATTATGAGATGGCATTATTATTTCTATAACATAGGTGGGTAATTTTGCAATTTTGGAAAAAGAAAAATATTAGGTTAAATAAGCCATCATGCCGTGGCTTTTAGTCTTGGAGAAGAAAACAACCAAAAAAAAAAAGAAAAAAAGAAAAAAGAAAAAGGCATGGATGTTGCGAAAGAGAAAGGCAGCAAGGGTTTGGAAAAAAAAAATTAAAGAAAAGAAATCAAAACCAAAAGGAAGAGAGAGGATTCATAAAAGTGGTGGTTTTGCTTTATTCATCACTTAGGTAAGATTTATTTTATTGTATTCCTATCTATGATTTTAGTGTTAATATATCAATAGATGATTTTATGGGCATATATGATTAAATAAATATATCGATGTAGTCTATGTTGGGGGTCTCGGTTTCACTCAATTTTAGAGTGTATTTTGCATTCCGTTTGGGTGGTTCATATTTTGAGATTGATATGTGATAGGTTAAGTTTAATGGTGGTGTGTTTGTGGGATACAAGATTGACTACAAGCAGTTACAAATTTTTACATGTATATAAACAACAATAGAATAATATGGGTTGAGAATTTCTGAAGCCGTGATGGCTTTGTTTTGATGCTAAATTGTGGGAGTTCCTAATAGGCTATTGGGTTAATTTATTCTATTGTTGTTACAAGAAGAGAAGGATGGGTGCACATAATAATTGTTTATGCGGTGTAATATTTTATTAGGTTTGTGAGATTAAGGTGGATCTTGATAATTTGAGATTAGCTTGGGAAATATTATTTTAGCTGTTTGAGGTAAGTAACCCTCTATCGTTGTTAGTTCATTTTTATTCCTATTGAATTGTTGGAAATTATAAATATTTATTTATAGCCTTCCTATTCTCCTAAAATTAAAATATGGGTCAAGTATAAAACAACATCGGATGTTATTATGGAAGTTATTTGAATATTTAGTGAAACTATTCGGAAAATTGTACGAAATGTTTATTTTGAAAATATCGAATATTTTATTTAAAAGTTGTGTATTGTTTGAATTCTGAACATCACTCTAGTCTGACTATGATTTGAACCCTAGCCAATGGAGGTTATTTATTGGCACAGAAACTAGTTTCTTTTGGGGCTTTACCACCGGCCTATGTGTGATTCTGGGCCTTGTCACAGGCTAAGTGACCGTAGTCACCAAGACTTGGGTTTTGTGAATTGCATCAATGAACCATTTGAATATTGAGCCATCAATTTTGAACTACGAAATTTCATCGAATTACCTCATTGTCTTTTCAATTAAAATGTATTGCTACACTGTTTATTTTCAGCTACGAAACCATCTTATAAAATAATTGTTCATTTATTGAATGGTAGCAAAAATATATTTATTGGTTATCCACTTTTTTTTTTTTTGGGGCATACTTGATCCAGCTAGCAGTGGTGGTTTGTTATTTACTGGGCTGTCTAGCTTACCCTTATTTTATTTTATTTTCATATTCTGAAGAGTAGAGCTGTGTGGGGTTTTTACTTGCGGGAGTGCCGAGAGTAGGACTATGATTTAAGTACTTGGATTATTATTTTGTTAGTGGATTATATTAGTGGACTTGGTGGACAATTTCATATGATAAGAATTATTTATTTTTATGGATTTTAGCATTATGATAATTAAGGATTTAATTTGAGTCTTTTACATTGTGGATTATGTGATTGGACTCTTAGCCTTGCATGCTCACTTAAATGAGTGTGCGGCGTTGTCACGGAGCATGGGGCGCGACAAAACATGTATTGAGATTTTGATTATAATGATGAAAAGTGTAAGCATTGCATATGTATTAGATTATGAGAACGTTGTATATGTTATCGGCATTTTGAAATTTGTGAATTCAATGTAAACATCGTATATGTTTTGAGAATATGGAATATTGTGGATGTTATGTCACTTTTGGGACACATTGTATATCTTGTGAGAATTCTGAAAATGCGGGTTTTGATTAACATTGTAAACGTTTTGGAAATTTGTAAATTTCATTTTAATGTGGGACATGTGCATCGAGTCGGTGAGAATGGATGACCGGAGGATGGGTCATGGTACTGAATTCATGGGAATAATATTGTTGGGAATGGTTTAACTATATTTGTGAACTTGATTTGTAATTTCGGGGACGAAATTCCTTAAGAGGGGGAGGTTATAGCGATTCTGGTTTTGACCCCGTTATTTATTGTATTCCGGACTTGAGCTGGTTTGGTTTTGAAAAGTTATTCTTATCTCCTTCTCTTGTCTTCCCCTTCATTTTGCTTATCGGGTTGTAGTTGTGCGTTTGGGACAGGTTCGTTGTTTGTATTTCAAAAACTGTATCACCCAGATTTTGGCCTTTTTGCTCGAGCGAGCATTCTCACACTCGAGTGAGATTCGTCAACTCTTAGTATTTCTTTTTGCAAGTCTGAAATACTGGAAGTGTGCATCGGACGCTCGAGCGTCCACTTCCACGCTCGAGCGGAGACCTTCGTCTGCAGAACTTCTGGAAGTGTACATTCCACGCTCGAGCACCATTTTTCACGCTCGAGTGGAACTCTGTATCTGACACTCGAGTGGGGCTTTCCACGCTCAAGCGGGCTGCGTGTATTTTAGTCCGAGAAGATAACATTTTGAATCACTTTTTCTTTTCTCTCTCTCTCTAAAACTTTCCAAAAAGCTTGTTCTTGAGCTTCTCTCTCTAGAATTCACCTTTTCTCTAGGATTTCATCTAGATCCATTGGGATTTCCACCCTAGTGCCTTTGAGAAAAAGGTAGAGCTCGTCAAGATCTATATTTTGATCCGAATAGAAGTGGGTTTTGGCACTCTTGGAGTTTCTCTCTTGTGTGGTTCATCTTCTTCCTTTGAGGTAGAGATCTTTCTACACTTTTATATGGTATTTAGCCTAGTTATAGTCTCTTGTGTAACAATGGAGTAATTTGGGGAGGTTTAAACAAAGCTAGGGTTTGGACATAAAATGGAAAGAGGAGTTTTGGGTGAAGGTGAAATAAATGCTTGAGGGATTTGAAAATGATGTTGTGTTGTATAAAATTTGATGATTTTGGCACTTGGCTAATATTTGGGAAAAAGGGGCGATTTTTCCCTAATTAAATCTAATTATTATTTTATATAAATATTGGAAATTGACATTGAAAATGTGAAATTGAGAGGGTATTGATATGAATGGTGGGATTGGTCATGTTATTTCATTCTTTGGTAGTTTCGAATAAACTATTTGTTATGAGATTTTATATCTGTTTAGAAATAATTGTATTGGGCTATCGGTGGAGGACAACTATGATTGTTGTAGAAAATACATGCGAATTAGGCGAATTGGAACTAATCACTTGTGCTTGTCATCGAACATGACTATATTTATGTACATCGTATGATCATTTGGGAGTGGGAAGAGGATATACTCCATAGTTTGAGTTTGTGTTTAAATACATTAGATATGTATGAATGATTGTTTGGTAGGAGAAAGGGGATAGACTCTATTATAATTAAGTTAGCCGGAGTGCTCTGGGTGAAAATCCCGAAATTATACATGGGTGCCTAGCCCGTGGACGAAATATCTGTAAAATGGAAATTGTAGTGCTTGTATAGCCTACGTCAACATGGGTCCCATTTGACGGCTGCCTACGGACGAAATATCCGTGAAAGAATACATGGGTCCCGGTTGACGGCTACCTGCGGACGAAATATCCTTGGAAGAAAAGTTCGAAGTGCTTGCATGTTAATAATGTGATTTAGAATTTGTGAGTTTTAGTCTCATTTCGGTTGTTGAGAAATAAGGAAATGGACTTATAAATTGGGTCAGATAAGTGAATGGAACATGAACTAAACGTAAACGGATTAAGACTTGAAATGAATATTTTACGGGTGTATAAAGTTATTAAAAGTGTTATTGCGAGCATTGTTTACGCACTTGTACATATACCTTTGTTAAATTTCATATACTGTGTTAGATCATTTCTACTGAGCTATAGCTCACCCTACTTGGGAATAACTTTTTAGGTAATGATGGCATGCCTCCACCTAGGCAATAGCGTTGGAAGAATTTTCGGAAGCAAGTGCTTCATCTTTTGATTGTATATTTTTGTAAAGCCAAGGGCTTAAGATGTAATGAGCGAAGCTCACTTTGTGGTAACCAAGTTAGAGCTTGGAAAAGTGTAAGCCAATAGGGCATCTACTTTTGTTAAACTCTTGTATCCATTAACTTCTTGTAATGAAAGGACTTTATACTCTGATGTATGTTGTTATTTAAATATGCTCATGGGTTATATCTGTGGTATTATTTCGAGGGCGTTACACATGCAAATACATACACAATTTGAAACTAATGAGCAGCCATACATGAAAATACATACACAATGAGTCGGATTAGGGCTTTGAGCGTAATGAGAGAGAAAGGAAAAGAGGGGAAAAGGTATCAAACCACTTAAATCAAACCTATTTACCACATCAAACCCTAGAAATCAAACCACTTAAACCAAACCCATTTATGAAATCAACACGAAATTAGACTTGGTAAATCATGTAAAACCCTAAAGCAAGAGTGAGAAATGGGACAATCGAAGAAGGGAAAGAGAGATAGAGACAAAGACAGAGAGCGAGCGAGTGAGAGAGAGATAGAGAACGAGCGACTGAGTGAGAGCAAAGAGAGAGAGAGAGAGAGAGAGAGAGAGCAAAAGAGAGAGGTAAGAAAAAGAAAGAACATGTTCGTATAACAGCGATGGCCATGGTGATTTGCGACTGCAGCGATGTGCGACGGATATGAGCAACGGTGGTGAGGGACTTCGGTGAAGTGAGGAGGTGAGGTTCTCTGTGTATGAGAGAGACAGAGGAAAGGGACTCAAATCTGGGCGCCTAAAATATGTTCCCACTAGATATTATAAATCTTTTCGCGACTAAAACGTTCTTTAGTCACCGTAAGCTGACTATTTGGCGACTAATTGTTCTTTTTTCGGAAAAAAATTGAGTATACCGCGACTAAATATTTTTTACTCGCCAAAACTGCATATTTGCCGACCAAATTCTTAGGCGCCAAAGAGTAACAGTGCAAATGTGGCTATTATTTGGCAACTAAATTTATTTTAGTCGGCAAAAATTAGTATACTACGACTAAAATAAAATTTCGTAGCTGAAAAACTAGAGTAACGACGACTAATAATTTTTTTAGTCGCCTATTGTGAAAAATTTACCGACTAATGTTTTTTTTAGTCGCCAATAAATAATATACGTCGACTAAAATATTTTAGTAGCAAAAACTTGGACCAACGGTGACCAAAATAATTTTTAGTAGGCAAAAATTGAACTTTTGGCGACTAAATCCCTTTTTAGTTGCCAAATTTGGTCGCCAAAAGTGTAAATTGTTGTAGTGTTTAAAGACAGAATAAGAATGAATAAAACATTTTTGTGCATAAATTTGCTTTTATTATTTCAAATTTATCAACATCTAGAGAGATGTTGATTGAACATATAATAAGAAAATAAATAAAACATATTTAAAGACATGATTGTAGAATGAAATCTTCACAAAAGTGAAGTTTAAAGCATAATGAATACTTGAACCCTCTTTATTCTCTTACCAGCCATCTTGTTTGACCTAAAATGACCATCAATCCACCAAGAAAGAATCCTTCTTGCAACAATTATTACCATTTTCATTAATCTATGAGCTGCAAAGCCAAATTGGAGTGACCTTGTCGTAATTTCTTTAGTAAACATTGTGTGGAGGTGGAGGAGAGGTGTAGTAGTATACATGAGGAGGTGGTGGTGATGATGGTGATTTGAAGTAATATGGTGGCCGGGGTGATGGAGATGGAGGGAGAGGTGAGGGTGATGGTGGGGGAAAAGATTTGTAGATGTAGGGGGTGGAGGTGAAGGAGATGGAGGTGATGGAGACTTGGAGTAATAGGGTGGAGGTGGTGAAGGTGAAGGTGATGGTCGTGACTAGTACACATATGGAGGAGGGGGTGATGAAGATGGAGGAGGTGGGGACTTGTACACATATGGAGGAGGAGGTGATAGAGACGGTGATGGTGGAGACTTGTAGACGTAAGGAGGTGAGGGAGACATAGATGGTGGTGGTGGAGATTTGTATACATAAGGAGGTGGAGGTGATGGAGATGGTGGGGGTGAAGACTTGTAGACATATGGAGGTGGGGGAGATGGAGATGGTGGTGGTGGAGATTTGTATACATAAGGTGGTGGAGGTGATGGAGATGGTGGAGGTGGAGACTTGTATACGTAAGGAGGCAGAGGTGATGGAGAAGGTGGTGGTGGGGATTTATAGACATAAAGAGGTGGAGGTGATGGAGATGGTGAGTGTAGAGACTTGTATACGTAAGGAGGTGGAGGTGATGGAGAAGGTGGTGGTGGGGATTCATAGACATAAGGAGGTGGAGGTGATGGAGATGGTGAGGGTGGCGACTTATAGACATAAGGTGGTGGAGGTGATGGAGAAGGCAGTGGTGGGGATTTGTAGACATAAGGAGGTGGGGGTGATGGAGGTGGAGGTGGTGGAGACTTGTAGACATAAGAAGGTGGGGGACACGGAGATGGTGGTGGTGGAGATTTGTATGCATAAGGAGGTGGAGGTGATGGAGATGGTGGGGGTGGAGACTTGTATACATAAGGAGGTGGTGGTAATGGAGAAGGTGGTGGTGGGGATTTATAGACATAAGGAGGTAAGGGTGATAGAGATGGTTTGGGTGGAGATTTGTATACATAAGGAGGTGGAGGTGAGGGAGATGGTGGGAGTGGAGACTTGTAGACATAAGGAGGTGGTGGTGATGGAGATGGTGGTGGTGGAGACTTGTAGACATAAGGAGGTGGTGGAGACGGAGATGGTGGTGGTGGGGATTTGTAGACATAAGGAGGTAGGGGAGACGGAGATGGTGGTGGTGGAAATTTGTATACATAAGGAGGAGGAGGTGACGGAGAAGGTGGTGGTGGGGATTTGTAGATGTAAGGAGGTGGAGGTGACGGAGATGGTGGTGGTGGAGACTTGTAAACATAAGGTGGGGGAGACGGAGATAGTGGTGGTGGAGATTTATATACATAAGGAGGGGGAGGTGACGGAGAAGGTGATAGTGGAGATTTGTATACATAAGGAGAAGGTGGTGATGGAGAAGGTGGTGGTGGGGATTTGTAAACATAAGGAGGTAGCCGGGACCGAGATGGTGGTGCTGGGGATTTGTAATAGTAAGGACTCTCATGCTTGTAACTTGGTGGCGATGGTGATAGAGAGTTGTATGCATAAGAAGAAGGTGGTGACAGTAGAGATGCATAAATGTATGGATCAGAGAAAGCTGCCACATAATTTGTAGCTAGCAAAAGTAAAGCCAAGGCACATAGTGCCCTTGGCCAAAGAGAGGCCATCTTTGCAACAACTTGATTTGGCTGCTAATAGAAATTAATAAATGAAGACTTCTTGTTGATGATGGCTTTACAATGGGGAGGCATACCCTTTATATAGTCATCCCTTCAATTAATGTAACATTTGTATACTATTGTTTGACAAAATCTTTTTGGTTTTTAAATATTAAAAAAAATACAAAAGCCTCTCATTTTCATTCAAACTGGATAATGGGTGTCCTGGATAATGGGTGTCCACTAACCATTTTGTACATGAGATGAGAAACAGTCAATTTGCATAATTTTTTATTTTATTTTTTTATTTTATATTTTGTAAATTCTATACCATCAATAGATTTTTATTTAATGTTCTTATCACTAAGCACAAACCATAGCAAGAAGAAGAAACAATCACAAAAAACAAACAAAAAAAACACGAAAAACAAATTTACATAATTTGACTAGATTACCTACATTCACGGCTCATACTAGTTTCATTATATTGTTAGAAGAGAAGAGTTACAAATTTACAACACAACTACTATGTAGCGATCAATTTATATGCTAGGGTTTTATATCAATAAATTAATGTAATATTCTTAGTGCAATTTGCCACAAGGGCACATGATAAGCATACAGTACTAATTAGATTTCACAATTCCAACATAAAAAATAAATAAAATAAATTGCATATAGCAGTAATTAAAATTTTTTTTTAAAGAAATTAGGTATGGCATGGGTTGCACAAGAAACTTTCCAATTCGTTGAAACTGATCAATGGGTGAGGCGGTTGTCTGAAATGTGACAAACCTAGGACTTAGGTGATTTACATATGTAATTAAATTCACATTTATGCATTTTAAATTCACATTTATGCATTTTATTAATGTTGAAAAAGCTTGAGTAAAAATGGAAATGGAGCCATAGTTGTTAATTAGGATTGACAATTGGTTTCATACATGATCATAAAAGTCACAAATATAGCAAAAATCATATTAATTATTAAATCTTTTTGGAATATCATGTAAACGTTTGCTTGTTCAATAATGCATGATCATGAGGTCACTTTGTTCCTCCTCTCCAATAAGGTGCCGTATGTCATTAGGCAGGTACATGACAACAAGATTATTTCTTAATATTTTTTTTTTTTTTGAAAGTTAATACAATTTTAAGTACTTCATAATCAATTTCTTGTAGCACATTCTCATATGAGAAGTTAGGGTTTCAACCCTCTGAAATAATTTTGTTAGTTATTATCTATATCACTTTCTTACAAGTGCCCCCATCGCTTAGTGGCCATCCATTCCTACTTTTGTTATACGTAAACAAAAAATAAAAACAAAAATAAAGAAAGAGGAAAAAAAAAACACAAATGTAAAATAAACTTGTTTAGAAAATTAAGTAATTATAATGCTTTACAACTCATTATTATAATTAATTAATCAATTTGATGAGAAAGTGTTGACACTAAATTTTACCAGATTTTTGCTAACAGAAAGATTAGTTTTTCTTAAGCATTTTGTGAAGAAGAAAAGGGTGTAGTTAGATAAGAAATATTCAAAAGCAAAATCATTCTAAATTTACTAAACAAATATAGGGTAAATTACATTTTCCACCCTCAAATTTTCATCTAAATTTCACTCTCACCAATGGTCACCAATGGTGACTTATTGCGATGGTAATTTCTATCTCAAAAATAAGGAGCCATATGTTCGATGGTTTTTGCAACAACAAACCTATGGCCGCCACGAAAGGCTCATTTTTTGCGATGATTCTTCCTTCCCGATGAAAATATATATATATATTTTTTATTTATTTTATTTTTTATTTTTTTTACGATGGGCATCATTGTGCCATCACTAATAGCCACAAAAATACCCAAAATTCCCAAATTCTCAAACGCTTGGCGCCTCTGATATTTTTGTTTCCCTCCATTTTCTCTCTCTCTCTCTCTCTCTCTCTCTCTCTCTCTCTCTCTCTCTCTCTCTCCATCTCCATCTTTCATCTACAAGTTCACTCCCGCTGGTATCAGTTTGTTGATCCACCTTCACCAAGCCGACATCGCCGCCCACTCTCTCTCGATCTCACCATCAATCTCGATCAGTACATGGATATCACCTCTCTCAAAGCTTTAGGAGTCTTTAACGTTCAATGGGTACCTCTCAAGGTATTGCAGATCCAAATTTTATAAATTTATTTGCAATTTGCACTCATCTATTTTCATCTCTCTTTTACTTCCTTGGAAAACCCGAGAGTTTGACGGTAATGACTCTCTCTCTTTCTCTCAGTTTTGATTTAAGAATTTTGCATTCGATATTTGTATCTACACAAATAATACAGACTATACACTTACAGCATGCCTTATCCAAAACTAGTAAACCAACATTTGTTCCCATAACCCAATTCAATAAACCTTTCCTTTACAATAATAATAATAATAATAATTGCAAAGAGAATGAGAGTTGTAATATTCAAAGTTGTTGCCTTGGGGTCTCCGTTGTTGATTCTGTTTTAGGGGAATCATTGTCCAGTCACCAGGTGCTCAACGAAATGCCTCTTTCAGATACATTTTTGTATAAGGATATGTGGTAGGGATTATGTACCAATTTTTGATGACCCTTCAAGACTTGGATATCCTTGCAGGTACATCCGATGATGAGTCTGTTTGTTTGCCGAGCGCTTGAAGTCTTCAGCAGAATGCCACAATTTTGAGCCTTTCAAACCTTGCATCCTTTTTGTCTCATTTTTGGACCATGCCTTGGTCTTTCTAGCCTGCAACCTCTGGTGGCCTGCCAGCCATCGCTAGAGGCTGCCGGCCATCACTTTTGGTGTGCCGGCCACTGATGTGGCTTGCCGGCTATAACTGATGGTCAGCCAACCACCAGTGTTTTCTGCAGATATTTTATGCCAGCTGTGCCAACTGTTTGCACAGATACTTACATCTGTCCATACATGGAGGCCTGGATCTCCTTGTAGAAATTTCATGTTTTCTACATATAGGGACCCCCTCTCTCATGTTTTGAGGTTAGAAAATTTTAAACTAAAAATTTTCCTCTCTCTACAAATTCTCTACACTTTTGCCTACTTACACTACACTCTTGCCTATACATCCTTAACCAAACTTGATCACCTTTGAGCTGAGGTTCCTTAAGGCCTTCTTGGAGCTCTTGAAGTTGGTTTTGGCTTGAATTGTTGCGTAGAATCACTCTTCTCTTCAAGAGGTATAATACTAGTTTTGTTAGCTTGTTTTGTATACTTGTTTTTCTATCTATTCCTACTATTTTTGGGCTGTTTTTGGTCCATAAAAAGCTCTGTTTTTGTAGGATGAAATTGGTGGTTTGGCCATTTAAGGTTAGGGGGGTATCTCACCCTTCTTTATTCCTTGCTTTTAAGGCTTTTCCACCTTTGTTTCCCATCTTCAAACTATCTCTTTTTGGGCTTTTGAGCACTGAATTTCAAAGTATTTTCAATGGTAAAAATGAAGTTTTGAAGTCCAAATTTGGAGGGGTTAGCCTCCCCTCCTTGTGTCTTGTTTGTTAGCCTAGTTGGTGCCATGCTTTAGCTTATTTTTCTAGCTTGTTGTAGCTTTATTCCAGCATGCTTTAGGCTCTATTTTGGACTTTTTTTTAACTCTATTTTGGGTTGGTTATTGCATTTGAGGCTTATATTGCATGGTTGTATTGTAATAGTCCTCACAAGCTTGGTGTTTTAGGCCTTTAGACACCACTTGTTTGAGTTGATTGCATGTTTTTAGTGCTTTTCACACTTAATTTCAGCACTAACCATCTCTGCAACCTCTCTCCTTTCTTGGCTTTTAATTTTTCTTTGAAAGTGGTTTCAAGTCACTTGTTTACCTAAGTGTGGAATTGAGGTTTCATACTTAATGGTTTAATCGCTTATGGGGTTCATTACCAACGGTATGATACTTCTTTCATACCTAAAGCAACTTGTGTTTTGAGTTCTCTTTCTATTAGAGGACTTTAATTCACCTTTGGACTTAATTTGATCAAAGGATGGTTGGTAATCTAAAATTGAGTAATTAAAACTTGGGACTAAAAGTGTGCAAGATAATAACTTGGTGTGCTCAATCGGACGTTAATTGAACACAAGGAAGCTTGGGCCATTTCATACTTGTTAGTGATGGAATGATCCAAGTCTCCAAGGTCAACTTCTTCCCTTGATCTTTCATTAAAGGGAGGAGGTTTGTGTCTTGTTTTTGCATTTATTGAGCTTGCACATCTCGAGTCACAAACCATCATGCAATGAAATTTCTTGAATTGGAGGTTTGTGGCTTAAGTTCACAACTCCTTGGATTTGTTCATAAAAAGAAGGGATGAGTTGTGCAAACAATCCTTGAAAATACCCTGTATATGCTCTATTTGTCCTCTGTTGCAGCAAGATGAACCAGTGCATCAATGGCCGGCAGGCCACTCTCATGGCCGGCAGGTGGCCGGCAACATTCACCAGTGGCCGGCTAGCCACTGATGCAAATCTTAGCAAAGTGTTGGTAAGGTGCAGCAAAATTGTTCTGGAAGTGTTCAATTGTGCAAACAGAGGCATTAGGGAGCAAAGCAAAGGTTTTTTCGTGTCATAACCCGAACCCGCCCCTATGGATTAAGGTCATAACCGGCCAGTAATCAAGGGATTACCTACTGCCTCAAACCAAATAAAACCTATTTCATTAGAGTTAAGGGGCCAAACAGAAGCAAACTTACAAATTGTCCATAGAGTTGTGCTTACATGGCACATCAAATCATCAAAAAGATATATCCAATAATAACCCACACCCGAAGGGGAATAACATGTAAGTTTTACACAACAGGATCATTCAAGTCTTAGTCAGCCAAACAAACTTATATACAAAGGTAAACCAACGTTTTCACCAACATTAGCAAAAATATAACCAGAGAACAAAAGGGCAAAAACAAGTCTCATACGTGAGACGTTAAGGCTGACTCCTCAAAACTTTGACTGTATTTCACATACTTCACCGAGGCTGGGTTTGAACATCTCTTAGCTCACCTACATACACATGAATGAGAGTGAGCGAAAGCCCAGTGAATAACATCAAATAAAGAGATACATGAATGAAGTTTGAAACAGATATACATACATCCAACGGCCTTGGGCCCATTTATGGTTTTATCTAGTACATTGGACGGCTTCAAGCCCGAGTATATCAAACGGCCTCTAGCCCATTTCATTCATGTCAAACGGCCTCCGGCCCAATCATTTGTGTCCAACGGCCTTTAGCCCAATCATTCATGTCAAACGGCCTTTGGCCCAATCATTTATGTCCGACGGCCTTTGGCCCAATCAATTATGTCCGACGGCCTTTGGCCCATTCAATTATATCCGACAGCCTTTGGCCCAATCATTTGGTACAACGAATATTTGTCCACAATTCAAATTAACAATCTTATGAAATTCAAATAAGAGAAAGCAATTGGACAAATAGCATACTTCAAAATTTGTTTACTAAGATATTACTCACAGTGTTCTATCGGAGGATTCGTCCTTGTGCTCAACCCTACATAAAGCATAACACATAATGGGTCACAAGCAATTCAATCCGTTCTTAATTTATTCATTCCTCTTAGGCCTTTTTCTTATCTTCTTAATCCATTCACAGTGCTCAATGCATGCCTAAGAGAGCTTAGAAGTGAAAGAGAATGGAAAGCAAGCCATACAATACTCTTATAAAATTTCTGAAAGAGGACTTCCCGCTCGAGCGCAGGTTTCCACGCTCGAGCGGACCCCTTTTGTCTGCAAAAGTACTGGTTACTCTATTTCTGCGCTCGAGCTCAACTTTGGGCGCTCGAGCTGAGAGTCAAAATATGTGTACAGACATTTGAGCAGACATCAATGTCTGCAAAAGTTCTGGAAGCTAACATTTCACGCTCGAGCGGCGTTTACCCCGCTCAAGCGGATATGCCGAATTCTTGAATTTCCAGAATTGTTCTTGAAGTTCAAACTTGGTATTCAAAGGCCCTAAATTCATGATTTTGGTTCAAAAACATGGAAGCACATTATATAATATGAGAATATAAGAATATGAGACCAATTGTTCAAATTCATGGTCTTTTCCAAAATCATTTTGAGTTTTCTTCAAAGGTTTCAAAAAACATGTATTCAACTTCATACAAACTCCATATCTTCATCAATTAAGCATGCATGTAAATTCTTGACTCTAATTCTATTCCAAGTGGTACAAATGACACTTATAATCATGGAACTGTAGACGTCCCCGAACGCCCCGGGAGGGATGAGTCCCCCGTTCCGTTCGTTTTGGGCTCACTACAGTTCAGGACTCAAATTGTCACGGTTCTTAATCTGAACCAAAGAGTCCAAATCCGACAAATCGTTTTGAGAAAACAGATTTTTTAAAGAAGTGCCAAACATGGACTGCTTTGCCAGATACAGAGTCACCACCTAAATGTTTTATTTTTGGGAAATTTAGGAAACCCTGACTTGTTGCCTAAGGCCACGTGTCCGTCATCACCAAAGTTGCCTCGGCTCGGGAACTTGGGTACGATTGGGGAAGGTCACTTCGTGAGCACCCCCCCTCGCCCGATCAAAGATCGGCCTCTACTAACCATGATATCTAGTTTTGAAGACATTATGCGTTCTTATTCCGGTTATTAGCCTAGATTTACTATGTGATGCACACAGCATACAAGTATAGACTGGATCGCCTGAATTGGAGCAAAACATTTCATGTTTGTTTTTGAAAATGGTTTGCTACTCGCAAGTAGGCTTAAAATGCAGATTTTTGCCACCCTCGGGTGGGCTTAGAAAAGATGGTTTTGCCACTATCTAGTGGGCTTAAAACTCACAGTGAATGAATTATTCCAATCCAAATAACCCAACCTTCACCCACAGGCATTCAGGCAGATATATCACATAAGCACATAGCCTCATGGTAAGCATGCTATCATGGCAGTCACTCACACACATGCAAGGATGCTAAAGCATAAAACTTACCGAGTACTCCAAGCCAAAACAGACGCTAATTAGAAATCCATGCATGATCCTAAATATACAGAAATGCCTAATGCAACACATGCAGAAATGCAACTAAGATAGGCTCGGCTATTCTAAACATGGCATGTGAAATGTTACAACTAACAAGTATTCAACTTGGAATTGAAATACAATGCAGTTAGTATGATGCGCCGAGCCCGATGCATGCAAGACAGATGAATGAATGCAAACATGCTATCATACTGTATGCTAATTGAAATATGCCCTAATCTAACCATCATAAGCTGGTAAATAATAGGAAGAAAGACGTGGGGTTGGAAGACATACATCACACACACGCACACTTATTACAGTTATGCCCTCGCGCAGAGGGTCCGAATAAATTATTACAGTCCGAATAAATACAAAACCCTAATTAATTAACAAATTAATTCTAGGAAAGCAATAAACTAGCATACAAGCTAGGGACTGCCTCGACTCTGTTCCGGATGATGGGTGATGCATGTTTTGAGTTGCCTTGCGCGGAAATCCACTGCGATGCCCCGATTAGCCTCTGTTTGCAATTGTTCTTGGAATGCGTGCCAAGCTCCGGAAGGCTGCTGATTCTTGATTTGCTGCAACAGAGAGCAAGAAAGGGGCATGGCAATGTATTTTCACATATGTATGCATGCCTCGATCTTCGTGCCACCAATCACGCATCTCGATGCATGATGGGCGAGGAGTCGAATTGCACAACTCAATATGAGATGAATGCACATAAAAAAAAAAAAAGATAAGACTGAGACTCCATCATGGATAATCCGAAGTGTCGGTGACGGGGAATTGAGACACGTTCCGTCACTCAGAGTACGAAATGTCCCTCGTTTCCCGTGCTTGGGCTAACTCCTATCCCAAGCACAATGCAATATGCATGGCATGCATGAATGCAACTAAGATACAACCTAACATGCACAATGCTATGAAATGGCATACACAATGCAATATGGGCTTACACTAACATGAGTGGACCTCAGCCACACCCACATCAGTGGCCATAAGATGGAAATGAGACACTCGAGATGCCTGCACACGTGCACGCAAACCGAGGACCGAACCTAAGGCACGAATGCCACTCTACCAAAGCATGGTAAGGCATGGAACATGATATGCAAACAAGCAAATTTCAGCATTGAAACATGATGCTAAACGGCCCCGAAACATGGAAACATGGCACTCGATGCATGAGATGAACCCCGAAACTCAAAACTAGGCACATGGAATGACTTATAGCTATACAAAGCAAGCATTATTTGAACATGAAGCATGAAGACAGAGTCAAGGCAGTCCCAAAACATGAACTTTCCTAGTTCAAAGCATGGCCAAAAGATGCTAGCAAGATGACTTAAAATAGCATGCAACTTTGACTAGCTAACATGGTTTACATGGCAAGTATATGATGCACATGGAATCTCACCAAACCATCAAAAATCAGGGAATAAAACATGTGAAAATAGGCCCAAATAACCACTGATATACAACCATGGCATGCAAAAATGATGAGTTACTTCAGAGGGCCATGCAAGGAGTTATTAACCACATGCATCAAGGACACTTATCATGGCATAAACAACTCTGAAAATCAAATATGATAGTCCCAAAACTCACCAAATTGACCCTGAAATGTGACTTCAAAGCATGCAAGATAGGGTCTCTTTGGAAGGCCAAAATGACCATCAAACAAGTCAAGGTGAGAGGGGGTCACCCCCCTCTGATTTGGAGGCTCAAAATAGTGTACTAGCCACTGAAAATCCACTGGATTTCAGTGGCTATAAGGCCAAACCAAGCATGCAACAAGGTCTAAGGTGTAAGGCTCAAAACAAGGAGATAGTCAAGCATACAAGGGAGCATATGACCTCAAAAAAAAATGGAACCTTAATCAAACATGAAGATGATGTTAAAACAAGACTTTTTCCAGTTTATAACAGATCTCAAAAGTGAACACAAATAGGGCTAATCTAACATGCAAAAATGGCCCTAAAAGAGAGATTGGAGATAAGGGACAGCAGCTGGCCCCAAATGGCAAAGAGCCCTTCAACAAAGTTGAATAGGGGCTCAAAATATGGCACTTTACAGTTTACATCAAGCCACAAAAATAAACACAAGTGAGGCTAAACTATCATGCAAGAGAAAGGCCTAAAAGAGGGATAAAGAGGCAAGTGGTAGCTTCTGGCCTCAAACAGAGGAGAGCCCTTCAACAATGTTAAAGAGGGGCTCAAAAAAAGATATTTTACAGTTTATGACCAAGTCCAAAACAGCTCACAAATAAGCCTAAAATACTATGCAAAAATAGGCCTAAAAGAGGGTTTAAACACAAAGGGTGAGGAGGAGACCTCAAAAAGAAAAAGACCCTTGATAAAACATGGAGATGAGCTCAAAATAAGACCATTTTCAGTTTGGGTTGGAGCCCAGAAATGTAAGCATGTATGACTTATAAATGAACCAAGAAAAGGCTAGAAAAGGGAGGAAGAAGACTCACCCTTGTAGAGCAATGAACCAGCAGCCTTTGGACCAAGAAATGGTGCTCCTATCCTTTGAAAAACAGCCTCAAGTTGCTGGAATGGAGTGTGGAGGTGTTGTGTTATGTGTTGTAGTGTAAATGGTGCAAGGCTTTTAGGGTTTTGAAGCTTAGAAGAGAGGGAGAGGGAGAGATATAAGCAAGAGCTCCAAAACAAATTTTTTTAACCTCCCAAAATGCAGCTGGAGCTGCTAGTTTTATAGAGGGAGAGAAGGGAAAAAAGGGGGGAAAATCAAATTCAAATTTCCCCCCCCAAAAGGTTGACCCTCGGGTACAGGGCCTAGAGGAAAACAAATTGCACAACTAGAACACCCTTTGGGAGGGTACCATGGCCGGCCAGCTCAAAAGGGCAAAAAAGGTCATTCAACCAGCTAGGTGGCCGGCCTGCTACTTTTTAGGAAAAAAAAAGGGTCTGCCAGAAAGAAAGGTGGCCGGCCAGTGGTAGGGAAGTCCAATGGTGGCCATTCAAGTGTCCAAATTAAAGCCCCAGAAGTTAGCTTTCCAATGGCACAAACCTTACATTAAAATTCCTACTGTGGGAAAAGTTATGCCCTTTTTGGTGAAGCCGCGCAGATTCGGTTCAAACGGAGTGATGCCCTACTTCAATCAACCATATCTCCCCCGTCCGAAATCGGATTTAGGAGATTCTTGATTGCAAAATGAAGCCCCGGAAGTCTTATTTCCAACGGTGGTGGCCTCATAGCTTGATTCTAAGTATGCAAATGAATAGGCCCGATTCGGCGAGGGCTGCTCGACTATTTCTTAACGGTTCATGCCCATTTTCTCCCCCAATTGGATTTCTTTCCTCTTCTCCTCTTTTCTTCAACTCCAAACCCCTAAGTAAGGTGTTTTGAAAGATTTTTCAAAGATTTCATCTCTCTTTCATTCATTTCCACTTTGTCCTTGCTCGGTTTACCGAAAAGCGCAACATTTGACAAAATGCGAGCCTCGGAACATCGTAAAAACTTTATTTCAAAAACGTTTTGAAAGAGAGGGTTTTAAGACTAAAATCTTTTGATCAAGATCGTTTTGGTCCAAAAAAAAAAGGGTATGAAGTTGAGATTTGACTCTCTCTCCTTGCCGAAGAAATTGAACCTTTGCACTGCACAACTTCCAAAACCATCAGTCGCGTCCAAGTCTTAAAGGTGGTCAAAAATGGGGTGTCTACAGGAACTCATGAAAATTATGCATGCAAGTGGGATTTGGTGCGCAATTCTTCTTGTTCAACATGATTCGTGCTTGAATGTATAAAATCATGGCAATTATGCACATGCATGTACATATAAGCTCCAAATTCATCAAATTCAACTCAAATTATATTCTTGATTACCATCTAACTTTGAATTCACAAAATTACAACTTCAAACTTATCAATCAATGCTCAATTACTCACCTAAGAGCTCCAATCACTCAAATTCTAGCTAGTTCTTTGAGTTTAGCTTCTAATTCTCAAGCTTTGAGCCAAAATTCATAATTTGAGCCCTTCTCTCTCTCTCTCCCTCCCTCTAGAGTACACTCAGATTTTGAGTTCAACAAAATGAGAAACTTGAGTGTATATTGGCCTATTTATAGGCTTGCTTAGCCATATTGATTAAGTCTAAGTAATGGCACTCTAATTAATCGTTCTGAATCTAATTACTTTGATCCAAATAAATTTTCAATTAAATTTCACCGTAGGCTCTAAAAATTATGCTGATCACAACAGCATGGTCAATTTCGGTTTCTATGGTTGATAAGGCCTTCAATTTAAATTCTAAAGCAGAAAATCAAACAGATTTTCCTATGATGAACAGATAGAAATTCAAAAACACATATAATCATGTAATTACCACTCAAAATCATATCAAGCATATAATCATAATCATAATTAAGATCAATTACCATAACACGGAACATAGTCATCACAATCTTCCCCTCTTTAGGAAGTTTGGTCCTCCAAACTTATTTTACCTTCGTTCGGAAACAAATGTGGGTAGCGTAGACGCATTTCATCTTCTTTTTCCCACGTGGAGTCCGTCCCATAGTGTTCTTTCCATTCTACCTTCACCATCGGGATGGACTTACTCCTCAACTGTTTCACTTGCCGGTCAATGATTCGTTCCGGCCATTCTGCGTATTCCATATTTTCATCGAGAGCTATCCTGTGATAATCAATCACATGAAACGGATCTCGAAGATAACCCCTCAACATTGATACGTGGAATACATTGTGCATTTGTTAGAATCCCGGTGGAAAAGTGACTTGATAGGCAACTGGGCCAAGCCTTTCCAGAATCTGGAACGGCCTAATGTAGCAAGGTGATAATTTACCTTTCTTACCGAATCTTACTTAGCCCTTCATCGGAGTCACACAAATATATACATGATCACCAACCTCGTATTCAAGAGGTCTTCTTCGGATATTTGCATAATTCTTTTGTCAACTCTGAGCTGTTTTGAGCCTTTGCTGAATAACTTTAATCTTCTCAGAAGTATCTCGAACAATTTCGGGCCCAAGTATGGCCCTATCTCCGACCTCTATCTAACAAATTGGTGATCTACACCTTCTACCATACAAAGCCTCGTATGGTGCCATACCGATGTTGGAGTGGAAGCTGTTATTATATGCAAACTCTGCTAGTGGCAAATAATCTTCCCAATTTCCTTGAAAATCCAAGGCACACATTCTTAGCATATCCTCCAAGATCTGTATTGTCTGTTCTGATTGCCCGTCTGTCTGCGAGTGGAATGTGGTACTAAATCTCAATTCTGTCGCCATTGCTTTTTGCAAACTTTTCCGCAATCTAGACACAAATTTCGGATCCCTATTCGAGACAATGGACACCGGAACTCCATGTAGGCGAACAATTTCATCAACATATATAGTAGCCAATCTATAAGCATCAAATGTAGTTCTAACAGGCAGAAAATGTGCAGATTTAGTCAGTCTATCAACTATAACCCTAACAGAATCCATACCTTGAGGAGTTCGAGGTAGACCAACAACAAAGTCCATAGTCACATGTTCCCATTTCCATTCAGGAATAGGGAGAGGTTGGAGTAGACCGCCTGATTTCTGATGTTCAGCTTTAACTTGCTGACATTGAAGGCACTTGGACACATACTCAGCAATTTCCTTCTTCATTTTAGGCCACCAATAGCTTTGCTTCAAGTCCCGATACATTTTGTTATTACCCGGATGCATAGCAAATACTGACTTATGAGCTTCATCAAGGATCCTCCTCTTTAACTCGGGAATGTTTGGAACACACAATCTATTTTGGAATTTCAGCACCTCATTTACCACACTATATCCCGGTCTAAATTCATTTCAAATTCATCAACTATCTTTTTAAGGAATTCATCCTCCTTTTGTTTCTGTTTAATCTCATCAATGATTGCGGGTTCGACTAAAATGGTGGCTATCAATCCGCCCTATTCACACAATACCACTTCAATCTCGGACTTTTCAAAATCTTGCAAGATCTCTTTTTGTTCAGTAAGTACACAAGCCAAACTCCCCATCAATTTTCTGCTCAGGGCATCAGCAACTGTATTGGCTTTCCCAGGGTGATACTGAATCTGAAGGTCATAGTCTTTTATCAGTTCAAGCCACCTCCTCTGTCGCATATTCAACTCTTTCTGAGTGAAGAAGTACTTTAGACTCTTATGATCCGTGTAAGCCTCACATTTTGCCCCATACAAGTAATGCCGCCATATTTTCAAAGCAAATACAAATGCGGCCAATTCTAAATCATGTGTTGGGTAGTTTTTCTCATGTGGTCTCAATTGTCGAGAGGCGTAGGCAATCACCCTTCCATTCTGCATTAATACACAACCCAAACCTTTATAAGATACATCACTGAAAATTACAAAGTTTTCCATACCTGATGGTAATGTCAAAACTGGCGCAGTGGTCAGTCTCGTTTTCAGTTCATGAAAGGAAAATTCTCTTTCGTCATTCCATTCAAACGGCTGCCCTTTACATGTCAGTTGGGTAAGAGGCACAGCTATTTTTGAAAAGTCTTTCACAAATCTCCTGTAATACCTAGCTAAGCCAATAAAACTGCGAACCTCTATTACGTTTGTCGGTGTAGGCCAATTCACAATTGCCTTTATCTTCTGTGGGTCCACTGAAATCCCCTCATTGTTGATAACATGCCCTAAAAAGATAACTTCATCCAGCCAAAATTCACATTTCTTTAGTTTGGCGAATAATTTCTTTTCTCTAAGTGTTTGCAAAACAATCCTCAGATGTTGTTCATGTTCAAGTCTACTCCTTGAGTATATCAAAATATCATCAATAAAAACTACAACAAAATCATCAAGGTAGGTCTTAAAAATTCGATTCATTAGGTCCATAAATGTTGCAGGAGCATTAGTCACCCCAAATGGCATAACAAGAAATTCATAATGACCATACCTCGTTCTAGATGCAGTTTTCTCAATATCTTCTGCTTTCACTTTCAGCTGGTGGTATCCGGATCTCAAATCAATTTTGGAAAACACTTGTGATCCCTGCAACTGGTCAAACAAGTCATCAATACGAGGTAAGGGATATTTATTCTTTATTGTCGCCTTGTTCAGTTCTCGATAGTCAATACACAAGTGCAAGGTTCCGTCTTTTTTTTTCACAAATAACACCGGTGCACCCCATGGTGAAATACTAGGTCGAATAAACCCTTTGTCAAGTAAGTCTTGCAACTATTCTTTCAGTTCTTTCATTTCAGCAATAGCCATCCTGTAGGGAGCTTTAGAAATAGGATGAGTGCCTGGCACAACTTCAATGGTGAACTCTATTTCCCTGTCAACTAATTCTCCTGGCAATTCATTTGGGAATACATCTGGAAACTCGCTAACAACAGGGATACTACTCAATTCTACATTCACAATTTGTTTAAATAGCACATAACACAAATAACCCTGGCACCCTTTCCTGATCAATTTACATGCTTTTATTGCAGATATCAAGTAAGGTGGAGGCACTACCCTGTTAAGCCCACTTGACGTGGCAAATTCAAACCCTTTTCACAAAACAAACATGAAATTGAGTTGTTCCAATTCGAGCAAACTAGTCTATACTTGCTTGTGCGCATCACATAGTAATGCTAGTCTAATAACCGGAACAAGAGCGCATAATGTTGATAAAAATCGTATCATGATTAGTAGAGGCCGATCTTTGATCAGGCGAGCAGGGGTGCTCAATTCATGACCTTCCCTATGCATACCTAAGTTCCCGAGCTGAGGCAACTTTGGTGATGACAGACACGTGGACTTTGGCACGAGTCATGGGTTTCCAAAATTTCCCCAAAATAAAATATTTAGGTGGCGACTCTGTATCTGGAAAAGCAATCTAATTTTGGTATTTTTTATTCTAAAATTGATTTTCCAAAAGATTTGCCGGATTTGGCCTCTTTGGTGTTTATCAGTTTCACATGGCACTTGTGAGATTAGATTCAAAACCACGGGAGTCTGAACTGTAGGGCTTTCTTTCAAACCTTCCGAAAGGGGGTGTGAAAAAGTCAAGCTACAGATTACAAAAAACTCTTCCAAAAGGGTGGACAAATTAGATGACTTGCATAACCTATTTTTCTGTTCCTTTTGAAACTTATTAGGCTTCTAAAAATTCTAAGCCACAAGACTAACTTATTGGCAATAACTTTTTGTTTCTTGTTCTCCTTTTTGGAGTGTAGGAATGCACTTCAGTTGCAGTTTTTAGATTGAATTCTATAATCTTTGTATATGAATAAAAATTCTAGAAAGGAAATTTTAATGACTAAAAAAAATGGGAAATGAGCTGCTTCTGAAAAGCAATATGTCTAATTGATTTATATGTAAGAAAATCTTTGTTTTTTTTTTTTTCTTCCACACCGTTTCCTCCTCCCAATCCAATAATTTCTTCCACACCCTATTTTAAAAGTTCCTAATAATTTGTCTTTTACATATTCTGCTCAATCTTATATCTGCCATCTAGCATTTCTAATTTCCTATGACATTATGGACCACATTTCCAGTTTCTATTTCCCATTTCTTTTTTGATAATGACAACTTTTCTCAATTCAAAGTGGATGCTAACACTTAACTGTTACCTCATTATGATTGTTGATAATTCCTTCATATTGAAACATGTTATCTTCTACCTTCTTGAATGTGCTTCTTCACTTTTGTGCATTTACTTCTTATATTTGCAGCTAGTTTTCTGACGTAAGGCCATTTGCGTTTAATATCTATATAAATGGGACAACGAATTTTGCGCATTGCTACCCTAGCTTTGCAGTCTCTGTGGGAGTTCTGTATAAAGGAAAGCCGGCTGTTGGTGCTGTGGTATATAATCACTTACCTTTATAGTCTCCAAAAAGAATTTGCATAATTTTGTTATGGTCCATCAGATTGAAATTTATTTGACTCAGTGTTTTCAAGTGCATTTTAGCATCCTAGGCATTCCTAGGCCAAAATTAAGTCATAATAATGAGGATAAAACTTAGAAACACACTAAGAATGAAACGTAATGAGTTAAGTATATTCTGAGCGTGTGTTTCAATATGTATCTGCTATATGTTTGTGTAGATCACGCACCATAGACTATCCAAATCGCCCACTTTCTTTATTTTGCTATCAGAGCCATTTGTGAGTAATAACTTTGTAAAGCTATGTTCAATGTTAAATATTTTCTGAACATTATGATGTGAAATGATCAGTTTTTTGAAATGCTATATTTTGTATGAATGAATAATTGTCCAAGTTTCTAAAATGTATTCGCAGCATCCTTAGCATCATATAATATGCGTCCCTTTATGGGTCATCGGAATGCCTTTATGGCCGTCCGTTTATGGGTCATCGAAAACGTCTCTGTGCATATGAGTTATCGGAATGCCTTATGGCTGTCCCTTTGTGGGTCATCGGAATGCCTTCATAGCCGTCCCTTCATGGGTCATCGAATTTGTTAACGCTAATAGATGTACCACATACTATCATGTGAAATGTATGGACCTAGAATACAAATATGATTATGTATATGAAACTGTTTCTGCTTTGAAATCTGATTATGTACAAGACTCTATTTCTGTTACGGACATCATCCATCAAAACCTTTACTTTGTTATTATTCACTAGGTTCCGCTCACTATTTATATTATGTATGTAGGTGAGGAAACGCTTGACCAGGCCTAAGCTGCTGCCTGGAGAGTTTTGGGTCAACCAGCCACCGTGTCTCCAAAGGAGGTTCTCATTTGTAAAGTTAGCTTTGTGATGCATGTCAAGGATGTTTTGTTATTTTGTTTTTGTCTACCTGTACACTAGGCTAAGTCCCTTATGATGCTACATGTATGGTGATGTAAGACTTAAGGAAGTTTGACGTCACTTTTGCATGTACATATATCTATTTTGAAATCTTTTGTCCCATGTATGTCTACACAGCTCTATGGCCTTTGGTAATCCTAGGATTATTGGCCGATTACGACACTATACCTATAGGGGTGGGTTTGGGTCATGACACTAAGTTTGACATAAAAGATATGGGCCTTGCAGATGTAATTCTAGGTATTAAGATTACCAGAACATCTAGTGGTATTCTATTTTCTCAGTCTCACTATGTTGAGAAGATATTTGAGAAATTTGGTAAATCAGATACAAGTGTGTCTAGGACATCGGTAGACATGAGTCTACATTTAACCAAGAATATTGGTGAGAGTGTCTCTCAGCTAGAATATTCTCCGGTCATTGGAAGTTTGATGAATCTGATAAGTTGTACAAGGCCGGATATAGTCCACTCTGTTAGCCAGCTTAGTAGATACACGAGTAATCCAAATGCCACTAATTGGAGAGGCATCCTGAGGGTGTTAGGTTATCTATGCTACACTCGAGATTATGGGCTACATTATGCTAGATACCCAGCGATACTAGAAGGGTATAGTGATGCTAACTGGATATCTGATATAACGGACTCCAAATCCACTAGTGGTTATGTGTTTACCCTCGAGGGGGCAGCCTCGTCTTGGAAGTCTTCCAAGCAAAAGTGTATATCGAGATTAACGATGGAATTTGAGTTTATTGCTTTGGATAAATCAATTGAATAAGCTGAATGACTTCGCCAATTCATTGAAGATATTCTATGTTGGCCAAAACCTGTGCCTTCTATCTGTATTCATTATGATAGCCAATCGGTGATTGGACGGGCAAAAAGTCATATATATAATGGAAAGTCTAGACATATCCGTCGTAGACATAATTTCATACGACAACTACTCTCTAATGGAATTGTCTCCCTAGACTATGCAAAGTCTAAAGACAACATTGCGGATCTGCTAATTAAGGGGTTAACTCGAGAGTTAGTAGAAACGTCGTCAAGAGAAATAGAGTTAAGGCCTTTAGTAATGTTACCAGAACAGAAAACCCAACCTAGTTGACTGGAGATCCCAAGATCTAGGTTCAAAAGGACAACCTAATTTCGTGTAACGGATGAGTCATTGAAGAGATAAATCCTCTAGCCCATTCCTTTGTACAGTAATACCATGTGGGGGTAAAAGGTTAAGCTAATGCTTTTAATGACCTAAGTGATATGAATAGTCAACCGAGGTATAATGAGATACTTTATATAGGTCACCTATGTGAGTGCTAAGTGGGGCCGCTTCTTTAAGAATTGGTAAGGCCAAATTCTTTAAAGCCACTCACTAAACCAGGCTAGTGTTCTAGGGTCATACCGGTGTTCTAAGGTCATATCGGACACACTAATGAGAACAAGAACAATGGTTGGACTAACTCCTATGTGACACTACAAGAAATTTCACTTTTGGCGACTACTTTTGGCGATGACGTCAATTTTTCATAGCCAAAAGTTTATTTTTGGCAGCACAGTAATGAATTTCGTTGGTAAAAGTAGACCATTACTGACGCAATTTACTACCGTCGCTAAAAAAGCATAACATTCACTAAGCGCCAAAATTTTTGGTTGGCACCAAAATTTCAAAAATTTTAGCTACGAGGCTTATTTTTTAGCAACACAATGAGCGTTGCTATTAGTGTGCTTACTATTGGCGACAATAAGTTGGCATGGGCAAAGAGTTAAACATTTAGCAACGATAACACTATTCGTCGGTAAAAGTTTAGTTAGTGAAACAAGGTGATTTGGTGAGTGTTTTTATTATAACTTTTGAAAGAGTTTTAAATATTCTAGTTATTGAATTGTAAGATTAAAGTGATCATTGAACTAGATCACAAAATGAACCCAATCAAGTCCAAACACACTCTTAAGTTGAAATGGCTAATTTGAGACAATTTAAACTCTTCCAAAGAATGTGGTTAGATTATCAATTTCAATATGTTTGGTTTTATTTTCATAAACTAGTTTCAAAATTTATTTTTTTCTAAAATAAAAAAATTGGATGAAACATTTTTTTAAAAAATACTTATTATTTTTGTATAATTTTATCTTTTAGGTCATAAATAATTTTTAAAATTTTAAAAAGATATTTTTAATTTATATTGCTCTCAAATTAATTTTAATTTTTTCAAAAAAACAAATCTAAAAATTATTTTGGGTTGTTTTTTTCTTTTTCTTTTTTTTTTGGTGATCTGCTTCTGAGGCAGTGAAATTTCCATCTCAAAATTTCCTTCTTTTTTTTTTTCAGTATAGGTAAATCCCATCATCAAATCTCCCCTCATCAATCTCCACGATTTTTACTGTTGCACACCCTTCTTTCACAATTCATAGGAAAGAGAGAATGATCGCGAATGGAATTAAAGACGAGGACAAATGGCTCACCGAAGGCATCGTAGGGATTCCACACAATACTTTCTATATGCATCGCGCACTGGTAATTCATTAGACCTATCAATCAATATTTCTTCAATCAATTCTTTCACACTCAAAACCCTAATTCTCCGATTTGTGTGTTATCAGGACTGCAACAATCTCAGAGAAACCCTATAATATTCATCGCAAATGTTGTCTGAGCTCCGAACATCTAAATTATCTCCACACAAATACTTTGAACTCTATATATATATCCTTTGATCATCGTTGACAATTGATTTTTTTTTTTTGTTTATTTTCTGTATCGAAATTCAATTGATTATTTGTTTACTGTTGTGATGTGTCAGATATGCGAGCCTTTGATGAATTGAGAAGACTTGAAATCTTCTTTAAAGAGGAAGATAAACATGGTTGTACGGTCTCTGACCTCTATGAACTCGTCCAGCATACTGGAAACATTTTACCCAGATTGTAAGTTGGAATCACTTGTGATTTGGTCCTTCAATTCTATTGTTTTGTTTCTACTAATCACAATATTCATGCATTTCTTGTGGAATTTATGTAACTCCTAAACTATTATCTAGTTCTTATTCTGCCCAATTTATGGAATTCATTTGTTTTTTGGCGAAATTCAAAAAAAAAAAAATTTGAAAAAAAGAAAAAAACTGAACGTTTGACTCTGGTGACAAAATCAAAATGAACATTGAATTTTTAATTTTATCAATTTAAACCATAATATTTTGATTTATGTTCAGTCTAAATCATCCACCTATTTTAGTCATTAAACTCAATGTAGGTGTATATAAAATATCTAAAATGTCATTTTTTGTTGAGTTTGACGATTAAAATACCAATTTTCCATCAATTTTATTTAACAAAAACAGGCAAATCAAATTTCATAGAAAGTGAGCCAATTGAAAAACAAGGAAAAATTACATATTTTGTTTTTTGTTTTCTGACATGCCAGTCTTTGAGAGGTAATAAAGCCATGGTTAACAAGAAATAGCTTGAAATGAAATTAGAATATTGTAACATTGTTTTGTTGTTTTGGAGATCACAAGGTCATGACATTGATGAACAAAAACCCTATCCTAGGATGTTCTAATCAAATTTCATAGTTCAATTTGTAGCATAACTTCTAAGCACAAAATTTTCAAACTTGTATGTGCTTAAATACGTTAATGTGCTTCTTTCTTGTGCTTTAGCTGCATTGCTTTCAGGCACTCACTAAAATTAAAAGTTCTACAGATCAGAAAAATAAATTAGAAGCAAAAAACCAAGGGTTGCTTTTGAATTTGGTTCACAGCTTGATCAGAGCTTAAAAGACCCGCACAAGACCATCTTGGGGTCAATTTCTCAACAGCAGCAACAATTGAGATGCATGGAGGAACATATCTCTTCATTTCTTGCTAGTAAATATGATGTATGAACTGAAAGCTAATGTCTATTTCATATGTTAAACTTGTGAGTTAATTTTGGTAATCATACATCGTTTTCTCTCAGGCCACTCAGATACTGGAATAGGATCTGTGAGCCTGAGATTGCAATAAGCTCAGTCAAGAGCTCAGGATCTGTGAGCTCGAGATTGTAACAGAGAAAGCTTGAGTTGGAGAAGCGATCTCGCTTGCCCACCCCTCCTGATTCCAGGAAGTCAAGAAGGCAACCCAACAAGCAACAACCAGAGTCGAGTTCCCCAGGTGGGAAACGTAGACCAAAATCTGCAAACTTGCAGCAAATCGAAGACTAATCCAGTGAGATCGGCTGTGAAACAAGGAATTCGAGTTACCTGGAAGATGATATTTCTATGTGATCAAATGGAAACATTGTCTCAGACTCAAGGATAGACACATTAGTCACCAATTTGGCTGAGACCAATGGTAGCCAGAGTCCATCCATGAAGGCTGCCAAGCACTCAGTTTCTGGCATAGACTGCAAATCTGAAGGACAAAATAAAACAGCTTGAGGTAAAATTGCAACTTAATGTAGTATATTAACAAAGGTGGACACTCTTTTATTCACTAGCTCCATCATTTTTAAATTCAGATTTGAGTACATTCAAAGTATCCTATCTGAGTACCTATATAATATTTGGATCTAGAAAAAAAATAAGAGAAGATGAGGAGAGGATTTTGGGGCCTTTTTTTTTTTTTGTAGTAAATAGGGTGCATGAAATTAAATATAGAAAAAGGGTTTTGCATTATTATGAAGTGTTATAATGTTTGAAACTTCTTACTCCAAGAAAAAGAAAGATTAAATCTCTATTGGTTCAACTATTTGATTTTCTTTGATTTGATTACTTAACTAGAGGATACCAAGGTAGCTAAATGGGGGATACCAAGGAGCTCTTGTTGCTAGGTCTTGAACTACATTTGGTAATAGGTTACTGTGAAATCTAAATCTAGAGAAGAAATGAATTTCATTATTCCTTTGTTTGGTTGCTGAGAATAGGTGGGAAAAGAACCTATTTAAGTTTGGAGTGCATTAATAGAATGCCTATCAATTATTTTTTTTATTTTTTGGAAATACTTGTTATTTCAGGTAAAAAGCAATGCTGAAAACAATCAAAGCCCTCCAAAAATTAAAAAGATATTAAAGCATTTATGGTAATAAAAAAAATGATACTCTGACAATAACAATCATATAATTGAAAATCTTTCATGATGCTTAGCATTGTTGTGAGGTGTTTTATATTTTTAGTGTACACTCAAATATACTGTAATTGCAAGCACTCAGCTTCTCTTCCATGCTGTGACTATAGTCTAAGTTAGAGAGGAGCCAGACCTTTTTGCCAAACACTCGACTTCTCTCTAGTCAACTAGAGTCCAATCGTGAGAGGAGTAGGATCATTTTGCCAAAACCCGAAAGCACTTAACATCAAAGTTGTTAGAGGTGCACCCATGTCTTTTTCTATTCTGGAATCTAATTGCTAGCATCTATCAAAAATCATTTTTTTGGGTTTGGGAAGTGCCTTTTATTTTTGTTTCTGTTTCTATTCCAACTCAGCATGGTAGCTAATAAATTCATTGAATACTTCTTTTAAACTTAATTTTATATATGTTACAAATTAAAAATACTTTAGTGTTTATCTTGCAGTATTGCTTTTTCCAGTCAACTGTGGCTCCACAAGACTAATACTAAAATGTTGTTTTGGCAAATCTGTATATGCAAGCTGCAAAAATTCTCTAGATTACAAGGTATTTGACATTGGTTGGCAATCGAGTATTTGATACGGCTTTTGAATAATTGAGTGACCTGTTTTAAGTGATTTTATTTCAAAAACTAGCTGCAAGGTTGAATGAAGATGGAGTGTTGCCAGAATTTGGGTCAGTTGCCCCTGAGCATCCTAGTGCGGTCTCTATTCTGGATGACACAATGTATAAGGATGATGCTCTGTCTTCTGTGAAACAGATGCCAGATGTCCTCAAAGGTAGTGCTTTTCTTTACTGAGACTATCTGGTTTGATATGGCAGAAAAACTTGAGCAATTATTATTGAATTCCTGATACGTGGCTCTATACAAGATTTAAACTTCTGATAGATTTTATTTATTTATTTCAAAATTTGGCTTACTGCACAAGTTAATTTAAATATGCTACGATATAGTGACTATTATTATATAAACTTGACATGATCAAAGGAACTGAAGCTCTATCACTTTAATCTGGGTATTGAAAAACAAAGCATAAGTGTATAGTCATCTGGTTGTCCAAGGAAACTAATTAAGGATGTGAACAAATCTTGTGTGTTTTTTTTTTGTAATTTTGTAAAGAGAAGCAAACTTCGCTAAATTACATAAGGTTGTGTTTGGATCAAGTCTTTGAAGAGGAATTTGAAGAGAGTGAGAGAGGGAAAAAAAAAAAGGATGGGAAAAATGAATAAAATAGAAGCTAGATTTTTATCACATTTCCCTTTCCTTTCCTCTCCACAAATCCCATCCCAAATCCTAGATCCAGACTTTGTCCCATGAAGTTTGCCTCGTAGGAAAAATCAAACCATGTCTATTGTAATTTGAATATCTGTTTTATTTTTGTTACACTTGAATATCCTGATACGTGGCTCTATACAAGATTTAAACTTCTGATAGAATGCACAACTAATTAAAGCATTTGAAAACAAATCAAATTACATTATAGATGGATAGGTTTTTTTTTTTTTTTTTTTTTAAAAAAGAAAAGTAGTTCTAGCACCCTGAGTATTGCATAGCTTTGGACTAAAGTTGCAAGTTATTCATTACATTTGAGTGCATTTAGTAGTTCGTCCAAGTAATTTTGTCTTCCTTTGAATTTGCAGCACAAATATGGTCAATTACTCTAGGTAGCAGTGGGAAAAGACAGAGTTATCCATCAACCATCTCAACTAGACCAGTATTGCAGAGATAGAATCTACTGTAAAGTAAGTCTTCCGTTCCCTCATTTTTCAGATTTTCTAGTAACCTTTTATTTATTTATTTATTAAATGTTTTTGGTTTTCTTACCATTTTCTTTCTCTCCCTGAACAGGGCAAAATTTTAAGCAAACCATGGTGCATATGAAGAATTTGTCTCTAGATCCTCATCCTTTAATGCAGAATACGAAGCTAAAGCCTATGACACACAGGCAACTGTTAAGGGTAAGTAATTAAATCCCTATATATGAAATTTTATTTTATTTTTTTCTCTATTTATCAAACAATGAACTCAAGTGGAAAATATTATGAACTTGCAGATTCACTGATGCTGGACCAGGAAACTAAGGAGGAGATAGACTCCATGTCTATCTTGTGCTTGAATCAGCTTAAGTGTGTCAGGTAGAATCATACTGAAAGCATAACAAATATCAGAAACCAAGCAGAACAATGTCTTAGGAAAGATTATTTGGTAGGCTTGCTTGCTTGATATATCTTTCTTAATGTGAGAATAAGATTATCAGGAAAATATTCTTATGTCTCGGGGTGTTAAAAAGTAGCTAGACATTCCTTAAATTTTATTCTAGGATTTTAAAGAAAATGGTTTTTAGGCTAAGAAGCACGGACATGAAATTTTCAAAATATGCATGCATAATTTTATATATTTATTATATGTTGTATATTTGAATATTATACATCAATTAGGCACATCAATTAGGACTGTATATACTGGATTGATGAGACCTAAAAAAGTTTCATGTTTCGAGAAATATTGAACTTGGGAAAGGAGAGTTTATTAAATAGCGTAATTCTGCACAGGTTGATCAGCTTACCAGTACAACTATGAAGTTGAAGATAATAGCAGTGCCTAGCTTGGCATCCATCGAGGAGATGAGAACGCCTGCAGTTGGAGATCTTATGGTAAATTTTACCAGACCAAATTTGGGCTGTACTGAAAGCATGATCCAACAACATCAACAAAGGCTGTGTCTTGGAGCATCACCTAATAATCGAACTCCTTTTGCAGATGTCAATTTCTCTTAATGAGCTCCTTGATAAGAATATTTAGACAAATGGAAAACTTGAGCAGCTTCATCTATTGTATGTTGTTGGATGAGTCTTAAATTCAACTGGTGCAAACACACACATATTCATCAACTGATGAGTTATAAAGTTTGCCAATTCTGAAAGCTGAGGTTGGCTTTATGTTATTCCAAAATGTATCATATAAACTACTGTGCTTGAGGGATGCCTCTTGTAAATCTTTAAATCTTATAAAAAAATTTAAATGATTTTCAATTATTTTTACCGATGCAAATTTATTGTTACAAAAAAGCAAAGCTTTCTCAACAAACAACTTGTCAGTAAATGTGTTGTCAAAAGTTTACTTTTGCCAACTCATATTGTATTGCTAGAAGTGTATTTTTTGCCAATGCAAATTTGTCGTTGCCAAAAGTAAAGTTTTCTCGACAAACAAATCGTCGGCAAATGGCAACATTTACCGACATAAATGTGTCGCCAAAAGTTTACTTTTGCCAACTCATATTGTGTTGCTAAAAGTATATTTTTTGCCGATTCAAATTTGTGTCGAGAAAAGTGCCACACAATCATCATATTTGAACTACTTTTACCGATGCAAGGTAAATTGCCGACGATGGATGAAGGCTTTTACTGACGACTATGTTTGTCGCTAAAGGCATTACTTTTACCAACGCAATGCTAATTTCATTCTCAAAAAGTTTTGCCGACTCACTTTTACCTACGGGTGTAGACGTCCCCCGAACGCATCCCGGGGAAGGGTGCGACTCCCCCCCCCCTCGGTTCTGGTTCAATATTGGGTCACTACAGTTCGAAGGACCCAAATGTCACGGTTCTAAATCTCGAACCAAAGAGTCCAAATCCGGCAAATCGTTTTGAAAACAGATTTTTTGAAAGAAGTGCCAAACATGGACTGCTTTGCCAGATACAGAGTCGCCACCTAAATATTTTTTAAATGGGAAATTTAGGAAACCCTGACTCGGTGCCAAAGGCCACGTGTCCGTCATCACCAAAGTTGCCTCGGCTCGGGAACTTGGGTACGATTGGGGAAGGTCACTTCGTGAGCACCCCCGCTCGCCCAGTCAAAGACCGGCCTCTACTAACCATGATATCTGTTTTTGAAAACATTGTGTGTTCTTATTCCGATTATTAGCCTAGGTTACTATGTGATGCGCACAGCATACAAGTATAGACTGAGTCGCCTGAATTGGAGCAAAACATTTCATGTTTGTTTGTTTGAAAATGGTTTGCTACCCGCAGGTAGGCTTAAAATGCAGATTTTGCCACCCTCGGGTGGGCTTAGAAAACATGATTTTGCCACAATCTAGTGGGCTTAAAACAAACATTTGATGAATTACCCCAATTCAGGTAACACAACCTCCACCCACAGGCATTCAGGCAGTTATATCATATAAGCAAATAGCCTCATGACAAGCATGCTATTCATGGCAACACTCACACGCATGTAAGGATGCTAAAGCATAAAACTTACCGAGTACTCCAAGCCAAAACAAAAGCTCATTAGAAATCATGCATGATCCTAAATACACAGAATTGCCTAATGCAACACATGCAAAATGCAATTATAATAGGCTCGGCTATTCTAAACATGGCATATGGAATGCTACAACTAACACGTATTCAATTTGGAATTGAAATACAAATGCAGTTTGTATGATGCGCCGAGCCCGGTGCGTGCAAAACAGATGAATGATGCAAACATGCTGTCATACTGTATGCTAATTGAAATATGCCCTATATCTAACCATCGTAAGCAGGTAAATAAAAGGGAAGAAAGACATGGGGTTGGAAGACATACATCACACTCACCCACACTTATTACAATTATGCCCTCGCGCAGAGGGTCCAAAAGAATATACAGTCCCAAATAAAAGAATAATACAGTCCAAATATTACAGTCCGAATAATGTACAAATTTCTAATTAATTAACAAATTAACTAAGAAAACTGTAAACTGGCATGCAGGCCAGGGACTGCCTTGCTTCTGATGAACGATGTATGTTTGGGCTGCCTTGTGCGGAAATCCACTGGAATGCCCCAACTAGCCTCTGTTTATAATGTTTCTCGAAATGCGTGCCAGACTCCGAAAAGTTACTGATTCTTCATTTTGCTGCAACAGAGAGCAAGAAAGGGGCATAGCAATGTATTTCACAAATATATGCATGCCTCGATCCTCATGCCACCAATCACGCATCTCGATGCATGATGGCCGAGGAGTCGAATTGCACAACTCAATATAGGATAAATGAATGTGAATGCTACAACAAAACCTAACTCCATCATGGGTAATCCGGAGTGTCGGTGACTTGGGAATTGAGATCCGTTCCGTCACTCGGAGTACGGAACGTACCTCGTTTCTCGTGCCCGGGCTAACTCCTATCCCGTAACACGATGCGATATGCATGATATGCATGAAATGCAGCTAACATATGACCTAGCATGCACAATGCTATGAAAATGAGATGCCTCGAAAGGCGCGCACGTGGGCACGCAAACCGAGGCAATGATCCTAAGGCATGAAATGGCATACGCAATGCAAATTGGACTTATACCAACATGAGAGAGCCTCAGCCGCACTCACATAAGAAGCCGTCGGATAAAAAAGAAGTGCCTCGAAATGCGTGCACACGGGCACACAAACCGAGGCAATGACATAAATGCATGAAATGGCCTGAAATATGATATACAATGAGACTAGAATAAGGTGTCTCGAAATGCGTGCCCACAGGCACGCAAACCGAGGAAATGACATACGGAATGTAACAGGACTAAAATGAGATACGCAATGCAAATTGGGCTTACACTAACATGAGAGAGCCTCAGCCACACTCACATAAGAGGCCGTGAGACGAAAATGAGATGCCTCGAAATGCGTGCACACGGGCACGCAAACCGAGGCAATGGCATATGAAATGCAATGATGCTAAAATGACATACAGAATGCAAAATGGACTTACACTAACATGAGTGGGCCTTAGCCACACTCACATAAGAGGCCGTGAGATGAAAATGAGATGCCTCGAAATGCGTGCACATGGGCACGCAAACCGAAAAATGACCCGAAGGCATGGAATGACATGCAAAATGAGGCATGGCATATGGAATATGGAACATGCAAATTTCAGCAGCCAAAATGATGCAAAACAGCCCCCGAATCATAGCAAAATTGTACCCGATGCCCGAAATAAGTCCCGAAATGCCATGGAATGGCCTACAGCTATGTCAAACATGCACAATATGGACATGAAGTGTAAAGAAAGATACTAGGAAGTCCCCAAACTAGCATTTTTCCAGTACAAAGCATGGCCAAAAAACAATCACAAGTATGGCAAAAAGAGCATGCAAAAATGGGGAAAAAAAATGGGAACAATGAAGCAGATGGTATACGCAATGCTCAAACTGAAAAATATAGTTCTACAACACTGAAGAGGGGCCAAAAATATGAACATTTACAGCTTATGACAACCCCCAAAACAGTATGTAGATATGCTCAACATAGCATGCAAAATATGAGCCAAAAGAGGGCTATAATGAGAGGTATACCAAGAATTCACCAAACAGCCTAAGACCCTTAACAAAACATGAAGAGTGGGTCATTTTAAGACTATTTTCAGTTCTGATCATGGCCAAAAACAGAAGCAAGATAGGCCTAAAAAATCATGCAAAATGGTGGACCGAATAGGGGTATAATGATAGGTCATGCATGGAAGCACCAAACAAGGTTGACCCCTTCTACAATGTTGTAGAGGGGCTCAAAATAAGCTCAATCACAGTTTAAGGAATGCTCCAAAAACAAATGTACATAAGCCAAAATTACTATGCAAGATTATGGCATATAAGATGGATATTGAGACAAGTAGTACATAGAAGTGCCAAACAAGGTTGAGCCCTTCTACAATGTTGTAGAGGGGCTTAAAATAGGCCTAAACTCAGTTAGGGTCGGAGCCCAAAACCACAAGCAAATAGGGTAGAAAAATAATGCAAAAAAGTGCTAGAAAAGGGGAAATAGTGACTTACCCTTGAAGGCTACACTTTGGTTGCTTCTTGGCTTGAATTTGTTGCTTCTTAGCCTCTGAAAAACCTTCCCTTGCTGCTGGAATGGAAGTGGTGAAGGTAGTGCTTGGTGTTGATGAACAAATGAGGCCAAGACTTAAGGATTTTGGAGGTTTTTGGAGAGGGAGATGTAAGCCAATGTATATGAGCTCTTAAGGGGAGTTTTTCTAACCCTAATGAAGGAGCTGGGAGGCCCCTTATATGGACCAAAAAAAGGGTGTAAAGGTGGAGGGAAATGCACCCAAGCTTTCCCTCCCAAAATATCCCCCGGATCCAGATCTTTTCTGGGGGAAACAGCTATACAGCTGTAAAGTGTGGACTGAGAGGGTCATGGCCGGCCTCTCACTTTTCTTGGAGGTGGCCGGCCGGCCACCCCCCATGGCCGGTCGGCTAGGGTTCAAAAGGTTCAATGAAAATTTCTGGCCGGCCACCAAAGGTTGGTGTCCTCCCATGTGTGTACAAAAGGCCCTGTGGTTGGAATTTGGCAACTCTGAAACAGGAGAGAGAATAGGCCACTTAAAAGAGGGGTTCAAAAGGGTCAATGAGGATTACTGGCCGGCCATGTGTTTTTAGGGTCCTCCCATGTGTGTACAACACAAATATGTGGTTTTGGCTCGAAGAAAATGACCCTAGGGTGTTCAACATTAGCCCGGAAGTGAGAAAAACGGGCGCCGGGGGGCGCCGGAGGAGCATAACTGGTTGTTGAGACAATTGCTGGCCTCCCACCCTCCAGTGATCTTCCTGGTGATAAAACAGAGGTACCTGCCAAAAATGAACAAAAACCGATGCAAAACGAATGCTCGGGGGCCAAAACACGCAGTTCGGGGTCCCGAAAACCGGCCGTTAAGCACCGAAAGTGGTGTTTGGCCATGAAGTGGGTATCTAAGACCCCAGTGTCCCTTGAAAGGGAGTAAATGAGATGCATGCCAAAAACCGGAGGAATCGGAGATGGTTAGGCGGTCCCGAACCGAGGCACACGGCCTGACGGCTCCGAAAATCGAGAACCGGGCTCCGAAATGGGCAAAATGGCCTACGGCCACGAAATGTAGCCCACGGCCACTGAGAGATGGTCTACTGGACCTCTCCCCCCTCAGGAAGAAAAAATAGAGAAAACTGAGCCTGGTTCGCAAACCGAGGCAAGGCACAGAAGAGGGTTCGGAAGTCCGGAGGCAGGGCTCACGGCCGCGACTCTGAGACTTCTGAACGAGCACAATATGCAACATCACCGAGCGCTCAATCGGTGACGTCTGAGTCTTAAGGTCGGTCAAAAATGGGGTGTCTACAGTTGCCCCTCTTTGACAGAACTCGGAAGTCAAGAAATGACGAGAGTGAATGTCAAAGCTCAGAGACGACCCATTTTTGACAAGGCCGAAGACTTAGACAATCATACAAGATAAACAGAGATATGTGTGCCCGCAGGCATGCCCGCAGGCAGGGGGGGGAAAATGCAAAGCGATATGCACAGAGCGAAATGATCATGCAAATGCAGCAAGCTGTAATGAGGCAAGTATTCGCAAATAGATGCAACAGTTTTAAGCAAGAATGCAAAGAAACAACTACAATTCATGCAGTTAGGAATGCGGAGAATCATTCGATTCTCGTCGCGTCTCACACGGAGAAGATACGATACCTGCGCGATTCGTCTGGTCGCACCAGCCTCAAATGAACCGTACATACAATATCGTGCCTGCAAAAGAGAAATTGAACAAGAACAATATGCTAACAACATATATTCAATGTGATTCCTGTGATTTCGAAAGTTTGACACACGCAGTGTCGGCGAGTGAATGCATCGCAATGCAAGAAAGGAACACGCGTGACAACGCACGCTCAAACACAGAGGTATGGTACACCAAGAAATCATGCATGACAATGCAAAATGTTGATGAGAATGCAAGTTATATGCAAAACAATGCAAAATGAGCACGAATCAGGGTGCTCGTTTGTTGCGAAACAACGTATAAGAAAACGCGCATTTCGGTGAAGGCAACTTGATCGCGGCCTCTGATTCACCTCCCGGAGAGGTTACAACATGTTCAAAAAGGGTACACCTTGATTTTGATGAGTAATGATGAGACACATGTCAGAAATTGCAGCTGAAGTTCCGGCGGAGCAGCTTCGCGCCAGAAAGTACACTTTTCTTGAACTTTTTCAGGTCCCGGGAACTCCGATCTTCCTCAAAATTTGCAGGGACCTAGGGGAGGAAGTGGGGAACACCACCGGCCAGGTGGTTGTCCAAGGGGACGCCACCAGCTAGGGAAGAAAAAGCAAATGGCCGGCCAGCCAGAAAAGGTGGCCGGCCGGCCACCTGTCCAAAAGCAGGGGCAATTTTGTCATTTTCCTCATTTCTATATATATCCTCATCCAATGCCTCCGAAATCACTTCCACAGCTGCAAAAACTCCTTCCCTTGCTCCCCAAATCATTTTTTCCTTCAGATCTGCACTTTATACGCGCTTTTCGGCCTTCCACGCAAGTTGTTTTCGCGAAATCTTTCAGTTTTAAGCACTTTGAACCGATTAAATTTTGATTTCGGGGCTTCTTTTCTCATTTTCACCACTTGAGTTAAGTTTGTCTTAATATTTGAAAGATTTTCTCGGGAGTTGACTTTTGTTGACTTTTCCATTTCCCGAGAGTTGACTTTTGTTGACTTTTTCCAATTTTGGCTCATTTTGCTCATTTTTGCTCCTTTTGCAGATTTCTTGAAATGGCGGGTGATTTTCCTCACGGTGGAGGTCCTCCAGGTGCCGGGGATGACTTTGATTTTATGACACTGCCCCCGAGGGTCCGCCCTTTCATTCCCGGGAGATACGCCCCATCGGTACACATTCTTCCACGGGCTATTTTTCGTCATTTCACCGACTTCAATGATCGGGTACCCGGGGATCTACTTCTGCGGGAGCCGGAGCATCATCTCTCTTACGAGGTACGAGAGGTATTTTACTTTATTTTCTGCATTTTTCGTGCATTTCGTACCTTTGCCATGCTTGAACACACAGCTTAGCTTGTGACATAGTACTTTGCTTGCATTCTGAACATGTGGTTTAAACACCTGAACTTCTGAACCCTAGGCTCATTGATCGATTGTGAACGCACGGCACACATTAGTTAAGAATTGAACACACGGCTCAAACGCTGATTTGTCGAACACACAGCCCGAATTTGAAGGTGAACACACGGCACACACTGACTAAGAGTAGAACACGCAGTCCCAAACTCTGATTTTCTGAACACACAGTCCAAGTTGATGGTGAACACACAGCCCACACTGATTGAGAGTAGAACCTGCAGCCCTAACTCTGATTTTCTGAACACACAGCTTAAATTAGAGGTGAACGCACAGCACACTGACTTTGAAGTTTGAACACGCAGCCCAAATACCAATTTACTGAACACGCAGCCCAGATTGAAGTGAACACGCAGCCCACTGACTTTGAAATTTGAACACGCAGCCCAAATACCAATTTACTGAACACGCAGCCCAGATTGAAGTGAACATGCAGCCCACTGACTTTGAAATTTGAACACGCAGCCCAAATACCAATTTACTGAACACGCAGCCCAGATTACAGGTGAACACGCAGCCCACTGATTTTGAAATTTGAACACGCAGCCCAAATACCAATTTACTGAACACGCAACCCAGATTGAAGTGAACACGCAGCCCACTGATTTTGAAATTTGAACACGCAGCCCAAATACCAATTTACTGAACACGCAGCCCAGATTGAAGTGAACACGCAGCCCACTGACTTTGAAATTTGAACACGCAGCCCAAATACCAATTTACTGCACACGCAGCCCAGATTACAGGTGAACACGCAGCCCACTGATTTTGAAATTTGAACACGCAGCCCAAATACCAATTTACAGAACACGCAGCCCAGATTGAAGTGAACACACAGCCCACTGATTTTGAAATTTGAACACGCAGCCCAAATACCAATTTACTGAACACGCAGCCGAGATTGAAGGTGAACACGCAGCCCACTGATTTTGAAATTTGAACACGCAGCCCAAATACCAATTTACTGAACACGCAGCCCAGATTGAAGTGAACACGCAGCTCACTGATTTTGAAATTTGAACACGCAGCCCAAATACCAATTTACTGAACACGCAGCCCAGATTGAAGTGAACACGCAGCCCACAGACTTTGAAATTTGAACACGCAGCCCAAATACCAATTTACTGAACACGCAGCCCAGATTACAGGTGAACACGCAGCCCACTGATTTTGAAATTTGAACACGCAGCCCAAATACCAATTTACTGAACACGCAGCCCAGATTGAAGTGAACACACAGCCCACTGATTTTGAAATTTGAACACGCAGCCCAAATACCAATTTACTGAACACGCAGCCCAGATTGAAGGTGAACACGTAGCCCACTGATTTTGAAATTTGAACACGCAGCCCAAATACCAATTTACTGAACACGCAGCCCAGATTGAAGTGAACACGCAGCCCACTGATTTTGAAATTTGAACACGCAGCCCAAATACCAATTTACTGAACACGCAGCCCAGATTGAAGTGAACACGCAGCCCACATGATTTTGAAATTTGAACACGCAGCCCAAATACCAATTTACTGAACACGCAGCCCAGATTGAAGTGAACATGCAGCCCACATAGATAGAGAGTAGAACACGCAGCCCTAACTCAGATTTTTTGAACACGCAGCCCAGTTTGAAGGTGAACACGCAGCCCACATAGATAGAGAGTAGAACACACAGCCCTAACTCAGATTTTCTGAACACGCAGCCCAGTTTGAAGGTGAACACGCAGCCCACATAGATAGAGAGTAGAACACGCAGCCCTAACTCAGATTTTCTGAACACGCAGCCCAGTTTGAAGGTGAACACGCAACCCACATAGATAGAGAGTAGAACACGCAGCCCTAACTCAGATTTTCTGAACACGCAGCCCAGTTTGAAGTGAACACGCAGCCCACTGAACACAACTCATTCATTTCATTTGCACACAGCTCATTCATTTGATTTGCACATAGCTCATTCATTTGATTTGCACACAGCTCATTCATTTGATTTGCTCACAGCTCATTTTTTTGATTTGCACACAGCTCATTCATTTGATTTGCACACAGCTCATTTTATTTGATTTGCACACAGCTCATTCTATTTGATTTGCTGAAACATGTATTCATTCTGAATGCAGGTTGGCTCTCGTACGGTACGGGGGTACGGCTCCACTGCAGCCAGGGGATTGGTATGTTGAGCTTCCGGAGGCTATCCGGGACTTAGTTGACCTAGCAGGGTTTGGGGCCTTCTGCGTTGGATTGTCACGCTGTCCTGCCAGTAGGACTCTGTTGGGAGCTTTGGTGGAGAGGTGGTGGGACACCACCAATTCCTTCCATTTTTCTGCCACCGGGGATCTGACTATGACCCCGCTAGATTTTTCCGTACTCACTTGGCCTAGACATAGGAGGTTGGCCCATTCCTTACGACGAGGATATGGGTGAGTGGGAGGCCGCTTGGTTGTATTTGCTGGGGGCTCGCCCGCCTGTGGACAGAGCTTCCGGGAGAGTCCGGTACACCTGGTTCTCTTCCCATTTTCGGAGACCGGAGATGGAGCCTGAGTCTCCTGCGGAGGCTGAGCAGTACGCCCGTGGTTTCCTTATGTTCCTCTTTGGCACCACTCTGTTTGCAGATAGGGGGAACACTGTCGGGTTGTATCTTTTGAGTGCCTTGGTGGACCTATCACAGGTCAGTCGGTATGACTGGGGTGGCGCTGGCCTGGCTACCCTTTACTGTTATATGAGCGCGACCTCCCGCGGGCAGGGAGACTTACTTGGTGGCTACTGGCGAGCCTGGGAGGTACGTTCTGTCCTCTTGATTTACGTTTCTGCTCCTCATTACTCGTTCATTGCACACACGGCGCACTTTACATCCTGTATTTTGCACTCAGCATTTTGTATTCACATTCTGCACTGTTTTCCACAGCTATGGGTCTATGTATATTTTCCGACATTAGCCCCGGAGATAGTGGTGGCAGGGCCCCTCATGACCCCGTATTCATTAGTATTCGAGGGTGAGCACCGGCCGAGACCCCGAGAGACTCTCCTCTATCTGCGACAGTATTTTGACACCGTGCGAACGACAGAGGTATTTCAGAACTCTCAGTTTTCTGCCGTTTTCATCTTTGATCTGCCTTGTATATTCCCAATTTCTGATTGATTCATGCACTGGTTATCCGCAGATCACGTGGCAGCCCTGGGCAGTCTTGGGCGATGGTCTCCGATTTCAGTATGTCGGAGGATTAGGCACCTCCCAGTACAGGATCCTACTCGAGGGACCGGTTGGTAGAGCATGGTTCCTGGGGGAACGCTTTCTGCGTCAGGTGTGGGGATACCTTTCTCAGGATCCTCCTGCAGCACCTCCAGCCACTATGCGGACTGCTGATAGACTTTCTACCCAGGAGGTCATTAGCGCTATGCAGGGCACCGATGCTTTTCTACATCTTACAGAGGGAGACTACGCCACTTATCGTCACACATATCTGATGCCTCCCTTGACAGGAGTGCGCGCTCCGCCACTGAGGCCCTCTGGTGTACCATCTTCGAGTCGGGCTCGTGCCACAGATATCCCCTCCTCCAGCAGGGCTGGTACGTCTCGAGGTGGGGGTGGATCCATTCCCCCGATCCCTCCGACTCTTTATCATCCTGGGTGGCCAGACATGCCGACCGAGTTGATGGGGTGGCAGTATGGGACTACTTCTCCGATTCCGATCCCTATAGAGCCTCCGATGCCTGGTCACAGATATGTCAGAGACCCTGATTCACCACCGGTATGTTTTACAGCTTTGATTTATCAGTCGGACATTTGGACATCCATTCCTTTACTGATAGTTTTGCATTTGTGTCTGTAGCCTCCAGTTGAGTACATGGATGAGATGCTTGGGATGCTGGCCTCACTTGAGGGGATGGTCCTGCGTAGAGAGGCGCAGTTGTCCATCATGGGCTTCCAGGTACCCTTTAGTTTTCTGGTATCTATCATACTTCTGATGACACGCTGGTTTTGAACATCCCACTGCATGGATAAGCTATTTGTGTAGAGCACATCTGACACACACCCCACTCACATACTGTACTTTCATCTGGTTCTCATATTTGAACTGATGTATTGAACTGTTCATTTTCAGATACCTCCGGTATATGCTCCGCCACAGGCTAGACCGCCTGGGCCTTCTCAGGGAGGTAGACCGTCTGGATCTTTTTGAGGTGCTGGACCATCTGGGCCGTCCCGAGGAGCTGGGCCATCTAGGCCTTCTCGAGGGGCTCGAGGAGCGGGGTCGTCTCACAGACGTAGGGCTCATGTTATTGAGGAGGAGCCTGGTGAGGATGAGGAGGAGGAGGTCGCAGACCGTGAGTCAGAGACATCTGCTGGGGAGGAAGGCTCCGGTCTTGGCTCCGGGAGTGGAGACGAGGCTGAGGGGGATCCGGAGGATGACAGCTTCGACCCGGATGGCGATGATGGTGCAGAGGTTGTCCCGCAGAAGAGGATGAGGGGGCCCCCTCATTCCCGCTCCCGAGGGCATTGATGCTGTTCCCTGCTTTATTTTACTTTTTGCTAGTAGTTTGTAGCACTTTGCATATTGTTAGGCAGTTTTATTTTCTGTAAAACTTGTACCTTTGTTCTGTTGCAAAACATGATGGAATGAAACAGCTTTTGAAAAGGATGTTTGTATTTGAAAGTCTTAGCATCGCATCGCGTCATTTTGCACAAAATGGAATTGAATGAAAATGTGCCTTGTGTATTTACCGGGTCAGGTAATGAGTCGACACAACAAAACAAACAACTCGACTCGTTAAGAAAAGACAAGATCTTAACAAGTTTACAACTCGATAAGCAAAATGCAACAATGTTAACGACTCGATAAACAAGACTTAACAAAATTGCGTAAACAAAAGAGTAACAACTCAAAACACCAAATGTGACAGCTCGACAAAACTTACAACTCGATAAACAAAACGACAACTCGATAAGCAAAACAACAACTCGATGGACAAAACAAAGCGTACATTCAGATGATCTGGGTGACGGAACGCATCCGAAACTGAGAGAAATGGAGTACTTTGACATTCCCGATGCATCGAGATGCCTCAAATTTCCTTCCGGAGGGTAAACAGGACCAATGAGCATGGTGGGCCCCACTTTGCTTTTGGAGAGCCATAGGTGGCCGGCCTGCTAGAATAGGTGGCCGGCCGGCCACTTTTCTCTGCAGCCTCCAGAATTTTGACACTTGTCCCCTGAATAGTGTTTTCTCCTCTATAAAAGCTCCAACTTCGAGATTCATTCATTTCATCACTGCTTTGCACAAAAATGGAGGCATTTCTCTCAGAAAATCTTACATCTTGGATCTCTTCTCTAGATGGCTCGGAAAAGTTGAACTTCCGGGGTTTCGGCTTGAATGCACTATTCCCGCTGAGCCGCACTCCACTGCACCTCCCTTTCCTCCATGCCGCGGCGAAGTTTTGGAACCCGGTGACGCACGTTTTCAGCTTCGGCGGTCAAGAGGTATGTCCCACTTTTGAAGATTTTCAAGTCTCGCTGGAATCCGAGCGCGGCGAGGAACTCTTGCCCCAACTCAACTTTGGCTATGCTCAATACTTAGGGCGGATGTGCGGGCTCTCCGCGCATGACGCTCGGTCCCTGATTTGTAACGGAATGTTGGATATCCCAAGTTTGGTCTACCGATTCTCCGACGCTGGTGACCGCAGCGACCATCAGTGGCAAGGCTTCCGACAACATGCTCTCTGTTTGTGCATGTTATCTCATTTTCTGTTTGTCTCGGGCTCCGGGGGGGCTAACATCCGTTTGATTGAAGTTGCTCAAGGCTTGAGGGAAGGAAAGAGCTGTACCGCCATGACATTGGCTGAGACACTGCTGGGTTTGGATGCCTTCCACCGCCAGGAGACAACCAGGTTTGCAGGGAGTCCACTACTACTACAGGTAATGTTTCCCACCCGATCTCACATATGTATTTGCTCACATCACTCGGCCCTCAGGCTCAGTTTTTTTCTCACAAGACCCTTATCTTACTTTTCTCTCATCGCACATCTCTCTATTCTTTATTCTCTCATTTTTCATCCCTCCCCAGATATGGTTGATGGATAAACTGCAAGTTGTGGACTCTTGCCCTGCTTACTCAGCCCGTGGCTACTTCTTTCGACAACGCTTAGTCGACGCCCCTGATGAGGGATGGTGGTTTGAATGGATGTGTAATGTGTCAGCAGATCGCATTGCTTGGCGTTGCCCTTGGCTTAATCTCCCGGCGATGAGCTTCAGCATGTCCCGACAGGTCGGGGTTCGGCTGATCGGCTTGACTCACTGTGTATTCTATTTCCCATTCCGTATTCTGCGCCAGTTCGGCCATGATCAAACTTGCCCTCCGGAGGGGATTGAGTACCCGGCTACATTTCCGGTTCGAGGTGCACAGCTGGCTCGGCAGGCCGCAGCGTGGAGAATTAGAGAGCTCCTGGCCCCCGCCCCTACTTTTAATTGTACTCTGTCTGACGAGTGCTGGGATTGGCTCAATGAGGAGGCACAGACTGGGCCTAGCTTGGCGTCAGAAGCTTCGACTAGCTCTGGGAGGGGGCGCAGGGACACCTGACTTGACTGTGCCCCGAATTTATTGCTTTACTAATGCTTTCAAGTTTTCATCATGAATGTAATAAAAAGCAACTTCAATTGTATGCAAGAGCAGGAGAACTCTGTTTTGAAATCAATGAAATTGAGGGTTGTGGTACTGAAAATTTTCCGCTTTGGTCCAAAAATGGTATTAGTTGTGAAAAGATTGATTTGAACAAAGTCAACTTTTATTAAAACTTTTCAAAACTATTTTCGATATGGATCAGAACGGGACACGCCTGAGATCTGTCACTGAGATGCACAACCCCTGATCCTAGCAACTGGAAAGTTGCCCCTAGTCTGAATGGGTGCTGCAGCACTTCCTGGCAACGGAAAGTTGCCCCTAGTCTGAATAGCACTGCACCGGAGATTACGATGAATGCTGATAGACAAGGATGACTGAGATGATCAAAATGGACAAAGTTGATCGGGAAAAATGTTTATGGCTGAACTTCAGGATGAAGCGGCCTACGTATCCCAAAGATGGGAATCAAGCCTTACGTAGTTCAGGCTTAGGTTCGCTCGGGTATTTTCACTCTCCTTTTGCGCTCTAACTTTTGCCAAGGCCGCCCTTTGCGGGTTTTCAACCTTGCGAGCTCAGTTTTTATATTTTCCAATTTTTTGTGCTCTGAGTTTTGCCTAGGTCGCCCTTTCAGGTTTTCGGCCTAGCGAGCCTCTCAGGGGTAGTATTTCTTCAACTTGTCCATGTTAATCGGTTGGGAAAACTCCAAGCCATCTAAGTCCATCAGAACCACAGCTCCACCTGACCAGATTGACTTGATGATGTAGGGACCAGTCCAATTGGGTCTGAACTTGCCCCTTAGGTCGTGGATGGGAGCTCGGTTGTCCTTGAGCACCAAATCTCCTTCCTTTAAATTCCTGGACTTAACCTTCTTGTTGAAAGCCCGGGCAATTCTGCGTTGATAACCCTGAACATGGTATAGTGCTTTCAGTCTTCTTTCATCGAAAAGCATGAGTTCCTCAAATCTATTTTGCTGCCAATCCGCTTCGGCTATCTGGCATTCAGCCAATACTCGTAATGACGGAACCTCAATCTCAATAGGTAGAACGGCCTCCATCCCATAAACCAATGAATACGGAGTCGCCCCAGTTGAAGTTCTGATTGAAGTTCGGTAGCCCCACAGAGCAAACGGCAGCTTATCTGGCCAGTCCCGGTAGGTTTCCACCATCTTCTGTAGTATGCGCTTGATATTCTTGTTGGCGGCCTCAACTGCTCCATTAGTCTGTGGCCGGTAGGTAGACGACTTATGAAAAGCCACATTGTATTTCTCCAACAAGTCTATCACTTCCTTCTTGAAGTGGGAACCGTTATCTGAAATTATCTCAATTGGGAAACCATAGCGACAGATGATGTTGTTTCTGATAAACTTTGCAACATGCGAAGCCTTCAACACTGCGTAAGATTGGGCCTCAACCCACTTTGTAAAATAATCTATCGCTACCAAGATGAACTCATGCCCATTCGACCCCTTTGGCGTGACAGCTCCGATCACATCAATTCCCCAGACTGAAAATGGCCGTGGCGAAGTCATGGTGTACAGCTTTGATGGCGGGATGTTCATGCGATTTGCATGGATCTGACATTTATGGCATCGCCGAACAAAACCAATACAATCATCCTCCATGGTGGACCAGTAGTAACCTTGTCTGAGAATCTTCCGTGCTAGCATTACCCCATTCATATGTGCTCCACATTCCCCTCCATGGATGGCTTCCATTAGACTCTTTGACTCTTCGGCATCAACACACAGTTTATGCATTCCCAGATGACCTCTTCTATACAGCTTACCCCCACAGATGATGAACTGAACAGCCAATCTTCTTATTGCCCTCTTGTCCTTGGCATTTACCCCTGGCGGGTATGCTTCCTTCTCCAAGAAATTCCAAATGTCGTAATACCAAGGGTGTTCGTCCTGAACTTCATCTATGGCTGCAATTGACTCATAGGCTGGTGCAAATTTCTGGTCAATGATGACTGGACGCATCCGGACTCCACACGGGATGTCTATCATAGATGATAGAGTTGCTAAAGAATCTGCGAACCTATTGTTCTCTCTTAGTAGATGAGTAAAACTTAGCTTCTCAAACCGAGGAATTAGCAAATCCAAGGTTTGGTGATACATCATCATCTTTTCCTCTTTTACTTTCCAGTCTCCTTTAGCTTGGGACACAACGAGGTTCGAGTCCCCAATGACGTCCAACCGTCCTGCCCCTAGTTCCAGGGCTGCTTCCAGGCCAGCAATGCACGCCTCATATTCTGCTTCATTGTTCGAGACTTTGAACCGGAGTTTGAAGGCTAGAGGGATACGGGAATTGTCGGGCGCTATCAGCAACACTCCTATCCCATACCCATGTTGATTTGACGCTCCATCAAAGTACATCGTCCAAGTTTCATCGTCGATATGCAAAATGGCTTCATCTGGGAACAAATACTCCACTACTTCATCACCCTCAACCGGATGGTCGGCAAGGAACTCTGCTACTGCTCTTCCCTTTACTGACTTGCGTGTGACATACTTGAGGTCAAATTCGGAGAGCAACAGCAACCAACGAGCTAGCCTACCCGTAAGCGCTGGTTTCTCGAAAAGATATTTGATGGGATCGAGTCGTGAAACCAACATTACGGAGTGAGCTAACAAGTAGTGCCGCAGCTTTCTGGTAGCCCATACCAGAGCTAAGCAAGCCTTTTCCAGCGGTGTATATCGGGTCTCATATTCCAGCATTTTCTTGCTTAAATAGTAGATGGCTTTTTCCACCTTGTCTTCTGATTCTTGAGCAAGCATGCAGCCCATCGTGGTCTCTGTTACTGACAGATACAAAATCAACGGTTTCCCCGGTTCTAGTGGCGATAAAACGGGCGGGTTCTGTAGATACTCTTTAATCTTCTCAAACGCAGCTTGACATCGGCCATCCCATTGGAACTTCTTTCCTTTCTTCAGGAGACCAAAAAGTGGTTCACAAGTCAAGGTTAATTTTGAGATAAACCGTCTTATGAATTGCACTTTACCCAGAAAGCCTCTCACCTCCTTTTCAGTCCTTGGTGGGGGCATTTCTAGGATGGCCTTGATTTTGGAAGGGTCGACTTCGATGCCCCTTTGTGTAATCAGAAACCCCAGCATTTTTCCCGCTGTAACACCAAATGTACACTTTTGAGGGTTCAGCCGCAACCGGAATTCCCTGATCCTTTGGAAAAACTTATGCAAGGCGGTGTAGTGGCCCTCTCTTTCTTTGGACTTGACAATCATGTCGTCCACATACACCTCAACCTCTTTGTGGATCATATCATGTAATATTGTGGTCGCGGCCCGTTGATAAGTAGCTCCAGCGTTCTTCAACCCAAACGGCATTACCCTGTAGCAGTATGTCTCCCACGGGGTGGTGAATGCAGTCTTTTCCCTGTCTTCTGGTGCCATTACTATCTGGTTGTATCCGGAGAAGCCATCCATAAATGAGAGCAATGCATGCCCTGCTGTGAAATCTACCAACTCATCGATGTGCGGTAAGGGGAAGTCGTCCTTCGGACTAGCTCTGTTCAAATCCCTGAAGTCCACACACACCCGGATCCTGCTGTCCTTCTTCGGCACCGGAACAATGTTGGCCAACCAAGTCGGGTATTCAGATACCAGCAGGAAGCCTGCGTCGATTTCCTTGGTGACCTCTTCCTTAATCTTGAGAGCCCAGTCCGGGCGGATTCTCTTGAGTTTCTGTTTGACAGGTCGGGCCTCGGGGTCAAGGGGGATCCGATGCTGTACAATCTCAGGATCGATTCCAGGCATGTCTTCGTAGGACCACGCGAAAACATCTTTGAAATCTTTTAATAAAGCGACTAGTCGCTCGCGTTCCTCCGAAGACAACGTGGACCCGATTTGGACCAGCCGCGGGTCCTCCTCAGTACCAATGTTCACGGTAATGATTTCATCCATTAATGGTTTAACAAATCTCTCTTGCTCTTGCTCAATTAAACGTTGTAAAACCGGAGGAACTTCGTCCTCTTCGTTTTCATCAAAATTTTGAAAGTCTGAATTAATGCAATAAATTAGGGGCACAGAAAAGTACTCGGAAACCACAGATAGTTCATTCTCATTAGGCACTGCCAGATCATCCAATTCATCGGTTACAACAGACTCAAATGAAAAGGAAAAAGACGACCTAGACAGGACTGTGGCATCCGGGTTAACATCCCCAAGAGTACCAGACTCAGACTCAGTCGAGCTGGAACCTGATTCCGACTCACAAGACTCGGTGGAATCAGATTCCGGCTCACTACCTGACCTGGTGTTGCTGGACAAAAATCCTTCCTCGTACTGCCAAGTGAGAGAGGGTGCGATAGATGCATCCAAGATAGCTGCTGGTTGGCTCGCAGCCGTTTCATCCCCAATCATGGAAACCTCAGAGTTATCCCCCAAGCACTTATGGTCGATCGGAGGATCAGAGAGTAGACATGCCAGCGCTACCCCCATTTCAAATTCTGTGCCCTCAGAATCCACTGCCTTATTCCGCTCAACCTTAGCTGATGGGTCCGTCTGCTCTTCGGCAACATCCTCCCCGGATAGTTGTAGGTCGAAGAAAATCTCGAAGCCTGGCACGCGCTTCTTCTCCGCGTTGAACCACGGCTCTGGGAAGCCGCAAAATGGAAAGTCCTCCCCCTCCCGGACGAAGCGTCCGTTCAGGGTGCCCTGAATGGGCTTATGCATCAAGTCGAATGGCTTCCCAGCCTGCTTTGCTCTGGCTCTTCCGGCCATTTCTTTTCCTTTCCTCACCCAGTCCTCTTTGGTGGGCAGATAACCCAGTCCAAAGGTATGCGGGTTATGTGGCACTTCGGCCAATGTAGCGACGCCTTTCCTGCCGCTCCTTCCTAATCCCATCCCGGGGATGTGTTGTAGCTTGTTCATGAGGTAGACGGATTGAGCACTGACGTACATACCTTCATTCACAGCCATAATGTTTTGCACAACCCGGGCCTCGGCCAGAGTAAATCCTGATATAAACACGTCCTCCATGCCGTGTTCGATTTCTAGGACTGGTGTAGACACCTCCGGAGGGGGATGGATCGATGAATTCCCAAACACGATGGCTACTCCCTTTCCATAGGGGTATTTCACCATCTGATGCAGAGTGGACGAGACGGCCTTCACCTGATGTAACCACGGTCGCCCCAAAAGCAGGTTGAAAGTTGCGGGAACCTCCAAGACATGGAAATCTATCTCGTGTTGTCCAGGTCCAACCTTCGTCTGAATCTTGACAGTTCCCATCACTTCTCTGCTGGTATTATCGTACGCTTTGATCACCTGAGTTGACGGGATGAAGTCTGCGGGCTTCAACCCGATTGCATACGCTGTTCTGGCTGGGCAGACATTGATAGCAGACCCGGTATCAACAAGTACCACCGGTATCCACTTGTCTCTACATTCCACGGAAATGTAGAGAGGTTTGTTATGATTCACGCCCTCAGGCGGCAGTTCCTTGTCTGAAAAGGTTAAAGCCGGGGAACCTCCTCCCGGAAAAACCAGCCCAACCAGCTACTCTGGTGTAGTATCGATGGAGAGCTTGGCCTTGTCCATGGCAGATAGGACAGCTTGTCTGTGTACCCATGAAGCCATAAGCAGTCCCCAGATGGAGATGTCTGCTTGTATCTTCTTTAACTGCCTCAGCACAGCTTCTTCTTCAATTTGTCTCTCTCTCTGTTTCTCAGCTTCCTTGTCTTTACCAGATGCTTCTGGTTGGTCTAGGTGCGGGGGCTTGAAGTACCGCCCACTCCTGGTCATGTGGTCCACCTCATCGAGGTACCAGGTGCTGTCTGGTTGATTTACTCCCCAATCTTCGTCTGTGTGGGCAAGACATAAGTCGTCGTCTTCCCACCACACCCCGTTAGCATCCAGAAGACACCTGTCTGGTTCTGGCAGATGTGTACTCTCAGTACCTTCATCCCATATGCTCACAGCATTATCCGTTCTTGTGCCCACAGCACTCTCAGCCCCTTCATGGGCTTTTGCCTTTCTGATTCTCTCGGAATCCCAAAACTTCTCCTGTTCTGTCTGCGTTGCTGCAGTTTGTTGTTCCATTGTCTTTGCATCCATAATGCTTAAGTCCCGAGCGGAATTCTTTGTACCGGCGCTCTCCGGCAATCCATTCTGACTCTCGGCCCTTCCGGCCACAGTTGATACCCTCGCCCCTGCCGGGCTCTGCTCTGGCTGAAACTCCACAATATCAAGCTGATCATCTAACCACCCGGTGGCCTCCGCCGACTCCTCATATTCAAACCAGTTGATTGTTGCATCTCCTGATTCTTGGTCGTTGAAGAACTGGAGGTTGGCGAAGTCCTCCTCCACTGTTGCTAGATCATCTGCCCCCTGTTCCAGTCTGTCCCCCTGAATCATGCACAGTTCAGCTTTTTCTGGCAACCCCACACTCAGCTCGGACCGGCCCACTGATAAAATGAATTCGCTTGGATCATAGGCTCCTCCAGCGTAATTCCCAGACCGCTTGACCCCATACTCAACAACTCCGTTCTCCTCTGAAACCTGCCCTGTTCCATCTTCAGTGGTCACCACCTTTGACTCGGATTGGGTTGTGAAGGTGTCCATCATGCACAAGGAATCGGTGCAATCAAGAAGGATCACCTCCGGCTTGGGTAGGTGAGAGGGAGTAATATAGATACTAGGATCGTAGGATACGACCCCAGTTTGGATGAGGTTGACTCTTTTGGGTGGTGGATCTTGGTTATGGGTAGGGAGTGGGTTGGTTGTGACGTTAGGTCTATCTGGAGGTAGAATAATATTTTTGTCGATGAGGTCCTGAACCTCGTGACGCAGACTGAAACAATGGTCGGTATCATGACCGTGCTACTGGTGGTAGGCACAGTATTTGGCTGGGTTGTGAGAGGGGGGGAGTGGATTTGGTGGCGGCCTCGGCTCCAGGGGTTTTAGATGTCCCTTTCTAATCAAGACCCCCAGAACCTTGGACAAAGGCATGTATAGTGGAGTAAAGGTTCTTTGGCCTCTGGGCTGGAATCTCGGGGCTTGGGTACTGCTCCCGGATGTACTGGAAAAGGGGGTGGCCGCCATGGGCCTTGGCTGGGGAGGGGGATTGGTGGTGACCATACTGACCTCCGAAGTCCTTGTGTTTGCAGCGCCACTCGGGCCTGCGTTGTTATTGCAGTTGAATGTCCTCCGGGGTTGCTCCCGGTCCTGGTCAATCAGACCTTGCTTCATCGCATCCTCTATCTGTACCCCCATCTCGTGTAAGTCTGAGAAGGTGGGAAAGGGGAGTACGATCATCTTCTGCATGAGTTTTGGTTGGAGATTGCGCACAATCATCCTAATTTGATCTTTGTCTGTAGGCCTCAAGGTCATCATCGATGCCTTTGCCCTCCATCGAGTTACGAAGTCTGAGAAAGTCTCCTTGGCCTCTTGCCTCGTCGTTTCGAGATCACGAGTTGTAATCTCGATCTGTGTATTGTACGAGTACTGTGCAACTAAGGCCTCAGCCATCTCATCCCAGTTTCTTTTGACATCATCTTCCAGCTTCGCATACCAAATGGCTGCCACCCCCGACAAAGTTCGGCCAAACAGGGAAAGTTTTTGTGGTCGGGTTAGGCCCATTGGCCGTAGGATGTCTGAGAATAGTCGAAGATGGACCATAGGATCCCCTGACCCATCAAAACGATCAATCTGTGGCATCTTAAATCTGTCTGGCAATGTTACGGCCACGTCGGTGTACCCATCTTCGATGTCTGGGATGGCCTTCACCCCCTGAGACTTCTTAAAAAGCTTCTCCAGTTTGCTCAATTTCAGAGCTGTATGGTCTATTTCGAACTCGAAGGGAGAGTCCGGATGGTTGGCAGGTGTATGAGTCTTGGACAGTTGAGGCAGAAGCGGGGGTGGAGCCAACCCCGTTGGATGGCCTGTGTCCTCTTGAATATTCTGGACATTGGGTAGGGTGTTCTGGGTGTTCAGGGGGGTATTTTGGGGATTTGGCAGGGCATTCTGACCAGTGGATGCCTGCTTGGGTAATGGAGCTCCGGGTGGAGGAGGAGCTGGGTGTGAGGTTGATGTTCTGGTTTGCTGCTGGAGCCTGGTAATGAGCTCAGCCTGTTGGGCCATGACTGTGGCCTGTTGCTTAGAAAATTCTGTTTGGCGGATGGCATCCTCTTGCATCTGTCTCATGCTCTCTTGCATTTGGCGCATCATCGCCTCCATCCCTGATGTATTCTGCTGTTTCATCTGAATGACCGGTAAATGTACCTCTATGGCAGACACAGAAATCTCAACCTGACTGCTTACTGTCAAAGTAGCCCTCTGTTCCGGTAATCCCTGTTCTGACACACTACGCCTCATCGGCCTTCTTCTGGTAACTGGGGGTAGAGAGTGGAACACTGGATGTCCGTCAACCAGATCCTCGGATCGATTGAGTCGGCGACCTCGCGTCCAAAGTGCTTGGGGAGTATCTAGTGGTTCAGAAGCAATCGTGCTAAAAACTGCCCTAGCAAAAAGATAAATAAAGCGAAAAGGAAATAAATAACCAGAAAAACGGACAGCATAACAGCTTAAATTAAATACACAACACACAGTCGGGCATACAACACACGGTTGATAAGCTGGGTATACACTGTCCTCAATCACTGATTACTGTCCCTGTATCACTGTTTCCCAAAACCGAATCTGATATCCGCAGACAACTGATTCTCAAATGACTGGCTGATGCCCGCAGGCCTGATGCCCAATCTCAAAAACTGATGCCCGCAGGCCTGATGTGACTCATAAACTGATACATGCATTCCCTGTAGAGACGCACTCTAACAAGCACATAACAGATAAGTGAGAGCCAAAACACCCCTATGTTGGGGTAGGGTTTCCCTGTCCTATTTTGTCAGGAACTAGGGTTTCACTATGCACGCAGCGGTTTCAAACAACCTATAAACGGGTAAGCAACTTGTCCTAGTTTGGAATGGTCACTATGGAGTCCGAATATGCACTAGGTCGAATGGTCAAAAAGGGTGCCCCGGTAAAACCGGGGTTTGTGTTCCCATGCTGTCAGAGCCCAGAGCCGATCAGCCTTATGGTCATGCCTTGACAAGATAAGCCTCCGGCAAATCGTTCGGGAATGGCATATGGCAAACACGGTGTCCTAGGCGCACCAATGCAAATGCAATGCAAAAAAGCATACAAGTGTAATCAAAACCAGATATCACGAGTTCGAGTCAAGTTCTCTAAATCCCCAGCAGAGTCGCCAGAAACTGTAGACGTCCCCCGAACGCATCCCGGGGAAGGGTGCGACTCCCCCCCCCGTTCTGGTTCGATATTGGGTCACTACAGTTCGAAGGACTCAAATGTCACGGTTCTAAATCTCGAACCAAAGAGTCCAAATCCGGCAAATTGTTTTGAAAACAGATTTTTTGAAAGAAGTGCCAAACATGGACTGCTTTGCCAGATACAGAGTCACCACCTAAATATTTTTTAAATGGGAAATTTAGGAAACCCTGACTCGGTGCCAAAGGCCACGTGTCCGTCATCACCAAAGTTGCCTCGGCTCGGGAACTTGGGTACGATTGGGGAAGGTCACTTCGTGAGCACCTCCGCTCGCCCGGTCAAAGACCGGCCTCTACTAACCATGATATCTGTTTTTGAAAACATTGTGTGTTCTTATTCCGGTTATTAGCCTAGGTTACTATGTGATGCGCACAGCATACAAGTATAGACTGAGTCGCCTGAATTGGAACAAAACATTTCATGTTTGTTTGTTTGAAAATGGTTTGCTACCCGCAGGTAGGCTTAAAATGCAGATTTTGCCACCCTCGGGTGGGCTTAGAAAACATGATTTTGCCACAATCTAGTGGGCTTAAAACAAACATTTGATGAATTACCCCAATTCAGGTAACACAACCTCCACCCACAAGCATTCAGGCAGTTATATCATATAAGCAAATAGCCTCATGACAAGCATGCTATTCATGGCAACACTCACACGCATGTAAGGATGCTAAAGCATAAAACTTACCGAGTACTCCAAGCCAAAACAAAAGCTCATTAGAAATCATGCATGATCCTAAATACACAGAATTGCCTAATGCAACACATGCAAAATGCAATTATAACAGGCTCGGCTATTCTAAACATGGCATATGGAATGCTACAACTAACACGTATTCAATTTGGAATTGAAATACAAATGCAGTTTATATGATGCGCCGAGCCCGGTGCGTGCAAAACAGATGAATGATGCAAACATGCTGTCATACTGTATGCTAATTGAAATATGCCCTATATCTAACCATCGTAAGCAGGTAAATAAAAGGGAAGAAAGACGTGGGGTTGGAAGACATACATCACACTCACCCACACTTATTACAATTATGCCCTCGCGCAGAGGGTCCAAAAGAATATACAGTCCCAAATAAAAGAATAATACAGTCCAAATATTACAGTCCGAATAATGTACAAATTTCTAATTAATTAACAAATTAACTAAGAAAACTGTAAACTGGCATGCAGGCCAGGGACTGCCTTGCTTCTGATGAACGATGTATGTTTGGGCTGCCTTGCGCGGAAATCCACTGGAATGCCCCAACTAGCCTCTGTTTGCAATGTTTCTCGAAATGCGTGCCAGACTCCGAAAAGTTGCTGATTCTTCATTTTGCTGCAACAGAGAGCAGGAAAGGGGCATAGCAATGTATTTCACAAATATATGCATGCCTCGATCCTCATGCCACCAATCACGCATCTCGATGCATGATGGCCGAGGAGTCGAATTGCACAACTCAATATAGGATAAATGAATGTGAATGCTACAACAAAACCTAACTCCATCATGGGTAATCCGGAGTGTCGGTGACTTGGGAATTGAGATCCGTTCCGTCACTCGGAGTACGGAACGTACCTCGTTTCCCGTGCCTGGGCTAACTCCTATCCCATAACACGATGCGATATGCATGATATGCATGAAATGCAGCTAACATATGACCTAGCATGCACAATGCTATGACAATGAGATGCCTCGAAAGGCGCGCACGCGGGCACGCAAACCGAGGCAATGATCCTAAGGCATGAAATGGCATACGCAATGCAAATTGGACTTATACCAACATGAGAGAGCCTCAGCCGCACTCACATAAGAAGCCGTCGGATAAAAAAAGAAGTGCCTCGAAATGCGTGCATGCGGGCACACAAACCGAGGCAATGACATAAATACATGAAATGGCCTGAAATATGATATACAATGAGACTAGAATGAGGTGTCTCGAAATACGTGCCCACAGGCACGCAAACCGAGAAAATGGCATACGGAATGCAACAGGACTAAAATGAGATACGCAATGCAAATTGGGCTTACACTAACATGAGATAGCCTCAGCCACACTCACATAAGAGGCCGTGAGACGAAAATGAGATGCCTCGAAATGCGTGCACACGGGCACGCAAACCGAGGCAATGGCATACGGAATGCAATGATGCTAAAATGACATACAGAATGCAAAATGGACTTACACTAAAATGAGTGGGCCTCAGCCACACTCACATAAGAGGCCGTGAGATGAAAATGAGATGCCTCGAAATGCGTGCACATGGGCACGCAAACCGAAAAATGACCCGAAGGCATGGAATGACATGCAAAATGAGGCATGGCATATGGAATATGGAACATGCAAATTTCAGCAGCCAAAATGATGCAAAACAGCCCCCGAATCATAGCAAAATTATACCCGATGCCCGAAATAAGTCCCGAAATGCCATGGAATGGCCTACAGCTATGTCAAACATGCACAATATGGACATGAAGTGTAAAGACAGATGCTAGGAAGTCCCCAAACTAGCATTTTTCCAGTACAAAGCATGGCCAAAAAACAATCACAAGTATGGCAAAAATAGCATGGAAAAATGGGGAAAAAAAAGGGGAACAATGAAGCAGATGGTATACGCAATGCTCAAACTGAAAAATATAGTTCTACAACACTGAAGAGGGGCCAAAAATATGAACATTTACAGCTTATGACAACCCCCAAAACAGTATGTAGATATGCTCAACATAGCATGCAAAATATGAGCCAAAAGAGGGCTATAAAGAGAGGTATACCAAGAATTCACCAAACAGCCTAAGACCCTTAACAAAACATGAAGAGTGGGTCATTTTAAGACTATTTTCAGTTCTGATCATGGCCAAAAACAGAAGCAAGATAGGCCTAAAAAATCATGCAAAATGGTGGACCGAATAGGGGTATAATGATAGGTCATGCATGGAAGCACCAAACAAGGTTGAGCCCTTATACAATGTTGTATAGGGGCTCAAAATAAGCTCAATCATAGTTTAAGGCATGCTCCAAAAACAAATGTACATAAGCCAAAATTACTATGCAAGATTATGGCATATAAGATGGATATTGAGACAAGTAGTATATAGAAGTGCCAAACAAGGTTGAGCCCTTCTACAATGTTGTAGAGGGGCTCAAAATAGGCCTAAAATCAGTTAGGGTCGGAGCCCAAAACCACAAGCAAATAGGGTAGAAAAATAATGCAAAAAAGTGCTAGAAAAGAGGAAATAGTGACTTACCCTTGAAGGCTACACTTTGGTTGCTTCTTGGCTTGAATTTGTTGCTTCTTAGCCTCTGAAAAACCTTCCCTTGCTGCTGGAATGGAAGTGGTGAAGGTAGTGCTTGGTGTTGATGAACAAATGAGGCCAAGACTTAAGGATTTTGGAGGTTTTTGGAGAGGGAGATGTAAGCCAATGTATATGAACTCTTAAGGGGAGTTTTTCTAACGCTAATGAAGGAGCTGGGAGGCCCCTTATATGGACCAAAAAAAGGGTGTAAAGGTGGAGGGAAATGCACCCAAGCTTTCCCTCCCAAAATATCCCCCGGATCCAGATCTTTTCTGGGGGAAACAGCTATACAGCTGTAAAGTGTGGACTGAGAGGGTCATGGCCGGCCTCTCACTTTTCTTGGAGGTGGCCGGCCGGCCACCCCCCATGGCCGGTCGGCTAGGGTTCAAAAGGTTCAATGAAAATTTCTGGCCGGCCATCAAAGGTTGGTGTCCTCACATGTGTGTACAACAAGGCCCTGTGGTTGGAATTTGGCAACTCTGAAACAGGAGAGAGAATAGGCCACTTAAAAGAGGGGTTCAAAAGGGTCAATGAGGATTACTGGCCGGCCATGTGTTTTTAGGGTCCTCCCATATGTGTACAACACAAATATGTGGTTTTGGCTCGAAGAAAATGACCCTAGGGTGTTCAACATTAGCCTAGAAGTGAGAAAAACGGGCGCCGGGGGGCGCCGGAGGAGCATAACTGGTTGTTGAGACAATTGCTGGCCTCCCACCCTCCAGTGATCTTCCTGGTGATAAAACAGAGGTACCTGCCAAAAATGAACAAAAACCGATGCAAAACGAATGCTCGGGGGCCAAAACACGTAGTTCGGGGTCCCAAAAATCGGCCGTTAAGCACCGAAAGTGGTGTTTGGCCACGAAGTGGGTATCTAAGACCCCAATGTCCCTTGAAAGGGAGTAAATGAGATGCATGCCAAAAACCGGAGGAATCGGAGATGGTTAGGCGGTCCCGAACCGAGGCACACGGCCTGACGGCTCCGAAAACCGGGAACCGAGCTCCGAAATGGGCAAAATGGCCTACAGCCACGAAATGTAGCCCATGGCCACTGAGAGATGGTCTACTGGACCTCTCCCCCCTCAGGAAGAGAAAACAGAGAAAATCGAGCCTGGTTCGCAAACCGAGGCAAGGCACAGAAGAGGGTTCGGAAGTCCGGAGGCAGGGCTCACGGCCGCGACTCTGAGACTTCTGAACGAGCACAATATGCAACATCACCGAGCGCTCAATCGGTGACGTCTGAGTCTTAAGGTCGGTCAAAAATGGGGTGTCTACAACGGGTTGCCGACGTAGTTCTGTGTGTCGGCGAAACTTTTTGTCGATGAATTTTCCCTTTTAGCAACATATTTTGTTGCGTTGCGAAAAATGTAATTTCTTGTAGTGTGAGGTCTATTGTTTTGGTTTACACAAACTGCAAAACAGTTCAAGACATCACGTTCACTAGTCAACCAGTAAATTCGATAGGCTTTCACTACGAAAGGTTCAAGGCCAACAACTACATTTTCTGATGCATGGTCAGTCTGTTTGCTCTCTCTCCGAGTCTTTGTTATAAACGTTGTTCGTTTTCTTTATTCGGTCAATTCTTATTCATGTGAGGGATTGTTGGAAAAAATTGGCTTTTTGGTGACTTTAATGTAAAATTAAAGTAGGTCTCAACCATTGGTTGAGGTGGGATTAAATGGGTTTATATTCTTTGTAACAAGGTCTTTACACCCAAAAAAGAATGACAAAAAACCATTAAGAATTAAATGAGAAATTGTCTCACAAAGATGGCCTCATGAATGAGGTACTGGGAATTTTGTATAACTACCAATCTCACATTGATTATAAAGGAAAGCTTTGAGGGGTATTTAAACCTCAAGATTATGAGAAGGGCATGAGCCATTTGGGGCATCCAAATTTTTTTGAAGGAATGGAGGCATGGATACTTCAAGGATGGGCTTGGGCCAAGACAATGGTCCAAATTGGTTATGGCAAAATTGCCACACTCTCACGCACGCACGCGCCGCCTGCCTGCCCGAACCGGGCCGGGTCCGAGTCTGTGGTTCGTGGGTCTTGGATCTTGGGCTTGAGGCTTGAGGCTTGAGGGAATGTGTTAGGTTTGGGCTTGGTCGGATTGGTGGTCCACCAAATCTTTTTGGGCGAAGTCTGCTACAAAAATACACACTTGTATATACAAAAAATATATATCAAACATTTTCTCCTATCAATTTTGGTCCATTACTCCAGTAGTTTTGTAGAAGTAATGGCCATTAGTGGCCAGCCTTCATGGCTGGAGGTTCCTCCTCTCTCCCCCATGGTGTATAAAAGGAGACCCATCTCCCTTGGTTTTGGTACAAAATTGTTGCCTTCCAATCATATAGTCAGTTTACTTCCTCCTATAATTTTCTTCCTTTGTTGACAAAGTGCTGTCATTGTTGGTTTGCCAAAACTAACAGAAGGTGCTTCTGCGTTAGCCGATCTAAACCATCTTATCTTGGGAGACAAAAGTCAACGTTCCTCCAACACTCATGGTGAGACGACTAATCTGTTTTAAGGACATTGTGGTGTCACACAGAATTTGATTTATTTCTCGTCTTTCAATATATCATGTCATATGTATTTATGTTTCATTTTCTATAACTTAATTTGTCAAGTATGGATTTATTTTAATGTATCGAATATGAATCTATTTATCTTGTTCAATTATACAATTTGAGCAATACCTATAAGAAAGTTCAAGTCTGGTTCCTTCTCAAGAAAGAAATCCATAAATGAGAGGTACAATTTATGCTTCTTACCCCATTACCTTCCTTTTCTCTCAATTTGCCATTGCTGAGACCATGCATTTACATTTTGAAATGCCTTGTGCTTTCATTTTTCTTTTTTATAATTATTACTACTATTATTTTTTACTTAAAAAACCAATTAGTGTGTTTGGTTTGAGTTTTCTGAATTAAGTTTTTTGACAATTAAGTTTTTTATTTTTTGTATTTTTTTTGTTTTTAGTGAATATTTTTTAAATTTTAAGCATTTTTTTACTTTTTCAGATGCATCTTACTTAGATGTATCTAAAAAGTAAAATATCTGTGAAAAAATATTTTAAAAAATTAATAAATACACAAAAATACAAAAAATATATTGAATTTTCATTTTTTTTTTGGGTATTTAGTGAATTTTTTCAAAAAAATTATACTTTTTAAGTGTATTTATGTTAGGTGTGTCTAAAAATTAAAAAAATTACTTAAAATATTAAAAAAATTCAGTAAAAATACAAAAATACAAAAAATAAGAAAGTATAATTTTCTAAAGAGTGTTTTTAGAAAACCAAAACCAAGGCATGAAGAACTAAAGAAATGATTTGTCACCGGTTACCTTTGTCACCGGTTACTTTAGCTCAGTGGACAATAATTTACCCTCTTCCTCAGTTCAGGGCCTTTAGAATGGTGGTTATGTCATTAAAAATCTAAGATGTAAACTGGCCCACACACGTAACACCAGGCCCAACATACATTATTTGAAACTTATACTAACTTGAAAGTGTAAACCTGTAAATGGAGAGCTTATCTAATATATTAAGACTCACTTCTTTTATTCTTTATCCGATATGGGACTCAACCTTCATACATGCTCCAACATGTATTCCTATAAAAAATGATTTTCGGTACCATGTTATTACCGTGTGAATAATTTCTGGAATGTTGAACTTATGATCACTTTAATGTCTTTACACATCATGGTAATGTGCGCACACACTGCACTGCACTGCACTGCACCGCACGTGCATATATATGTTATTACGATTCATAGTTTTAGATTTAGATTTTTTATTCATCTTTTGTATAAATCTCATGATCTTTGTCATGACACAAAATTTCCTTATTGATTGATTCTCTCTTGTTATAATACAGGTGTGTAATTTGCCAGCTGGAATATAAACGAGGTGACCGGCAAATGATTCTTCCATGCAAACACCTCTACCATGCTAATTGTGGCACCAGATGCCTTAGGGGTGGTTTGAAATATTCTAAATAAGTGTACTTTTTGATTTTTTATATAAAAAAATAAAAATAAATAAATAAATAAAAATGTGTAGAAAAGTAGACAAAATAATTAAAAAAATAGAGAGGAGATGTTGATAAATGTTGATAGATGTTGATTAATATAATCCAAATAAATGTATGTATGCAAAAAATATATATATATATTTTTTTAGCACATGCCAAATAAGCACTAAGTATCAATAAGGTGAGCTTCTAAATTTGCTGGGAAGTATTTTAGTAGAAATAAAAGACAACAAAATGAGAAGTTATTCACTGTTACGTCCACTAAGTATAAAATATATTTCCAAGTATTCTTATTGAAGATAATTACGTAACACAGTCAAAAAGCATGGACAAAAATGACTTTTGCGTCCATGCCTTTCTTCTACAACATAATCATTGACCCTCCCTATCTCTGGCGACCTCTGCAGCCCCCTCCCTCTCCTCCCACCACTGCAACCCCAACTTTTGCTGGTTTCCACTCTTTTGATCTTACTAAAAAGAAATCAACCTCAAACATCAAACCTGAGTGCTTTGTTTGGAAATTTACGATGATCTTCATAAGAATTATAGGAAATAATGTTGTTGGCTTCGCACCTTATCATCGTCGAAAGTACCTAACAACACCGCAAAAGATGGCCACGTGACCTCACCTGAACTTTCATTGGCTCCTCAATAGTTCTTCAGGCTTACCCTTCAAGGATAGGTGAAAGCTTTGATTTGGGTCTTTGGCAAGTCTGTAGGGGAAAGGAAAAAGGTATGGACAACAAGACATTTGTGCCCCCATGCTTTTTTGACCATTATGTAATTAAGTTCTGAATATGAAGACTTGGGAATATATTTTCACATTTAATAAAGTTAATAGTGAATCATTTCTCATTTGCTGCCTTAATTATAATAAGCACTTCTCATTGTTACCAAGAGACAGTAAATTACTCGCGGTGTGTTGGTTTTCTCAGGCTTGCCACATTTGCTATGCTGAGGTGTTTGGTGATGCGTCAAAGCACTAGAGTTGTCACTAGCAAGCACAAAGAGAAGTACCTCCATTTGTATTTTGTTTTTGTCTTTCTGAGTTTAGTTTTATTTTCTTCACAGAACATTGCTTTCGTTTTCGTTTTTGTTTTTGTTTTCGTTTTCGTTTTCGTTTTCGTTTTTCCACAGTTTCTACACTAGGTCTACTTTATTAGCTTCTGTAGTAAAATGAAAGATCATGAACACAATAGGGGATGATTCTGTTATGAAGCTCATTACAATGGCTTTTATTGGTTCGAGTTTGTTATATTAGTAGATGATTAAGATGAATTCCCACTTTATATGGAGGTTTAAGACTTCTGTGCCCCTCTCATGAAGTTATGGGGCAATTTGCCAAGTTTCTTATAGTGACTTGTCTTGCACTCCTAGGTATTCTCTGTTTATCCACCAATGTCAGTTTTTGAGTATGAGTACCTTTTTGTTGAGGGTAGTTCAAGTTTTTTCCTCCAAGTATGCCATGGGTTACTTCAAAACCGTAGAGACTGGCTCACTCTTGAACTTTGATGTGGCCTCGGTTGAAGATGGATTTATTATTCTTGTTTTTCATTTTCCTTATTGGTTCAAATTTTCAACTAGTTAATTTGGCCCTTTAACCACATTTAAGTTTTTTTTTTTTAATTTTTTTAATTTAAAATTAAACAAATAATTTACAGATATAAACACTTGGCAACAATATAATGTGAAAAAGTAATTCAAACAATGTTTTGGGTTAAGTTAAAAAAAAGGTTGGCAATAAAAAAAAAAAAATTATTTTTATAAATATGCTCATCACCTATTTGTTGTAATTTCAGGATGGGATAAGGTTCGTGTTTTTTTCCTTTTTGAACCCAAATCAAGTTTGTTTGTTACTATTTATTTAATTTTGAATTGAATAAAAGAAGTATATAAGGGTTAAAGACCCAGCTAATTGTAATCAAGCATTTTAATACTTTTTCTTTCTGATGTGATTTTTGGTTGTTGGAATGAGTTTTTGATTGCATGCAAACAGCTCAGAAGAAAAAAAAAGAAAAAAAAAAAAAAAACACTAATGAAAGGAAAATTTTTATTTTGATATTTTCTGGAGCTCTTAGTTTACTTTGACAAAGTATTGAAATTTGAATTAGTGGTAGTATTTATTACAAATGCCAGAAGATAAGATAAGAGACTTTCATTTTTTAATATTTTTTTCAAAATTCTTGATTGGGTTTTATAATTTTTAAATATTATTATGATAACTATATCAATTCCACATTCAATTATTTAAAAATATGTAATACAATCACATCTAACAAGCCCCCACGAATTACAATAGGCACAATGTGAGAATTAAAATAATTCAATAAAAGAAAAATATCTCCTGCCATGATGTTCAAACTTTTGAATCTTATTCTTGATCAAGTCTTACATGTATAAATAAAACCACTCACAAAACACAAAATACTTTTACAAAACCATATGGAAAAGTGGAAAAAACAGAATTTCAAGCCTATTCCATTCACAAACAACGTCTGTATTTTGATAACTATCACAGGCATATATAGATAGGCTTGGACCCATAGTCCAAGTTTAACTCTTTATAACTTCCCACTATCAGGGAAGTTGTAACTTCCCATGAAACCAGCATATGGGATAGTGGACATGTTTCACGTTAGTTACCCATTATTATAGAGACCCCATTTTTGACTACCCTTACGACTTGGACACCATCACTTGCACACCCAATGATGAATGTATATGCTTGTCAAGTACTCAAAAGTCCTCAGCAGAATACCACATCTCTGAGCCTCAAAACCTTGCAAACCATATGCCTTGTTTTTGCACCAAAACCCTAGCCTTTCAAACTTGAAAAAAACTTGGGACCTGCAGACCCATTTTTGTGGGCTGTCGGCCACCCTTGTGCCTTGCCGGCCAAGTGTGTGACCTGCCGGCTTGGTGGTCTGCCGGCCACAATTGTGCTTTACAGATATTTTCTACCAGTTGTTTGCACAGATGCTTGCATCTGCTCCCACGTGTATAGATGGATGTTTCTGAGAGAGTGGCCTGTTTTTCTCTAAATATAGGACCTCCTCTCCCATTTTTGGGGGTTAGAAAAATTGGAGCAAAATAAATTTTCTCTCTCTACAATTCTCTCTCTCTCTCTCTCTCTCTCTCTCTCTCTCTCTCTCTCGAAATTTCTTGAGCTTTTGCCTATACACTCTTAACCAAACCTTGCCATCTTTGAGTTGAGGTACTTTTGAGCCTAACTTGAGCTCTTGAGGGTGTGTATGTATTGAATTATTGTTTATAAGTGTTCTTCTCTTCAAGAGGTATAAGGCCTTGCTTGTTTCATTTCTTTAGTTGCTTCTTTTCTTACTGTTTTTGGGCTGTATAAACTCTGTATTTTTTGGTTGAAACTTGTCATTTAAGGCCTTAAAGGGTAGAGGGGTGTTTCACCTTTCTTTTCACCTTGCTTCTCTAGCCTTTACCCTTGTGTTTCTCACCTTTACAATATCTTTTTTTGAGCTTTTAAACACTGATTTTTAGTGTTATTTCAATGACTAAAAACATATTTTGAAGTCCAAAATTGAAGGGGTTAGCCTCTTCTCCTTGTGTCTTGTTTACTAGCTTACATAGCTCCATGTTGTAGCTTACTATTTTAGCCATTTTTGTCTTAATTCCAGCACTTCTTTTGCATGTTTTAGGACTGTTTTGGGACTGTTTTAGGTGGTCATTGCATTTATGCTTTGTTTTGCATGCTTGTAGTTTAGTTTTCCTCATAGGTTTGGTATTTTAGGCCTTAGCCACCATCTTATTTGAGTTGATAGCATTTATTTCTTGCTTTCCATACTTGCTTTCACCCCTAATCATCTCTGCAACCTCTCTCATTTATTGGCTTTTGCTTTGCTTTGAAAGTTGGTTCAAACTAGTTGCTTGTTTAAAGCATGAGATTGAGGTCTTATGCTTAATAGTTTAATCCCTTTGGGGGTTCATTACCAACGGCAAGACACTTCTTTCATGTCTAAAACAACTCTTGGTTTGATGCTTCTTTCCATTAGAGGACTTAAAGCTCACCTTTGGACTTAATGAATTAAAGAATGGAAGGTAATTGAAATGGAATAATAAAACTTGGACTAAAATGATGAAAGCTAATAACTTGGTTTAGGTTCAATCGGACGTTAATTGAACCCTTGAGTCTTGAGTCGTTTCATACTCATTAGTGATGAAAACGGTTCAAGAGTCATTGTCAACCACTTCCCTTGATCATCCATGGTAGGGAGGGGGTTTGAGAGTCTTTATTTGTTACATTTATTGAACTTGCACCCTTTGGTTCATAAGCCATCATGCAATGAAATTGCATCCATTGATGGTTTGTGAATCAAATTTATTACTCTTTTGAGTTGTTTGATGATAAGGAGGGGTAAGTTATACAAACAACCCTTCAGAATACCATGTGCTTGCTCTGTGTGCTATCTGTTGCAACAAGAAAAACCAGACATCAGTGGCCGCCAGGCCACTTTTATGGATGGTAGACCACCATTTCTAGTCTGCTGGCCACCTTTGCAAAACCCAACAGTGTACTTTTTTAGCAAAACAGAGTTGGTTTTGAGGTGAAAAACAATGCAAGTGTTCTACTGTGCAACAAAGGCATCTGGCAACAAAACAGTGGCCTTTTTTTGTGTGGAAATTCGCGCATGCATGGGCATTCCTCGTTTCCCGAGGCAGAGTAATTAGAATAGCTAGCTTAGCACTCTTTTGATATTGTATTCATGTAATTAATAAGTTCGTTTTAATTTGTAATTAATTAATTAGTTAGTTCATTTAGTTAGTTAATGTGTTGTAAAAAATCAATTAGCTAGTTTAGTTGATTATTTCATTCAGTTTGTAATAGCTAGTTAATTAGCTTAGCTTAGCTAGTTAGTTTATTCGGACCCTCCTGCGTGAGGGTGCAAATGTTGTAATAACGTGTATGTCTCACAACCCAACGTCTTTCTCCTTTTTATTTACCTGCTTATGATGGTTAGTTTAGAAGCATCATGTTTTGTTTAGCATCTCTCATGCCTTTCATCCATTGTCTTGCATGCATTAAGCTCGGTGCATCATTCTAACTTACATTGTTAATTAAATGACTCTTTGAATACATGCTTAGACCGCATGCTATCAAATTAATTCATATGCCATATTAGTAGCCGAGCCTAGTAATTGCATATTGCATGCATTGCATTAGTCATATTGCATTAGTTAGGATCATGCATTATTTTTCTAACTCTTTTATTTTGGCTTGGAATATTAGGTGAGCCTGTACTCGCTTTAGCATATCATATGAGTATAATTGTTGACATATCAAAGCATGTTCACCATGAGGCTAAGTGCTTAAATGATAAACTGTTTGAACGCCTATGGATGAAGGCTAGTTGCTTGACTTGGGATAATTTGATTAATGTCCATTTTAGCCCACTTTTTCAAGCGGCACAGTCACAAACTCTTTTCAAAAAACAAACATGAAATCAAATGTTTCAATTTTTGCAAATTAGTCTATATTTGTGTGCAACACATAGTAAAGTTAGCCTAATAAATCAGAACCAGAGCATATAATGTAGATAAGAATCACATCATATTAGTAGAGGTCAATCTTTGATCGGGCGAGGGAGATGCTTAATTCATCACCTTCGCCTCTCATACCTAAGTTCCCGAGCCGAGACAACTTTGGTGATGATGGACTAATGGCCTTTGGCACAAGTCTTGGGCTTCCTAAATTTCTCAAAAATATTTAGGTGGCGACTCTGAAATCTGGCAAAGTAGTCTATTTTTGGCATTTTATTCAAAACATCGATTTTTCAAAAAGAATTGTCGAATTTGGACTTTTTTGTGTTTTCATTGTTTCATATTACATTTGTGAAATCAGATTCAAAACCACAGGTAGAGTCCGAACTGTAGCGTTTCTCGTCTTCTGAAAGGGGGCACAAAAAGTCGAGCTACAGTTTCTAGCGACTCCACTGGGGAATTGTAGACACCCCATTTTTTACCGTCCTTAAGACTTGGGTGCCTCAGGTTGATCACTCGGTAATGAAAGCTATGTTGTGTAATGGTTCGATTTCTTCGGCAAGAAGAGCTCCAAATCCCAACCTTACACCCCTTTTTTGGACCAAAGCTTTTTGACCAAAATGATTTTAGACCTTAAAACCCTCTCTTTCAAAATATTTTTGCCAAATATTTCTACGATGTTTTGAGGCTCGCATTTCGTTAAATGTTACACTTTTTGTAAACCGAAGCAAGGACAAAGAGGAAATAAATGAAAGGGAGGTGAACTCTTTGAAAAATCTTTCAAAACACCTTCTTTAGAGGTTTGGAGTTGAAGAAAATAAGAGTGGAGGGAAGAAACCTAGTTAGGGAAGAAGTTGGGCATGAACCGTTAAGAGAGAGTCGAGCAGCCCTCGCTACATCCGGCCTATCTTTTTGTACACTTGGACTTTAGTTATGAGGCCACCACCATTGGAAATTGGACTTCCGAGGATTCATTTTACACTCAAGCATTACCTGCAAAGGAGTCCTGATAAGGGAGATATGGCTGTTTGAAGTTCGGTATCCATCCAATTAGGACCAAAACTGAGCAGTCTTCACTAAAATAGGAATATCTCTTAGCACACTTAGAATTTCGATGTGCGACTTCACCATTGGAAATAAGACTTCCAGGGCTTCAATTTAGACTCAAGAATGACCTGCAAAGGAGTCCGGATGAAGGAGATATGCCTATTTGAAGTCGGGCCCAAAAAGTAGATTTTCTGGCCAACCACTAAATGAGGTTTGCTGGCCATGGATGGGCTTTCCCGTCCATGTGCCGGCCAAGGGTGAATTTCTCCGGACAAAAATGAGGTTTTCCGGCCATGGATGAGGTTTGCCTGCCATCAGTGTCAAAAATCAATTTTTTGTGCAGATATTTTCCACCAGCTATTTTCACACTGCTCCAGCTGTCCTATATGGATATTTTCAACCTGAAGCCATATATTTCTATATATAGAGGGCCTTCTTTATTGTTTTAAAGGTTGAAAAAATTTTGGGAGCCTCTCTTTCTACATTTCTCTCTCTCTCTCTCTTGAACTTTTGTGTATACAAGTGTAGATACACTTTAAGTTTGCCTATTAACCCTTAACCAAAGTTGCTTATCTTTGGGCTGAGGATACTTGGGACCCTCTTTGATCTCTAGAAGGTGGTCTTGGCTTGATTTATTGCCTCAATTGTGTCTTGGCTTTAAGAGGTATAACACTCTCCTTTTAAGCTTGTTTTGCACAATTGTTTTCCTATCTCTTTCCACTATTTTTTGATTGTTTTTTGCCTGTATTTGGAATGTAGAAAACTCTGTTTTTTTGGCCTAAAAGTGGTGGTTTGAGGAAATTTTTAGTTAAGGGGTGGTTCACCCTTCTTGCTTCTTTGCTTGTAAAGCTTTTGTGCCTTTATCTATCACTTTAAAACCAACTTTTTTGGGCCTTTTAACCACTGAATTTTAGAGGTTTTTCAGTGATAAAAATCTCATTTTGAAGTCCAAAATTGGAGGGGTTAGCCTCCCCTCCTTGTGTCTTGTTTGCATACTTAGTTAGTCTTACATGTTAGCATGTTTTTCTAGCTTAACTTAGCTTAAGTCCAGCATGTTTTAGCCTCTAAAATAGCCTGCTTTAGCTCTTCTTTGGGCTGTTTGGTTCATTTGAACTTTGTTTTGTGTAGTTGTAGTGTAAATCCTTGCACTAGCTTGTTGTTTTAAGGCTTTAAATATCATTGGTGTGACTTGGCTGCTTGTTTTTAGTGCTTTTATCACTCAATTTCAGCACCTAAATCTCTACAACCTCCCTCTTTGCTTCACTCTTTCATTTGCCTTTGAGGGTTGTTTCAGACTTGGTGTAGACCGCCCAACTTTCTCCGCACGCCCCCCTTTCGGAGAGGGCGCGAATTGGTCTTACTGCAGTTCGGACTCCTGTCACAGTTCTGAATCTAATCTCATAAAGTGCAATGCGAGACTGGTAAACACCAAAGAGTCCAAATCCGGAAAATCGTTTTGAAAAATCGATTTTAATTAAGAAGTGCCAAACATAGACTACTTTGCCAGATTACAGAGTCGCCACCTAAATGTTTTGTTTTTGAGAAATTTAGGAAACCCTGACTCGTGCCTAAGGCCACGTGTCCGTCATCACCAAAGTTACCTCGGCTTGGGAACTTGGTACGAGAGGGGAAGGTCATGAAATGAGCACCCCTGCTCGCCCAATCAAAGGATCGGCCTCTACTAAGCATGATATGTTATTTTGAAAACACATGTGTTCTTATTCCGGTTATTTAGCTAACTTACTACGTGATGCGCACAGCATAAAAGTATAAACTAGATCGCCTAAATTGGAACAAAACAATTCAATGTTTGTTTTCGAAAATGGTTTGAAAGTGCTACTCGCAAGTAGGCTAAAGCGCGGATTTGCCACCCTCAAGTGGGCTTAAAACATGATGATTTGCCACTTCACAAAGTGGGCTTAAAACTCACATTTTGATGAATTGTTCCAATTCAGGAAACGAAGCCTTCATCCGTAAGTATTCATGCAGTTAAGCACTTAAGCAAATAGTCTCATGGCAAGCATGCTATCATGGCAACACTCACACTCATGTAAAGATGCTAAAACGTAAACACTTACAGTGTACTCCAAGCCAAAACAGAAAATTAGTTAGAAAACAATGCATGATCCTAACTATGCTAGATGCCAAATGCAACACAAGCAATAATGCAACTAAATAGGCTCGGCTATCTAAGATGGCATATGAATGCTACAAGTTGATACGTGTATTCAAATAGGTATTGAAATACAATGCAGTTTGAATGATGCGCCGAGCCCGGTGCATGCGGCGCATGCAAGACAAATGAATAATGCAAACATGCAAGCATAAGGTATGCTAATCAAGATATGCCCTAAACTAACCATCAAAAGCTGATAAGTAAAAGGGAGAAAGAAGTGAGGTTGGAAGGCATGCACACACACACGCACACTTATTACAACATTTGCCCTCTCGACAGAGGGTCCGAATAGATAGGCTAAGTTATGCTAAGCTAAGCTACGTACTACAAATTAACTAATTAACTACTCTACCTAATTAATTATTACAAAACCGAATTGAATAACTAGCTACACTAAGCTAATTAATTACAAACCGAATTAATCAATTAAACACTTAACTAATTAATTACAAAACGACTAAGCTAATGAACAAATTAGCTAATCAATTCAAATGAACGGCCTTGGGAAGCGAGGGGGAGATGCATGCTCGATTGCATTCTCCCGAAAATCCACCACCTTGCCTCAAGATGCCTCTGTTTGCACATCTTTGGACCTTTGAAAATTGTGCCAACCTCCAGATTGCTTCTTTTTGATCTCAGGAACACACTGATAACCAATCGGCCAGACATGGTGATCATCGGCCAGTACTAGTGGCCGGTCGGCCTCATTAATGGCCGGTCGGCCACTGCTTCCCTGGAATTCCTCATTTTGCTGTAACAGAGCATAAACAGAGGCATGGCAGTGTATTTGCAAGGAAATGTGTGTATTGCCACACTCCTTATCATATCTCAAGCTCAAAGGAGTATGGCACTTGGCTCTCAAGCCATCAACCAAGCATTTTCAATGCATGATGGCCAAAGAACCAAGCTTGTACAAGCTTAGTGAATGCACACATAAGACTCGAAAGGCCTCCACCCTATCATGCACAATCAAGGGGGACAGTGACTAAGAAATGTGACACGTTTCATCACTTTGAGTATGAACGTCCCTCATTTCTTGTGTTTGGATTAACGTTCGATCCAAACACATGCAATGCAACACAAATGCTTATCTTAGTCATGTTTTACTTGTCACTTTTGTTTACTCATTTTACATTACTGATTAGTCCTTTAATCGATTAAGTCCAAGGTGATAGTCTTCTAAAGAGAAAGAAGTGTCAACCAAGGGATGATTTAAGGCAAGAGAGAGGTCATGCCTTTGGTTAGTAGAAACCCTCAAAAGAGGATTAAAACCATTAAGCATAAACTCTATCTCAAGTTTAAAGGATCCCAAACTTGAAACAACTCTCAAAAGCGATTGAAAGTGAGACAAATGAATATGTGACAGAGATTATGATGCTGAAATTTCATGCAAAATAATACTACAACATGCAACCAACTCAAACAACTCATGTTTAAAGGCCTAAAACAATGAGCTAATGAAGGAATTAACCCTACAACCATACAAAGCAATGCTCAAATGACCTTAACCACTCAAAACAAACCTAAGGCAGGTCAAAATAGTAGCAAAAACATGCTAGACTTGAAGCATGGTGTAGACGTCCCCGAACGCCCCGGGTGGATGACTTCCCCGTTCTGTTCATTTGGGCTCACTACAGTTCGGACTCAAATCGTCACGGTTCTAAATCTGAACCAAATAGTCCAAATCAAGCAAATCATTTTGAGAAAACAGATTTTTGAAAGAAGTGCCAAATATGGACTGCTTTGCCAGATACAGAGTCGCCACCTAAATATTTTTTTAATGGGGAATTTAGGAAACCCTGACTCGTTTGCCTAAGGCCACGTGTCCGTCATCACCAAAGTTGCCTCGGCTCGGGGACTTGGGTACGATTGGGGAAGGTCAGCTATGAGCACCCCCGCTCGCCCGATCCGAAGATCGGCCTCTACTAACCATGATATCTTGTTTTGAAAACATTATGCATTCTTATTCCGGTTATTAGCCTAGATTTACTATGTGATGCACGCAACAGACAAGTATAGACTGAATCGCCTGAATTGGAACAAAACATTTCATGTTTGTTTTTTTGAAAGTGGTTTGCTACTCGCAAGTAAGCTGAAAATGCAGATTTTGCCACCCTCAAGTGGGCTTTAGAAAAAGATGGTTTTGCCACTATCTAGTGGGCTTAAAACTCACAGTTTAATGCCTTATTCCAATTCGGGTAATTCAACCTCCACCCGCAGGCATTCAAGCAGTTATATCACATTAGCAAATAGCCTCATGGTAAACATGCTGTCATGGCAACACTCACATGCATGCAAGGATGCTAAAGCGAAAAGACTTACAGAGTACTCCAAGCCAAAACAAAAGTTATGTTAGAAATCCATGCATGATCCTAACTATACAGAAATGCCTAATATAACACATGCAGGAATGCAACTACAATAGGCTCGGCTATTCTAAAATGACATGTGAAATGCTACAGCTAACACGTATTCAATTTGGGATTGAAATACAAATGCAGCTAGTATGATGCGCCGAGCCTGGTGCATGCAAAACGAATGAATGTATGCAAACATGCTGTCATAAGTATGCTAATTGAAACATGCCCTAAACTAACCATCGAAAGCTAGTAAATAAAAGGGAAGAAAGAAGTAGGGGTTAGAAGACATGCACACACGCACCCACACTTATTACAATTACGCCCTCACTCGGAGGGACCAAAAGAATAATACAGTCCGAATAATGAATTAACTATCCTAGCTAATTAATTATTACAGACCCTCTAGTTAATTAACAAATTAATTACAAAAATAATTTAAATGTGAAGCTAGAAAGAGTGCCACAGCTATGCCTCGGAATGCGCGAATGATGCATGCTTGACTCGCCCCGCTCAGAAACTCGCTGCCATAGCACTATTGCCTCTGTTTACACTGCCCTGCTCCTCTGAAAATTTGCACAAGTCCCAAGGATGCTTCTCTGAACACTGGGGAGCATCACCGACCAAGTGGGAACACCACCGGCCGAAGGGAATGGTCATCGACCATTGGTTGGGCCATCGGCTAATTGTATCTGGTCGGTCGGCACTCCAAGTAGCCGGCCGGCTATTTCTTCCTGCAGAATCCTGCAGTTGACAGCAGCAGAGGGCAAGCAGTGTATGGCATGGAATTTTCAAGCAAATGTGAGCATGGCCACACTCCCTATCATGCAATGGACTCAAGGGAGCATGGCCCTTGACCCTCGGGCCATCAATTATGCATTTTGATGCATGATGGCCTAAGAGGCCAAGTTTGCAACTTAATGTAAATGCATGGAACAAACAAATGAATGCCAACACCCTATCATATTGAGATCAAGGGCACCGGCGACAGAGGGTTGAGACGTGTTGCGTCACTTGGAGTACGAACACTCCTCACCCCTCATGCTTGGTTTAACACCCCAAACCAAGCAACGCAATGCATGTATACAAACATGGCTCAAAAATGCAACATGAGGCTAAGATGCAAAACATGCCAAATGCAATGCAATCTATTATGCAAGCATGCAATGTGCTAATCATGTAAGAGGCAATACAATGCAATTTAACATGTGATGCAAACATGGTGCAATGCAAACATGTAACTAGAGGCAATATGTCAAACATACAACCATGAATAGGAATGGACTTAGACTGAAATGGGAGGCCTCAGCCACACCCTAAAACAGTGGCCAAAGGTGGTGCAAAAGGGCACAAAATGTCAAGCAAACAAGCATGCCAATTGGTCCAAGGTTCAAAGCTAGTCAAGATGCTTGAGCTAAGGCCATGTCAACCAAGCCCCGCAAGGCCAAGATGACTGAAGACAGTCTAGGGACAGACCAAAATACGACTAGGACATGCATGGAACATGGTCAAATCATGCCAAGAAATGGGCCCAAAACAAAAGGCATGCAAAGCCACCAAGTGGAGCATTACTCTACACCTACCCCCAACCACTCATGGCATGGACTAAGCAACCAAAAACAGATTTTCAGTGCATCAAAATACACCCAAAAAACCCTCTGATATGGCAGCCCAAATGACCCAAACACAAGGCATGCACTATGACCCTTTTTAAGGCACAAAAGAATAACCCTTCAAGGCATGAAAGGGGTGATGAATGCAAGCATATGAACATGGATTATGGACTGAAATATGGTCTCCAATGATGCCAAATCAAGAGAATGAGCTAGGCTAAGCATGCTAGTGACCCACACCCTCAAGGCTCACAAGCCAAAATGCAAAGAGGCTAAACCAAACATGGCAAACTCGACCAAATCAATACTCAATAGTCCTTGAGCATGGAAAAATAATGCTAAAACCTTCATGAAGTTAGGCTAGAACATGCCAGAATCATGGCCTAAATGCATGGCACATTTCTAGGCAAAATGGGGGAATGCAAGGCAAGTATATTAAGCATGAAAGGGGCCATTAATCCGACCAAAAATAGAGGCATAATATGACCCAACAACACTCAAAAACCTTTGAAATGAAGCCAAGAACAACTAATCATGTATGCTACCCTTATGAGCCAAAAACAAGGACAAAAGAGAGACAAAGGGAGAGGGGTGTCCCTCCCCTATGAAATACCTCAAAACCTCTTCTTCACCACTGAAAATCCACTGGATTTCAGTGGTGAGAAGGCCAATACACAATGGATACCAAAGCTTAACAAAGAGAGCACCAAAAGGGCCAAACAAGGCCTAAGAGGGGGAGGTCGACCCCCAACACCAAAACAATCTTAATGAAGTATCTTAAGCATGCAAATACAAGACTTTTTTCAGTTATACACAAAGTCTAAAACAGCATGCAAGATAGGTTAAAGACTAGTGCAAGATTGGGGAATCTAAAGCAAAAATGTTACCCTTGAAGAACCCTTGAAGAACAGCAAGGTCAGCCACCTTCTTCTGATCAAAACCGACCCAAAACTTCAAGAACAAACCCTCAAGACCTCCCAAGTCGAAGTATGGTGTAATGGTGTGTGTCTTAGTGCAAAACCATGAACAAAACACACTTTTAGGCCCTTAAACACACACAAATGAAGAGAGAGAGGGAGATATATAGAGAGCGAGATATATATATCAGATATATATGTGTATTAGGTCTAGATTTGTTGAACCCCCTTCAATGGAGAGGAGAGGTCTCCTTATATAGACAAGGCAAGGTGCCAAGCTTCTAAGAGAAGCTAATAAAAGAAGGGTCAAAGGGGCCAAGCTTCCAAGAGAAGCTAACCCAAAGGTTCAAGCTTCTTGAGGAAGCTAAGACAAAGGTCCAAGCTTCCTCAAGAAGCTTGAGCAAAGGGTGCAAGTCTTCTCCAAGAAGCTTGAGTAAAAGGGTGCAAAGGGTGCAAAACAGCCACACACGTGTATGGGGGTAGGGTCTGTGCACTCCAGCTGGCACAGCTGGAATGCACCATGCCTGAAAAAGGCAAAAAGGTGGTATCGGCCAGAAAAGGAGACAATCGGCCAAATATATGGTCGGCCGGCTACAATAAATGGTCGGCCTACTACTTATTTGGCCGACCGGCTAAATTGATGGCCGGTGGGTGGTTGCCAAGGCCAAAAAGTGGTCGGTTGGTGTCCAAATTGAAGCCCCAGAAGTTAGCTTTCCAATGGCGCAAACCTTGCATTAAAATTCCTCCTGTGAAAAAAAGTTATGCCTGTTTTGGTGAAGCCGCGCAGATTCGATCCAACCGGATTGATCCCCTACTTCAACCAATCATATCTCCCCCATCCGGACTTGGCTTTAAGAGATTCTTGAATGCAAAATGAAGCCCCAGAAGTCTTCTTTCCAACGGAGGTGGCCTCATGGCTAAAATCCAAGTATACAAATGAATAAGCCCGATTCAGCGAGGGCTGCTCGACTCTCTCTTCTACCCGGATCCTTGCCGAACTTCTTCTCCAACTTGGTTTCTCTCCTCTTCTCCTCTTTTCTTCAACTTCAAACCCCTAAGTAAGGTGTTTTGAAAGATTTTTCAAAGATTTCATCTCTCTTTCATTCATTTCCACTTTGTCCTTGCTCGGTTTATCGAAAAGCGCATTATTTGACAAAATGTGAGCCTCGGAACATTGTAAAAACTTTATTTTCAAAACATTTTGAAAGAGAGGGTTTTAAGATCTAAAATCTTTTGATCAAGATTGTTTTGATCCAAAAGGGGGATGAAGTTGGGATTTGACTCTCTCATTGCCGAAGAAATTGAACCTTTGCCCTGCACACCTTTCTTCACCAAGTAAACCATTAGTAACGCCCAAGTCTTGAGGGCGGTCAAAAATGGGGTGTCTACACATGGATGGCAAGAAAAACATGCTCATGTGTTGGCTCACAAACAAGGCACAAAGCACAACTCTCAAAAGCAATGAAAGAGTGGAATATGTGAGAGTGTAATAGTGATATATGCTCTGAAATCACATATTAAATGATTCCATATCATGCAAACATCACAAGCAAAGCAAGCTAGAGGCCCTACAACTCAAAGCTAGTTAAGGCATTTGCACTATAGCTATACAAAACAAAGCTCATATGACCAAGAAGGCTCAAAACAGTCCTAAAACAGCCCAAATGGAGTTCTAAAACATGCTTGAAATAAGCTAAGAATGGCTAGACTTAGAGGCCAAAGCAATAGCACACGTTAGGTAATTTAGCACAATTGCACTACAAGCATACAAAGCAAAGCTCGAGTGATCAAACCGGCTCAAAACAGAGCTTAAACATGCCAAAATAGTAGCTAAAACAAGCTAGAGTTAAGCTAACACATGCTAGAATAATAGGCTAAAATATCAAACATGCTAGGCTAGTAAGCAAAATTACACTACAAGTGTAAAAAGCAAATGAGGGGTGCTCTAACTAGCCAAAAACAGAGTTATAACATGTTAAAATAATGCCAAAAACATGCTTGAACTAAGCCAACACAAGCCATAAAAATATGCTACTTTGTAAAGCTAACTAGGCATGGCATGGAGAGACAAGGAGGGGAAGCCACCTCCTCCTATTTTGGACCTCAAAACAAGCTTTCTACCACTGAAATTCCCCTGGAATTCAGTGGTTTTAAGGCCAAAAAAGATGGACTCAAAAGCCTTTAAAAGAAGGCTCTAAAGGCTTTGCAAGCCAAAGAACGAAGGGAGGTAACCCCCTAGCTCAAAATAGGCTCAAACAACCATTTCTAGGACTGAAAATCAGAGATTTTTGTAGTTCAATACCCCCCCAGAAACAGCCCCAAAGTAGTTGAAAACTATGGCAAAGTAAATATGAAAAACAAGCTTAAAGGGAGAGAGTTATACCTCTTGAAGCACAACACAATTCAGCCACTTTTCTGAGCTTAAACCACCCTTTCAACAGCCCAAAATAGGTTCCAAGGGACCTCAGCCCAATGATATGCAACTTTGATGAAGGATGTCTAGGCAAACTAGTTATATATCTCTACTTCTATGCACAAAAGAGCAAGAGAGAGAAAAATCTAGAGAGAGAGAGAGGATTTTGCTCACAAATTTTCTAGAGAGAGAGGATTTTTTAGAGAGAGAGGCTCCCAAAATTTCTAACCTTTCAAAATGTTCTCACCTTACAAAACAAGAGATATGGCTTCTATATATAGCAAGAACAAGAGCTTGGGTCAAAATATCTAAATTGGGACAGCTGGAGCTTGCGTGGAACAGCTGGAGGGAAAAGATCTTCAAAAAATCTGAGTTTGGGTCATTAGTGGCCGACCGGCCACTTGTGGTGGCCGACCAGCTATCTCCGTGGCCGACCGTCCATATCTGTGGCCGATAGCAAATTCTGCTCTGCAGGTCCAACTTCAAACGGGCATAACTTCTCCATATGGACTCCTTTTCAGGTCATTCTTGTGTCCAAATTGAAGCCCCGGAAGTAATCTTTCCAATGGTTCAGATTTAAATCAAAATTCCAACTGTGCTAAGAGATATCCCTCTTTTAGTGAAGACTACTCAGTTTCAGTCCACTGGATTGATGCCCAACTTCAACCAACCATATCTCCCTTATCCGGACTCGGCTTGAGGAGATTCTTGAATGAAAAATGAAGCCCCGGAAGTCTTCTTTCCAACGGTAGAGGCCTCATAACTTAAGTCCAAGTGTACAAAAGGATAGACCTGATTTAGCGATGGCTGCTCGACTCTCTCTTAACGGTTCATGCCCAACTTCTTCCCCAACTTGGTATCTTCCCTCTTCTCCTCTTTTCTTCAACTCCAAACCTCTAAACAAGATGTTTTGGAAGATTTTTCAAAGATTTCACCTCTCTTTGATTTATTTCCACTTTGTCCTTGCCCAGTTTACCAAAAAGCGCAACATTTAACAAATGCGAGCGTTGGAACATCGTAGGAACTTTATTTCAAAAATATTTTGAAAAATAGGGTTTTAAGGTCTAAAAACCATTCAAAATAGCTTTGGTCCAAAATGGGGTGTGAGGTTAGGATTTGACTCTCCTCTTTGCCAAAGAAATCAAACATTTGCACTGCACACCAAGTAAATGATCAGTGGTGCCCAAGTCTTAAGGACGATCAAAAATGGGATGTCTACACTTGGGATCCTATAAGCTTGAGATTGAGGTCATGCTCAATGGTTTAATCCTCTTTGAGGGTTCATTATCAAAGGCATGATCTCTCTCTTGCCTTCACTATCCCTTGGTGGACACTTCATTCACCTTAGAGGATACTCACCAATGGACTTAATGGATTAAAGGATGATTTGGTAATTAAAATGAGTAAACAAAATTGACAAGTAAAAGAGGCTAGATAAGCATCTCTTTGTGTTGCATTGCATGTGTTCAAATCGGCGGTTAATTTGAACACAAGGCAAATGGGACATTTCATACTCAATAGTGATGAAATGTGCCATTTTCCTAGGTCTCCATTGCCCTTGATCATGCATGATAGGGTGATGGACATTTTGAGTCTTGTTTTTGCATTTATTGAACTTGCACAATTGGTTTCACAAGCCATCATGCAATGAAATTGCTTGATTGGTGGTTTTTGTGAACCAAATCTTGTCCCTCCTTTGATTTCCCCATGAAAAGGAGAGACAGGGTGTGTAGACAATTCCCCCTTTTGCTCTGTTTGTGCTCTATTGCAGCATGGTGACCCAGAGTATCAGTGGCTGGCAAGGCCCCATCCATGGCCAGCAGTGTCTCATTTCTGGCCGACAGTGCACATTTTTGGTTGGCAGAGGGCCGGCAGCAGCCATCCATGGCCGACAGGCCATTGGTGTAACCCTCAGTAAAGATTTGGTAAGTTGGAGCAGAAAGGTTCTGAAGTATGCTCAACCCTGCAAACAGAGCCTGTCGAAAGCAAAACGGAGGACTTTTCGAGGCGAAAACCGAGCGCATACATCTTTCACTTCCTGAGGTAGAGCAGTGGCAACATAGTTTAATGCCTTGCATGCTTAGTTAGTGTGCATTTGTTTTAATTAATTATTTTACTAGTTGATTAAAGTGTTGTAATAATTAGTAATTAGTTTGCTAGTTATTCATTTGATCTGTAATAATTAGTCTAATTAGTTTAGTCTAATTAGTTTAATTTGATTAGCTTAGCTTAAATTAGCTTAGCTCTTATTTATTTGGACCCTCCTTTGCGAGGGCATAATGTTGTAATAAGTGTGCGTACGTGTGTGTATGTCTTCCAACCCCACGTCTTTCTCCCTTTTATTTAATTGCTTTTGAAGGTTAGATTAGGGGCATATTTCAACTTAGCATATCGCATGCTTGCATCTATTCATCTTGTCTTGCATGCACCGAGGCTCGGCGCATCATTCAAACTTCATTGTTATTTCAATACTTCTTTGAATACGTGTTTAATCACATGTTATCAAATCGATTCATATGCCATATTAGTAGCCGAGCCTATTAATTACATTATTGCATGTGTTGCATTAGGCATCTTTGCATAGTTAGGATCATGCATCTTTCTAACTAGTTTCTGTTTTGGCTTGGAGTACTACGTGAGTCTTTATGCTTTAGCATACTTGCATGAGTGTGATTGCCATGTTGCCATGATTAGTATGCTTGCCATGAGGCTATGTGTTTAAATGCCAAACTGCATGAATGCTTGTGGATGGAGGCTTGTTGTTTGAATTGGAACGATTCAACGAATGTGTGTTTTAAGCCCACTTTGTTGAGTGGCAAATCATGTTTTAAGCCCACTATGTTTGGTGGCAAATTCGCATCTTTAAGCCCACTTGAGGTGGCAAATTCAAACCATTTCGCAAACAAACATGAGTTGAATTGTTCCAAATTGAGCAAACTAGTCCATACTTGCTTGTGCGCATCACATAGTAAAGCTAGTTTAATAACCAGAATAAGAACACATAATGTTTATAAAAAAATCATATCATCATTAGTAGAGGCCGATCTTTGATCGGGCGAGCGGGGGTGCTCAATTCAAGACCTTTCCCTCTCATACCTAAGTTCCCGAGCCGAGGCAACTTTGGTGATGACGGACACGTGGCCTTTGGCATAAATCAGGGTTTCCTAAATTTCTCCAAAATAAAATATTTAGGTGGCGACTCTGTATCTAGCAAAGCAGTCCAATTTTGGCATTATTTGATTTAAAATCGATTTTTCAAAAAGATTTGTTGGATTTGGACTCTTTGGTGTTTATCAGTTTCATATTGCACTTGTGAGACTAGATTTAGAACTGTGGGAGTCCGAACTATGAGGCCTTTCTTTTCAAACCTTCCGAAAGGGGTCGCGAAAAAAGGTGAGTCCAGATGAATTAGAGAACTTGACTTGAACTTCATGATGTGAACTTTTATCTACACTTATATGTTCTTTGCATTTGTGTTTGCATTTGTATTTGCATTGGTGCGCTTAAGTCACTGTGTTTACCGACTGCTATTCCTGGACGGTTTGTCAGAGGCTTGCCTAAAAGCTTGCCAAAAGGTTGACCGATCGTGGGCTCTGCCATGTTGGGAACACAACCCTTGGATCTAGACTACCATTGTACCGTTTGATCCTTCTTTTACTTCTCAGTGTTAGGTGTGAGAGGTATACTAGATAGTCTTGCTGAGGTACCCTTTCGACCATATGACCTGGTTACATATAGTGAAGCTATAGTGACTTTTCCAACTTAGGATAGTGTGGAGAAGTGGTTTGGAAATACTCTTTGGATCCTGTAGGACGCTCGAGATCCTCTGCTAGTCACCTGAAAAGGAATGAACACTCCGGTCGGGGGTGTCGGAATTAGCACTCCGACGGATAAGTCAGTGTATACTGTCTTGGTTGTTTATATCTCAAGTTGAACTTGTTCTCACGTACCTTTCTCTGGCTGATGCTCCTCTATTTATATTTTTTTCTTTTGGGCCTTAGGGTCGGGCCCACCCTTAATCCATTGCACGTTTATTTATTCGGCTTTTGTTCGGCTGGCTGGAATGCCGATTAACCTATTCGGCCCTGTGATCGTATAAAATGAAGCCGAATACAAACTCTGTCCTTGACTGTCCTCATATCGTTATTCAGCATTATTGCCCCCACAATATTCGGCTCCCACAGATAGGATGCTCACCCCTGCAGGATTGCGTGAAACCATTTGTTTGAAATAATGCAGCCTAGATCATGCCAAAAATCTAGGACAATGTAACCCTATCCCTTCATAGGGGTGTTTTGGTTCTTTTACTTGATATATGCCTTTTAAGTGAAACTGTACATGATAGATCATATCAGTATGAGTTTGAGAATAGAGTTTAATGGAGATTACAATTCAGCTATGTGTTTTGACTATTGTGAATTGGGGACCGAAGTGTTGTGCATGATGGATCTAACACTACAAACTCAATCCAAGCCCATGGCAGTAGAAACAAAGAGAGAGAAGAATGCACTAAAGACAGGGTCGTCTGATACCCATGTCATAGAGAAGGGGGTCTCGCCCCCAGAGGAGTACGATCCCAATTTATACATTATGGCCATCGATTAACCGAAGCCGGTAGTCATACTACTGGACTTTCTTAGCATTAATGCTATCGGGGAAGACCAAATGGTACAGAATCAGAATGAATGGCCCGAGCAAGACCTTAATGACTTAGCAAACCTAGAGGAGGATCTAGTGAAATTGGAAGAAGATCTGAAGGATCTTTATTTCTTCGAGGAAGAAGATACAAGCTGTGTGCAGATGGGATAGTGGAACCCGAGCCAGCTAGAAACAAGCAATGGAGGGTTGAGTGAGGAAGAGTCTAATGTGGAGAAACAGACAGGAGAGAGTGGGACAGAAGAGGAAATCACTATTAGGGGCAAGGCTGAGGCTGCACCTTTGATTGAGAAAAAATAGGCACTAGAACAATTTCAAAGAGAAATGATAGAGGAGATCCAGGCGAAGATGAACAGAAAAGGGGAAATGGGAAAGAAGAGGCTGAGTCCACAATTGGCAATGCTCAAAACGCCAAGAAAACTAAGTGGGAACCCAGTGATCAGAAGAGTGTTAAAGAAACTCAAAAAATACCGGGATGCTGAAACTTGAGTTGTAGTGGAGGAAGAATGGTATGATGGCAGGGCACGTGATGTTAACATGCTTAGAATAGAACCTGATAGCAGCCTAGCCATGACCACGGGGGAGTGGTGGGAAGATAGCGATCTAAGCCACGCATACACGGATGAAGGCTAAAAGGATGATACCCTTGATGATACGCGGTATACTGATGAGATCGATCATCTGACTCGCAGTGGTCGATACTTTAAACCCCTGACTTTAGATCAGCCAGAATCTTCCAACAGAGAGAATGAGAAAGCAAAGGAGAATGATGTTGAGGAAAACTTGGTCTTGAAACAACTAAAGAAGATTCAATCTGACAAATCCATCTGGGGACTGATAATGGCATCTCGAGAACATAAACAAGCCCTGCTCGAAGCAATGAACCAAACCAAACTACCCATTGACGCCACCACTAACCAATTGATGTCGTTGGTCACCTCTAGGGATGTTATGCCAGTAATATCCTTTACGGATAAAGAATTGCCACCCGAGGGCACCAACCACAACCATCCTTTATATGTAACCCTAGAAAGTCAGAAAAAATGGATTTCGGGGGTGTTAGTAGATATTGGATCGACGATCAATGTATGTCCAGTGAGAACTACTTATGCCATCGATTTGAGGCTGATTGACTTTACAACCACGACCCAAGCTGTTCGGGCTAATGAAAATACAAGCCAGGATGTTATGGGAACATTCAAAAGCCATATCCTAATCTGCCCATCCAAACATGAGGTGGAATTCTATGTCATGGATGTTCCGGCAACCTTTAACTTGCTACTGGGAAGGCCTTAGCTCCACCAGATGAAGGTTGTGTCATCAACAATTCACCAACTAGTAAAGTACCCCTTTCAAGGTGGGATTGCTACTGTGTATGGTAATTCTGCAATTCACCCTCCCCAAGGAACTACCACACCAATGCTGGGAATCATACACGGAGAAGATGATGTATTTCTCTCCGGCTTCTCTCTGGCAGAAGCTTGGCTTGTCCAGAACATCATGGCAGAAGACGAGGGGAATTATGTGAGTGCCCAATCAATCTATATGATAAACAAACAAGGACATGTGCCCGGATCAGGGCTAGGTAGAAGCGGCAGGCAAGGAGGTACCGTTGCCAAGGAAATGAGTCATAATTCCCACGCTTTTAGGCTGGGATACAAACCTACCATTACAAACTGGCAAAGAAAATTGGAGGAGTTGAGAGGAAGAATCAAAGCAAAGAGGACTGGGAAGCAGTATAAGTTAGTCCACAAACCTATACGGGGGACCCTGAACGGACGCTTTGTTTGCCAAAGAGAAGATTTCCCTTTCTGTGGATTCCTGGAGCCTTGGTATGACTGGTAGACGAAGACTAGGTATCCTGGGTTCGAAATCTTCTTTGGGCACCAGTTACTGGAAGAGAAGAATGAGCAGGCAGACCTAAGCACTAGTACGGATCAAGGAAGAATTACGAGCCTGGTTATCGAAGAAGAGGAATTGCTGGGAAAGGCACTGGCTGACTTACTAGTGAGTTCTACTGCTGGACCTGAGTCCGCCAACTTGGGGGATAGCTTTGCTATCTCAATGATCGGGGATAAACTAGCAGAGGATTTCACTAGTCTTATTGTGGATGCATCTGAGGCTCCGCACCTGATCTGGAAGTTTGAGAAGAGCATCGTCGACAGTTTAGAATCGGATAGTGAGTCCAGGTCTAATTCCACTAAGTCTTTGGGGTCAGAATCTTATTTGAGTTCTTCAAAGTCTGGCATCTCTAGGACTGGTAACCCGGATGCCAAAGTCCTGTCTCGGTCCTCTCTTTTTTTTCTTCTTTTAAGTCCATTGTAACTGAGGAGCCAAATCTTTTGAATGGGAATGAGGTGGATTTTGCTTACTACTTTGTGCCTTTGGTTTGTTATACTGATCTTGATTTCTAAAATTTTGACTTAAACGAAGAGGAAAAAATTCCTCGGGCTTTGAAAAACTTGGTTAATTTTGAGAAGGAAAGGCGTGTTAAGCCCTGTACAGATGAAATCATTGCTATTAATGTGGGTACTAAGAAGGATCTGCGTTTGGTCTAGATCGGGTCCACGTTGTCTTCAAAGGAACGCGAACGTTTAATCGTTTTATTAAAAAATTTCAAAGATGTTTTGCGTGGTCCTATGAAGACATGCCTAGAATCGATCCTGAGATTATACAACACCGAATCCCTCTAGACCCTGAGGCCCGACCAATTAAGCAAAAACTGCGCAGAGTTTGCCCAGTATGGGCTTTGAAGATCAAGGAAGAAGTTACCAAACAGATCGAAGCAGGGTTCTTGCTTGTATTTGAGTATCTAACGTGGCTGGCCAATATTGTTCCAGTCCCAAAGAAGGATGGCAGAATTAGAGTCTATGTCGACTTCAGGGATCTAAATAAGGCTAGCCCAAAGGATGATTTTCCGTTGCCGCATATTGATGAGTTGGTAGACTTCACCACAGGCCATGCATTGCTCTCTTTCATAGATGGATTTTTCGGGTATAACCAGATTCTGATGGCACCCGAGGATAGGGAGAAGACTGCTTTTACTACTCTGTAGGGCACCTATTGCTACCGAGTCATGCCGTTTAGGTTGAAGAATGCTAAAACCACTTATCAAAGGGCAGTAACCACTATTCTGCACGACATGATCCACAAAGAGGTTGAGGTGTATGTGGATGATATGATTGTCAAGTCCAAAGATCGATAGGGTCACTACACTGCCTTGGAGAAATTCTTTCAGTGGATCAAAGAGCATAGATTGAGGTTGAACCCGCAAAAATGCACCTTTGGTGTAACAACGGGAAAAATACTGTGATTCCTAATCACACAGAGAGGAATTGAGGTAGATCCTTCCAAAATCAAGACCATCTTAGAAATGCTACCACCAAGGACTGAAAAGGAGGTGCGCAGCTTTCTGGGTAAAGTGAAATTAATAAGACAGTTTATTCCAAAACTAACCTTGACTTGTGAACCAGTATTTGGTCTCCTGAAGAAAGGAAAGAAGTTCCAATGGGACGATCGTTGTTAGTTCGCTTTTGAACAGGTCAAGCAGTACCTGCAGAATCCGCTTGTGTTATCGCTGCCAGAATCAGGAAAATCGCTGATCTTGTACTTGTCAGTGACAAACTCAACCATGGGGTGTATGTTAGCTCAGGAGTCGGAGGCCAAGGTAGAGAAAGTCATTTACTACTTGAGCAAGAAAATGCTGGATTACGAGACTCGTTACACTCCCCTTGAGAAATCTTGTCTAGCCTTGGTATGGGCTACTCGGAAGTTGAGGCACTACTTGTTAGCTCACTCTGTAATCTTATTTTCGAGATTAGATCTCATCAAATATCTCTTTGAGAAACCAACGCTTACGGGTAGGGTAGGCTGTTGGTTGCTTCTCCTCTCTGAATTTGATCTTACATATGTTACACGCAAGTCGGTTAAAAGCTGTAGCAAAATTCCTGGCAGATCACCCAATAAAAGGGGATGAAACGGTGGAGTACTTGTTCCCAGATGAAGATATTCTGTAAATAGAGGAGAAAATGTGGACGATGTACTTTGATGGAGTAGCCAATCAATACAGTTATGGGATCGGTGTGTTGCTGATAGGACCTGATGACTCCCGTATACCCTTAGCCTTCAAACCCCAGTTCGAAGTATCCAACAACGAAGCAGAGTATGAGGCATGTATTGCTGGTTTAGAAGCCACCCTAGAACTAGGGGCAAAAAGGTTGGACGTCATCAGGGATTTGAACTTGGTTGTGTCTCAAGCCAACGGAGATTGGCAGGTTAAAGAGGAGAAAGTGAAGGCTTACCATCAGGTCTTGGATACGCTGATTCTGAGGTTTGAGAAGTTAACGTTTACCCATCTGCAAAAGGAGAATAACCGATTCGCTGATGCACTAGCAACTCTATCTTCTATGGTAAACATTCTGTTGAGAGTCAAGATGCGTCCGATCATTATTAAACAGAAGTACACGCCGGCTTATGAAACCATTGCCACGATAGATGAGGCTTCAGACAAGAACCCCTGGTACTACGATATTTGGTATTTCTTGGAAAAGGAGGCGTATCCACCAGGAGCAAGTGCCAAGGACAAAAGGGGAATATGGCGTCTGGCCATTCAATTTATCATCTGTGAGGGCAAGCTGTACAAAAGAGGCCATTTGGGAATGCATAAACTATGTGTGGATAAAGGGGAATCAAAACGCCTTATGAAGGCCATCCACAAAGGAGAGTGCGGAGCCCACATGAACGGTGTGATGCTCACCCGAAAAATCCTTAGACAAGGTTACTATTGGTCAACCATGGAGGAGGATTGTATTGGTTTTGTGCGGCAATGCCACAAGTGCCAGATTCATGCCAATCGTATGAACGTTCTGCCGTCAAAGCTCTACAACATGACTTCACCATCGCCATTTTCTATTTGGGGAATAGATGTTATCGGCGCAGTTACACCAAAGGGATCAAACGGGCATGAGTTCATCCTGGTAGCAATCGACTACTTCACGAAATGGATAGAGGCCCAGTCCTACTCTGTGTTAAAAGCGTCGTATGTGGCTAAGTTCATCAAGAACAATGTCATCTATCGGTATGGGGTTCCCAATGAGATTATATCCAATAATGGTACGCACTTCAAGAAAGAGGTGATAAACTTGCTTGAGAAATATAATGTGACTTTCCATAAGTCATCGACCTACAAGCCACAAACCAATGGAGCTGTCGAGGCTATAAACAAAAACATCAAAAGAATTCTGCAAAAGATGGTAGAGGCTTACAAGGACTGGCCAGATAAATTGCCATTTGCGCTCTAGGGCTACAGGACCTCAATTTGAACATCTAGGGGTGACTCCCTATTCTCTTGTCTACGGGATGGAGGCCGTTTTTCCGATTGAAATTGAAGTGTCGTTGTTACAAGTTATGGCCGAATGTTAGATAGCAGAAGCAGATTGGCAGCAAAGGAGGTTTGAGGAATTAATATTGTTTAATGAGAGAAGGCTACGGGCATTGTATCATGTCCAGGGTTACCAGCGCAGAATTGATAGGGCTTTTAATAAGAAAGTGATGTCCAGAAATCTCAAGGAAGGAGACATGGTGCTTAAAGATAATCGAGCTCCCATCCATGACCCTAGGGGCAAGTTCAGACCCAATTGGAGTGGTCCTTACATTATCAAGTCAATCTGGTCAGGAGGGGCGATTATTCTCATGGACCTAGATAGCCTGGAGTTTTCACAGCCGATCAATATGGACAAGTTAAAGAAATATTACCCCTAAGAGGCTTGCTAGGCCAAAAACCTGAAAGGGCGAAATAGGCAAAAGTTAGAGCATGAAAAATTAGAAATAAAGAAAAACTAAGCTCACAAGGTTGAAAACCCAAAAGGGCGACTTTGGCAAAAATTAGAGCGTAAAAGGAGAGAGTTAAAACTCCAGTAAACCTGAACCGAACTACGTAAGGCCTGATTCCCATCTTTTGGATACGTAGGCAACTTCATCCTGAAGTTCGGCCGTAATCATCTCCAACTCAACTGTCCTGTCCATTTGTTTGATTAGGTTATCTTTGTTCGTTATTTATAAGCTTGGTGGTGATCTTCGTAGCTTGGTTGTGATCTTCGTTTTTCGAAGAAGACTTGTTGTACAACGTATAGCAGTGATGGTATGCAAGTAGGGGCAGTTACGATATTTTGATTGAGGGTTGTACATCTTAAGGATCAATTCTGCCCGTGTCAGGTGGTGATCATTTTCGAAAATAGTTTTGAAAAGTTTTAATAAAAGTTGATTTTTCTCAAAATTTTACTTTTTACAACTTAGAACATTTTGGGACCAAAAGGAAAATTTTTAGTGCTCACAACTTTAATTCGATTGATTTCAACGTCTAGTACATCCTCCAACTCTTTGCTACAAATTGAAGTTGCTTTTATATCATAAAACTTGAAAAGAAAAATCAAAGCAATAAAACTAAGGGAACATGAGTCAAGTGTTCCTGCGCCCTCCGCTCGTACTGGCAGAAGTCCCTGCAGCTAAAGTTGGTCTAACTTGTGCCTCGTTCTCGAGCCAAGCCAAGTATTCACCAAAAAAGGCATAACTGAAACTAGAGGCAGGGGCCAAGAGCTCTCTCATCCTCCGAGTAGTAAGGTACCTAGCCAAGTGTGAAGCACGTATCGGGAATGAAGTCGGGTATTCTACCCCCTCCTTTGGGCAAGTCTGATCATGCCCGAATTGGCATCTGAACTGGAAGGAGAAATAGAACACACAGTGTGTAAGGCCAATCAACTGAACAAAGGGCTTTGAGAGAAAATAGAATGTGAATGTCGAGTGATGTGAGAAATATATATGAGATAGGGTGGGAAACAATACCTGGAGCAGTAGTGGACTCCCCGAAAACTTACTGGTCTCTCGCCGGTGAAAAGTGTCCAAACCCATCAGGGTCTCGGCCAAGGCCAAACCAATGCAACTCTTACCTTCTTTTAGGCGTTGGGCTACCTTAATCAACTTGATATTGGCTCCACCAAAACTAGGGGCAAGAAGGTAGTGTGCAAGCATACACAAGTAGAGGGCGTGTTGCCAAAAGCCTCGCCAGAGGAGGTTGCCTTGATCACCGATGTCAGAAAATTGACGAATCAAGTTGGGTATATCTAGCTCTCCTTCATGGGCCAAGGATCGAGCTTCATGCAAAGAAAGCCCACACATCCATCCCAAGGCTAAGGCATGTCCAAAAGGGGGTTGAAGTATGATCTTCTCATCGCGCCGGGATTCATTAGTGCCTGAAATTCTTCAAGAGTCGGGCATATCTCTTGTGCTCTAAAGCGAAAGACATGCGTAATTGGGTCCCAGCATCGGACCGCGACATGGAGAAATGGAAAACAAAGTGGAGTACGGCTCAACGGAAAAAGCACATTTATGTCAAAACCCCGAAAATTTACCTTTTTCGTGCCGTCTAAAGTGGCTATCCAATCCGTGAGTTTCTCGGCAAGAAATGGCTCCATGTATGGAAGAAACAGTCTCTAAAATGAAGTTCTAGAGAAGGAATCACGAAGGAGGACCTTTTGTAGAAGATAAGGCTATAGTGGAGGCCAGCTGTCAGCTTGCTATTGATTTTTTCCATTGGTGGCCAGCAGGCCACTCTTGTGGCCTACAGATCTCACTTTTGGCCGACAACCCCCCTTTGCGGCCGGCAACCTTCTTTTTCTGGCCTGCCGTCCACCTATTTGCTAAACAGTTTTAACAGCCTAGTTTTGTCCTTGTCTTTGTTTTGTTCAGTCTTGTTTTGAGTCTTTTAGTATTTACAAGTGTGTATAGTTGTTTTAGGTCTATGTTTGAGTTGTTTTTGCTTTATTATCGAGTTGTATGTTGTATTTTTGTCGTTGGTCAGCTCATTATCCGATTAAGAACTTTATTCCAATGCAAGCTTGTTTGGTTTAAATTCAACTTTATGTTCTTTTTCATACAAGTATGTTATTCGTGGTACAGTGCTCATGTTGAAAAACCAAAACTCTTTTCATAAAAACTGCAAAGGTTTTATTCTGATCATGGATTTTATACAAGAAGTACAAGTTTCAAAAGCAAAAGTAAAACCTATCTGAAGCTATTCATGAGCTAAACTACCAAAACTAAAAGAAACTACGCAAAAAAAAAAAAAAAGTCCGAAACAGCGCCAATCATCTCAAGCCCGAGAGGTCCTCTTCGTCCTCTTCCTCGGAGAGGACTCAGAGGCACTATCTCCGTCGGCGCTGCTATCAGAACCAGACTCTAAGCCTCCACTCCCTGCCTCGGAGCTGGCCTCGGCGTCATCTCCGCTCCCTGGTCCTAAGCTGGCATCATCGTCCCCGCTCTCGAACTCAGAATGTCCACTCACCATCTCCTCGGAGGCGTTTTCCTCGTCATCATCATCGCCACTCAAAACAGGCTCCAAAGGACTGCTCCGACCTTAGGCACCCCTGTCCCTGCCTCGACCGTGACGCTCGTCTCAACTGCGTGTTGGGACTTGCCTCTCTCGCCTCTCTGCCACTGGAGGAGGTACTGCTGGTGCTAATGCCACTGCTACCACTGGTGCCCTCGGTACAACTGAGATGTGAAAAAAAAATTGTCAACATATCAGCTATAGTGTGTGTATCAAATACAAGCATAGTATGCAGAATGAGTGTTATGCAGAAAGTATGAGTACAGTGTGTGAATACAATGTGTATCAGTACAATTTAAGGAAGACTATAGTGGAGATGCCAATGTATCAGTGGAAATATGACAGTGTGGTGCACAACAAAATTAGTAATGAAATGCATGCTGAAATGGGAGAAAATACCTTAATACCGTGGAGCTTGAACATCGTCTTTCTCCTCTGCACCATGCTAATCAATGAGGCAACCAGCTCGAGAAGGCTCTCTGCATACTCCGTAGCAGGTGCCTGCAAGTGCATTTGACTGATCAATATCTGGAATAAACATATCTGAAATGGAAAATGTGGGGTGCAAATTGTAAAGTGTGGTCCATACCTAATACGCGCCACGAGCTCTAACATACTCATGCCCTGCCTCTGCCAGCTTGATCGAAATCTGGTAAGCAGTCCCAGTCGGCCGCCAACATATGAGTGTAGTAGGAATCTCCGGCCAACTGGTCATCTGCTCAACAAGATGGGCCCCTCTAGTATGGGCCATGGTCGCCCAAGTTGCCCCACCTGCCATAGGAGCTCCCGCTCACTTACCTGCATGAACACCCGTCAGAGGAGTCATGAGATAAATCTAGATGAATGCGGCATAATCGCCCTTTGCTCTAAAGAAGTCCGCATCCAGGCCCACCATGAACTGAATAATAGCCTCAACTGAGAGGCTATCTGTTGTCCGCATAGATGTCGGGGGTAGCATGGGAATGACTAGATCAAGTGAGCCCACGGTCTGACGTACTAATCGATCACTCAGAAACCAAGCCTGACAGACTGGGCCCTCTAGCAGAATTTGGAAGTGAGATGTTTCCTAGGCCCCCGCATACTGGTCCCTCACCCCGACCGGCATCGTTGCCCAAGGCTACCACATGATCTGCAAACAGAGAATGTACAGTTGCCAAAGTATGAATCAGAGCGAGATTAAACCAAAAATGACTGTGAGTTTTGGGTTACCTCGTCGGCAGCCATTGTGTCAAAGTATCGATGGAAGAAGGTGAAGGTCACACGACTCTACCGTCGACACCGACGATCGTACCGTCGTGAATAAGGGACAACAAGGGGGATCTCCTCCATAGACTCTAGAGTAAGGGCCGAAAAATATGCGTAAACCCACAATTACAAGGAAACAGCAGCAGTGTTATCAACAGTGTCAACAGATATAAAAAGTGCAACAGATAAAGAGAGTGTACAGTAGGGGTGCAACTCGGGCGGGTTCGGTCGGGTTGGGAGGTTGTCCTAGCCCAACCCAAGTTGTGCTGAGACCTGCCCAAGCCCGCCCAAGCCCGAATTGTAATCCGAGGTTGTCTGCCCAAGCCCAACCTGAGTTAAACTTGAATTGCCCGAATTGTAAATGAATTTCAATTTTTTTTTTTTTGCAGCTACATTATTAAATTATTAAAATTTGACTCTATTTACAATTTTTTTTTAATAGAAAATTATTAATACCATCAAAACAAATAATTTATATAATGTAAGAGAAATGCCACAATAGTAATCCTTACAATTTATGAGTGAAAATAAAAAGGAAAAAAGTAAGATTTTATGTTATTTGTATATATAATATATATTCAATATGATTTAATAATATAAATTACTTTAATATCATGTAATGGCTAATAATTTATATGTATATTTAATATTTTTATATATCTATATATGTATAATTCGGGTTTCGGGTTGCTCGGGTTGTTTGACGTCTTTGCCCAAGCCCGCCCAAATTTAATTCGGGCTTCTAAATTTTTGCCCAAGCTCGTACCGAATTTGAAAATATTTTGTCCAAGCCCTAAAAAAATTTGGGTTGGGCTCGGGTTGCTCGGGTTGAGCCCGCCCAAGTTGCACACCTAGTGTACAGTGTCAACAGTTATAGAAAGTGCAAAGCAAAAAGCACAGGTGTTGAACAGATATAAAGCTGAAAATGTGAAGTAAAAAGCATAAGTGCAAAGTAGAAAGTGGAGTACATACCTCCCAGGCTCACCAGTAACCTCCGACCCGCTCTCCCCTCATGCAAAAAGTGGAGCTCATGTAGCCGTAAAGTGTGGCGAGGCCAGCTCCACCCCAGTCATAGAATCGGATCCTGGGCAAGGTCACTAAGGTGCTTAGTAAATAAAATCCTATGGTATTCCACCTATTCGTAAACAAGGTGGTACCGAGAAAGAACATCAGGAAGCCCCAGGCGTACCACTCTATCTCCTCTAGGGTCACAAGTTCACTTCCGCGGAAATGCTTTGAAAACCAGCTGTATCGCACCATCGTTGGTCTAGATATAGGTGGGCGCTGTATCGCACCATTGTTGGTCTAGATATAGGTGGGCGCACTCCAAGTAGGAAGATCCAGGCTGCCTCCCACTAGCCCATATCCGTGTCGAAGGAGATCGAATCACTCCTTACTCTTAAGCTTGTCAGCATGGAGAAGTCGTTGGGAGTCATCGTCATCTCCCCAGTGAAAGAGAAGTGGAACAAATCGGTGCTGTCCCACCACCTCTCTACTAATACTGCAAGGAAAGGTCAGCTCGCTATGAGACATAAAAGTCCAGAGCAGAAAAGGCCGAAGCCAGCCTCATCGACAATATCCCGGACCTCCGCGTGGAGCTTGTGGTACCAATCCCTAGCCGTTACCGCTCCTTCCCCCCCTGTACGCCCAAGAGTCTCCCTGTGATTAAGAAGAGTGAATCAGATGAAGAACAACGATAAATGAGCATTCAGAATAAAGGCAATGCAAGAAATACAATTCGAGGGAAGGCAGAAATACATGAAAATAGAGTTTTTACCTCTGTGGCATCGTAAGAAAGATGGGACTCTGGCTCCCTTAGCAAAAGGTCCTCTGGCACACCATGTGTAAAGTTGCTAAAGTGTCTGATGCCTCTGGGCGGTAATATATGTGTGCGAGGATGATACGTCTCTGGACCGAAGGGTTGAGTCCCTAGTGGTAATGGCTCAGGCTCGAGTTTAGGAGTGAACTCTGCCTCCAGGTCAGCTGCAACACCCTCTGCCGCTAGCCCCTCAACCTCAGTAGCGGGTGATGGTAGAGGCAAAACCTCAGAAAAAACCCTGTCATGTGGAATATCATCTGCCATCTGGAAAAGTAGGTGAAAAGTGGGTGAAAAATGAAGAAAAATGGAGAAAAATGGGAAAACTTGGAAAAAGTCAACCCTAGGAGAGAGAAAATGGGAGAAAAAGTCAAAACCCTAGAAAGTTCACGAAACCTAAAAGAAACTCAAGGAGAACAAGCCTAAAGTGGTGAAAATCCAAGAAAAAGTGGCAAAATCAAATTCTGTTCGGTTCAAAACGTAGAGAATCAAGAGGGTTTTATGAAAAAAAGTTTACGTGAGGCGTTGGAAAACGTGTATAAAGCACAAATCTAGAGAGAGAAAGTACCTAGAGAGAGAGAGGGAGGATTTTCGGTGAAGGGTTTGTGAGGAAATGAAGTATGGAAGTGTGTATTTAAAGACCGATGTGTGAAAAGTCAAACTACCCCGAACTGGCACGGGTGGCCGGCAGGCCACATTTGTGGACGGCAAGAACAAATGGTGGCCGGTAGGTGGCCGGCGGCTTCCCCTTGCGGCCTACAGATGGTCGGTGGTCCTCACTTGTGTCCTGATGCTGAATTGTGCCTCTATTTCCCCAAGTGGTGTATGGAAGGTTCTTGTTTTGAGTTCAGATTGATTCTGAGGGGAACTTGAAACTGCATTTCGGTGCGTGAATGTGCCCCACTTGCCTAGATAAATGCGGTGTATCCTTTTTGAGCATGTTGCAACATCTCCAAGAGGTAAATCGAAGGCTATTACTTTCATTACTTTTGCTCATGCTGTCAAAATACACGTATTTGTTCTCTTCTGTTGCATCGAATATGTGTTTTCACATTCACTTGTGTTGCACGCATGCCCTGCATCGTTCATGATTCATGCATTAAGTATGCTTGAATAGAATATGCTTTCAATTAACATTGTGAATCGGTTGTCTGTCTTGCATGGAACATGTATTATCATTATGTTGAGTTGTCATCTTGTTCACTTTGTGCATCTATCGCACTGGTTTGCTTCATACTTTGTTTTATTATCTCCGTGGGTTTCATTTTTTGGGGCCGAGGACTTCCCGGGGAGAGATAATCCTGTTTAAGTTCTAATTGTTTGTTTGTTCCTTCGTTAACTTGTTCAAATCAATTAAAAACATCAAGTGCACCCAGTGTTCACACCACCTTTCCTCCTCTCGCGTGCAACGCGTTAGGATTGCAAATCGGTTAAAAATAGCAGGTGTGCCTGTTTGTTCACACCATCCCTCCTCCTCTCGCGTGCAACGCGTTAGGATTGCAAATTGGTTAAAAACATCGAGTGCGCCCGGTGTTCACACCACCTTTCCTCCTCTCACATGCAACGTGGTAGGATTGCAAATCGGTTAAAAGCATCAGGTGTACCCGTTGTTCGTAGCATCTTTCCTCCTCTCACGTGCGACACGTTTAATTAGCTAGTTTAGTTGATTATTTCATTCGGTTTGTAATAGCTAGTTAATTAGCTTAGCTTAGCTAGTTAGTTTATTCGGACTCTCCTGCGTGAGGGCGCAAATGTTATAATAACGTGTATGTCTTCCAACCCCACGTCTTTCTCTCTTTTATTTACCTGCTTATGATGGTTAGTGTAGAAGCATCATGTTTTGTTTAGCATCTTTCATGCCTTGCATCCATTGTCTTGCATGCATTAAGCTCGGCACATCATTCTAACTTACATCGTTAATTAAATGCCTCTTTGAATACGTGCTTAAACCACATACTATCAAATTGATTCATATGCCATATTAGTAGCCGAGCCTAGTAATTGCATATCGCATGCATTGCATTAGTCATATTGCATTAGTTTGGATCATGCATTATTTTTCTAACTCTTTTATTTTGGCTTGGAGCACTAGGTGAGCCTTTACTTGCTTTAGCATATCGCATGAGTATGATTGTTGACATATCAAAACATGTTCACCATGAGGCTAAGTGATTAAATAATAAACTGTTTGAACGCTTGTGGATGAAGGCTAGTTGCTTGACTTGGGATAATTTGATTAATGTCCATTTTAGCCCACTTTTTCAAGCGACACAGTCATAAACTCTTTCCAAAAAAACAAACATGAAATCAAATGTTTCAATTTTTGCAAATTAGTCTATATTTGTGTGCAACACATAGTAAAGTTAGCCTAATAAATCGGAATCAGAGCATATAATGTAGATAAGAATCAAATCATGATTAGTAGAAACCGATCTTTGATTGGGCAACGGGGGTGCCCAATTCATGACATTCCCCTCTCGTACCTAAGTTCCCGAGCCGAGACAACTTGGTGATGATGAACTAATGGCCTTTGGCACGAGTTTTGGGTTTTCTAAATTTTCCAGAAATATTTAGTTAACGACTCTGAAATCTAGCAAAGCAGTCCATTTTTGGCATTTTATTCAAAACATCGATTTTTCAAAAAGAATTGCTGGATTTGGACTCTTTTCGTGTTTTCACTATTTCACATTGCACTTGTGAAATCAGATTCAAAACCACAGGTAAAGTCCGAACTGTAAGGCTTCTCGTCTTCCGAAATGGGGCACGAAAAGTCAAGCTACAATTACCCATTAAACTAATTAAAAATATATATATATAATAAATAAATAAAACAAACATGTGGCATATGGACCACTTTATAGATATTCTTACATTCTCTTACTTGGCACATATAACACATTTTGTTGACTTTCGGGTAACTAACAAACTAATTATGGCCATTAAATAAAAATACCCAAACCTTAGAGTCATAATACATTAATCATGGCAGTTATGCTCTATCAATTGAGTATTTCCTTCAATGTATTACGTTGTATGATATTCTCAATTTTATGTGGTGTCATTCTTTATGAATAACTTCTAATAAGTTATTCTTGGTCCAATGATCCCTATGGATCAATAGTCCCAATGGACTGCATAGCATCACAAATACTTTAGGTGCACAAAATGATGCTTTCTTTAATAATAATCAAAATGTCATGACAAAATAAAACAAAACAAAACAAAACAATAACTAGAAAAATTATTGAGCTAACCAATTAGTCCCATGCCCTCAACGTGTTTTGAAAACACCATTACAGAAAGACCTTTGGTCATGGTATCTGCAACCATCATATCGGTACTAATATGCTCAATGCTGACTTCTTGCTTCTTAACACGGTCTCGGACAGCAAGATACTTTATGTCAATATGTTTGCTTCGGCTGCCACTTTTGTTGTTGTTAGAGAAGAAAACTGTAACCGAATTATTACGGTAAACCTTTAATGGCCTAGAAATTGAATCCACAATTCAAAGCCTTGTGATAAAATTCCTTAACCAAATAGCCTGTAATGTTGCTTCAAAGCATGCTATCAACTCTGCTTCCATTGTTGACGATGCAATTATCATCTTTTCGGCGCTCTTCCATGAAATAGCACCGCCTGCTAACAGATAGACATATCCTAAAGTGGATTTTCTGGAATCTTGACAACCCTCAAAATCCGAGTCTGAATATCCAACTACCTCAAGACAGTCAACATGCTTGCAAGTAAGCATGTAGTCCTTAGTTCCCTTTAAGTACCTCATGATCTTCTTTGCAGCCTTCCTACGTTTCATTCTTGGATTGCTTTGGTATCTTCCAAGCATCCCAACTACAAATGCAATGTCAGGTCGTGAACAAACCAAAGCATGCATTAAACTGCCTACAGCAGACGCATAGGGAATGCTAACCATTTGTTCATTTTCCAAATCATTCTTCAGACATTGACTTAAATTGAATTTGTCACCCTTTAAATGGGCACTGCATTAGGAGTGCAATCACTCATATTGAATTTCTCCAAAAATCTTTCAATATAGGCTTTATGAAACAATCCTAATTTTTGGACCTATCTCTGTGAATCTCTATGCCAATGACATAAGAAGCTTCACCCATATCCTTCATTTCAAAATTTTGGGAAAGAAAATGTTTATTATCATCCAACAATCCCAAATCATTAGTTGCAAGTAAAATGTCATCCACATATAAAACTAGAAAAATGTATTTGCTCCCACTAACCTTAAGGTATATACAGTTGTCCACAACATTCTCCGTAAAACCATATGAAGTAATAACATTGTGGAACTTTAAATACCACTGCCGAGAAGTTTATTTTAGTCCATATATGGATTTTTTGATCTTGCAAACTAAGTGACTATCTTTATCAGAACAAAACCTTCAGGTTGCTTCATGTATACTTCTTTCTCAAGATCCGCATTTAAAAATGACGTTTTCATATCCATTTGATGTAGCTCTAAATCAAAATGAGCCACTAATGCCATGATAATTCCAAATAAATCCTTTTTTAAAACCGGAGAGAATGTATTATGATAATCAATGCCTTCTCTTTGAGTGAAACCTTTAGTTACAAGTCTTGCCTTATATCGTCCAACATTATCATTTGAGTCTTTCTTGGTCTTAAAGACCCATTTACAACCAACAACTTTAACTCCTTTAGGCAACTCGACAATTTCCCAAACTTGATTCTTAGCCATAGATTCCAACTCTGCCTTCATGGCATCATACCATAATTTAGAATCATCCCTATTCATGGCATTGGAAAACGAAATAGGATCATCTTTAGGTCCGACGTCAAAATCAAACTCCATTAAGCATACAAAATAATCACTAGAAATTGCTGACTTTCTATCTCGTGAGGATCTCCTTAATTTTGTAGTCTCAATTGGGACTTGAGCTACAGGCTCTATGTTGACTTGTTCCTCTTGTGGTGGAAGTTCTTGAATTTGTTGATTTTCAAGAATATCAGGTTGATTATCTTGAAAGACAACCAATTCACCTATATTCACAGGTGTTGTATCCGGATCCCATGATTCCTCCCACTCTATCTTTCGAGGGTAACTCCCACTAGGGTCAACTTCCTCAATAAACTTAGCATTTCTGGCTTCAACAATTCTAAGTGCATTTGAAGGACAATAAAATCTGTAGCCCTTGGAGTTTTCCGCATAGCCTATGAAAAAACTACTAACTATTCTAGGGTCTAATTTCTTTAAATGTGGGTTGTACACCCTCACTTCAACTGGACAACCCCAAACGTGTAAGTGTCTTAAACTTGGCTTCCATCCTTTCCATAACTCAAATGGTGTTTTGGGAACAACTGTGAACAAAACCCTGTTTAAGATATACACAGCGGCTTTCAAATCTTCACTCCACAAATTTATAAGCACATTAGAATAACTAAGCATACTCCTTACCATGTCCATAAGTGTTCGGTTCATTCTTTCAGCAACACCATTTTGTTGTGGTGTGCCAGACATTGAATATTGTGCAATAATGCCTTCTTCTTTAAGGAACTTAACAAATGGACCTGATAATTCTCCCGATTCTATGTACCTCCCATAATATTCTCTACCCTTGTCTGACCTTACAATTTTAATTTTCTCTTCTTTTTGTTTCTCTACCTCTGCTTTATAAACTTTAAAGGCATCAAGTGTCTCGGCCTTATCAAATAAGAGGTAGAGATACATGTATCATTTATAGTAATCAATAAATGAGATAAAATATCTCTGACTATTCAAACAAGGTGAAGTAAATTGTCCACAAATATCAGTGTGTATGATTCCAAAAATTTCCTCACTCCTTTTGGCATCTTTACTAGTCTTGTTGGTCTACTTTCCCTTTATGCAATCCATACAAATACCAAAGTTGGTAAAATCAAGAGTCAGAAACCAACCTCTTTATTCTCTCAATGGAGATAGGTCCCAATCTCCTATGCCAAAGTATAGAGGAGGACTCTCAATCAAACAACATTACGCTTAATGCCAATAGCACCATGCAAGGTTAAAAGATTTTGTTTCAAAAACAGAATCCAAATTTAATTTTGTATAGACCATTAATTAAAGTATCAAATCCTACAGAAACAGAGTCTTTAAACAAACTAATATTTGTACCAACAAATTGAAATTCAAATCCAAACAATACTAGTCTAGAAACAGAAATTAATTTTTTAGAAAAAGATGGAATGTAAAAAGTGTTTTCAAGATTCAAAACAAAGCCACTCTTTAAAACAAGTCTAAAAGTTCCCACAGCTTCGACGTGTGAACGCATCCCATTGCCTGAATAGATGTCTTGTTCACTTCCTATCAGTTTCCTTAGGCTGAGAAAGCCCTGCATGGTATTAACAATGTGAATTGTAAAACCCGAATCAATCCACTACTCATATTGATGAGTATTAACAAAATTAGATTCATAACACAAAAGAGATATGAGATTACCTTTCTTCTCAAGCCATTTCTTATACTTGAGGCAGTCTTTCTTCATGTGACCCTTTTTCTTACAAAAGAAGCATGCATCCTTATTGCCATGATTTTTAAATGGCAATTTACCAAGCTTCTTTAATTTCTTATCACCTTTGCCCTTTTTCCATTGCCTTCCTTTATGTGTTCTTTAATGAGCACTTTCCACTTTTCCATGCTTCAATGTCCCCTCCTCTTGAACACACATGGTCAAAAGTTCATTGATAGACTATTTTTCTTTCTGTGTGTTGTAAGAAATTTGGAATGTTCCATATTTCACAAGAAAAGAATTGAGTGTGAAATTAACAAGGAATGACTCAGAAATCTCAATCGCTAAGGACTTAAGATGAGCTACAATGTCCCCCATTTCCATAATGTGCTCACGCACACCCCTAGAATTGTTATGCTTCATTCTTGATAGTTTGTTCTTTAGGGTGCTTGCCAATGCCTTTTCAGAGCTAACAAATTGCTCTTCAATAGCCCTCACGTAGTTCTTGACCTTATCAGATGGTGGGATTGATCCCCTAATACTCTGACTGATATGTGACTTTATGAGCATTAGGCTTAAACTATTAGATCCCTCCCACTTATCATAAGCACTCTTTTCTGCAGAGGAACTCTCGTCTATAGGTTCAGGAGGTTTATCCACACGGAGTGCCAGATCGAGGTCCATGCACCCTAATGTTAGAAGGATTTTTTCCTTTAAGTCCGAAAAATTATCATCGTTCAAGAATGGAATACAAGAAAACAGTACAGAGGTAGAAATCACTGCAATTATCAAGAACATCATTAACGCTTTGAAACAATAACTATAGTCTAAATCAACCAATGTCAAATTCAGTAACAAATATAAAACTTTCATGTGGGTAGACGTTACTAAACTTTATTAGATTTGCTATTACTTTATAATAAGACTAATGAATTCTGAAATATTCAAGGAAAAGAAAACTCATACCTGTGGGTTTAAAGTGTTCAATCCCTTTAATACCCAATCCATTATCTTATTCCAATTAAATTTCATAAATAACTACTTTCCTGTGGGACCAAGAAATTATTTATAAAACATAATTACAATATAAGAATGCCAAATTAATTTTTTTTAACTTTATGTGATGAAAATACTGAGAATCACTACATCTTTATGTCTTAAGATGTTGTGGCTACTCTTAAAACAATATAAAATTTTTAATTATAGCATAATTTATTAATGTGAGCAAATCCTTATGGTCACAACAAGTACATAATATATAACACATGCAATCAGAGTAATATCATATGAAAAATCTCAAGAACAAACACATGTAATTCAACCTTATACTAAATTTTGCTTAAAAGTTAGACCAAAATAAATTCCGTAAGTCCAACAAACAGTATATAAATGCTCTTATTTCACATAAATTTTCATGGAATAAATAATCTTGATACATGTAATGTGATGTTACGCTATACTAGAGAGCATGTCAATTATTATGAAAATTTATAAGGCTTTTAAAGGACAAGTTAAGATAGTTTACTGTATGAAATTCAAATGAATTTCCTTACTATTTTAACATGCAACTATAATAAACAAAATATCCTTAATATCATATCCTTATAAAAATCTAGAAATAAATTAAAGTTTTTTATGCCTTTTAAAATTAAATGAATGGACCCAAATAAATGCATGAGAATTTCTAGATTTTATACAAAATGGTCTTCAATGTGTGTCAATTAATGAAAACTCATACTTAATGACATACAGGAGGCTTTCAAAACATAGCAAATTTAGAATAGGAACACTTCTAAATTAATATAAACACTACTATTATAAAACAAGTTGAATTCTATTATTACCTCTAATTAATATATATCATGCAACAATTTATCTCTAATAACGAGAAAATTAACCAGCATGTTTCAGATTTTTTTTTTTTTTTTTTTAACAAGATAAACCAAACAGTAAATATTTATATTGATTTCAAAGGTTAATCTTTAAATAGTATAAAAATATACAAGTGAAACTACAAATCTTGTATAATAATGGCTGTTGTATAGATCTAACATCCACCATTAAGTAGTAGAATATCAAACCTGTATATATATATAACTCATTATGATGGTCTATAGGTTATAGATTCTCTTTACAAGAAAAAACAAAACAAAGGTCTAAGAGCTCATGGTGGTCTGTCAAACTGAATGAACATGCCGAAGCATTAAGAGGCGTTGAAAACAATAATATATTAAAATCAACTAAACAAAGGCATAAAATAGCAAATATCTACACCATAACGGAATTGAGGTTCAAGAAAATATATATAACGTGATGGCCTCCATAAAAATACAATAAGGCTAAATAATAAAATATGAAGAGATTCTGATATTAATTGTGAGAATTAAAATAATTCAATAAAACTCATGTCATGATATTCAAACCTTTAAATCTTATTCTTGATCAAGCCTTGAATGTATAAATAAAACCACTCACAAAACATAAAATACTTATACAGAACCATATGAAAAAATGGAAGGAACAGAATTTCAAGCCTATTCTATTCACAAACAGCATCTGTGTTTTGATAGCTATCACAAGCATATATAGATAGGTTTGAACCCATGATCCAAGTGTAACGCTTTATAATTTCCCATCAGGGAAGTTGTAACTTTCCATGAAGCCATCATATGGAGTAGTGGACATGTTTCACATTAGTTACCCATTACCCACTAAACTGATTATATATATATATATATATAACAAAACATGTAGCATATGGGCCACTTTATGGATATTCTTACACAAAAGTGATCCAAAATTCGATATTGGTTGTTTTCTCAATATGTTCTCTTACAGAGTGTATGGTTCACAAGAACAATCAGTACATCAAAATATTTATTATTTATTATTGTAAAATAATAGTCATTTAAAAAAAATTAGATAATTATTTTATTCTACTTTAATTATAATGAATCAAATACTGCCAAGTGTAATATCAGAATAAATAAATATAGCTTTGCCAAGTATTGCCTATGAATGAACATCGAATTTCCTTTAACTTCTTGTTTTTTCTTCTATTTTCTAATTTATTGTTTTTCTCTTCTAGTTTCTCACAAACCACACTAGTTGTCTCCTAAAAAAAAAATGAATATATAAAAGTAATCACATTCCATAGTCAGAACAAAAATTTTATCTAAAATTATGAATGTGTGATTGAAATTTAATCTTTACATAAACTCACAACATATCATTTGAATCTCAACTCTCCATTTAATTTTTAAGTATAGACTTTTTCGTATAAAAATCTCTCAAACCACATGCATTGCTTGAGGGAAGTCCCGAATTCTTCGGGCATGGTGAACTTTAAAAATAGAGTTTTTTAATTTTTTTTTTTTATTAATTAGTACAAATATAAAATCTTGCTTTGCATAATCAGTAAAATGAATGTAGCAAGCAAAATCATATCTTAAATCCGGGGAACAATTTTATGCAAAAATTATTTCATTTCCTTGCCAAACTTGCACAACTTTGTTGATCAAGTTTCTAGATTGGATATAAATATAAATATAAATATATATATATATATTTGGGAAAAGAAAAGAAAAGTTTTATTTTCAAAGACAGACAATAACTTTGACAAAAAATAACAAAACAATAAAAAGCATAAAATAATAATTATAATAATTAAAAGGACAAGAAAAAGATAATTAAATAAAAGCACACCTTAACAACCAGACAAGAAAGGGTTGACTTATTCCATTTCCTTGCCAAACTTGCACAACTGGTAGTCTGGTACCATTCTCTTCAACATTTTATACGGGACACCTATAATTAAATAACAATAATTTTATGCATTTACAAAAATAATCAAAATTTATTCAAAGAAGTATTATATGGGTTGATTTATCTCATATATATATAATAAATTTGAATCATACATTAATTTTTTTTAGATACTTGCTATTTTTAGTTAAGAAATTAATGACGATCCATATTTATCATTTCGAAATAACTCGTAATCGTTTGATGATTTTCAATTTTTAACAATTTAAAAGATGAATTGATGAAGCAATTAGGCTAATTTAGTTAGTCATTTATGTACATTTGAGAAGTTAGTGGTCAATTTTATGGGCTTGTTGTTAGATTATAATTATTTAATTTAATATACGTCTTTTTATATTTATAATTAATTTTTTATTAGATAGAAAAGGAGGGGGGAAAATTTGATGCTTTGCTTCCATAGAAAATAATCATGAATAGAGCACCAAAGTCAAAAGAGAGTGATAGCAACCTTGTCACAATTATTACAAAATCATTGAATAGAATAGAGGTTTTTAAAAAGGAAAAAATATCAAATCATTAACAAATTTTTTTTAACAAAAAATTGCAAATCAATAATAAATTTAATAATTAAAATCATAAAATTTATTATGTATATGTAATTATTTTTGTAAAACTATATTAGGATGTAATTGCCCCTTTTACAAACATTTGTTTTGAGAAGTAGATTAAAAATTGAATTTTGATTTTTTTCGAAAAAATATGTAAAAAAAATAGAGATGTGATTTAACTTAAAATAGGTTAAAAGTCAAAAAAATAACTTTTAACCAAGTTTCTAAATTGATATAATTACTGTGCCGGTGAATTGAATATAAACTTAACCCATGATGAGTGCATATTCTTGTACCTAACTACAATAGCTGTGTCAAATAAAAAAATAATTTATTTAAAAATAATTTTTCTATATAATGATGTGATATTCTTTATTTCATTTAATTTAAATTTAATCATTTTGTTTCGTGATTATAGAAAAGGTAAAATAACTCCTCTTTTATTAGGCTAAAACAATTAGAATTAACATAAATGATATGTGGGGCTTGTACAAAAGACTGACAATCATTGTGAGGATGAATAGTTGCACCAGCCTTGAAATTGAATTGTGGGGGGTCTACGAAGGGCTGACAATCATTCTCCAAAAAGGCTTCAACAACGTGATTGTGGAAACTGATGCTCAGGAAGTAGTCAAGCTGCTTGAAGAAGGCCTTGGAGACAAACACCCTTACAGAGGTCTAGTGGAAGATGCAAGGATCATATGGCTGCCAATGCACTGTCCAACATGTCTATCGTGAAGGAAACTTATGCGCGGATGCTCTAGCCAAATTGGGAGCTACACAACCTGAAGACATCTTAGTTGTTAATGACCCCCCAGCTGAGATTCGTGAGCTGCTAGTGGCTGATATGCTGGGGATGGGTAGAAAGAGGGCTTAGTCCCATGTATTTTGTTTTATTTTTGATGTATCGAAAAAAATATGTGGAGATAAACAAAATAAAATATATATTTCACCGTAAAAATATGACAATGGCCTATTTTGGGAATTTGGTTAAAAGTCACTAAACCTATTTCGAGTTACATCACCTCTCTATCTTTTTACACATTTTTTTCAAAAAGCTTTAAAAAAATTTTTCAAGAAATCAATTTTTAACCTGCTTTTCAAAATAAGCCAATATCATGACATGAATTATAGCAAGTCTAATTAACCCAACACATGAATTTGAAGAAAGAGTGCAAATTGAATTAAAGCTAAATATATGTATTTATGTAGAGATAAATTATCAAGGAAATAACAAATCAGCGGATATTTGTAAAAATAATTTTAGATTAATGAAAAATTTTACAAATTTTAGCAATTAAAATTATAATTTTTTTCATGAAATAGTAATTATTTTAAAAAGATTCCATTGATAGGTAATTTCTCTTAAATTATCCAAAAGGCTCAAAGTACAATGCGATATTATTTAGAATATTTTCAAATTAATCACATAGTGAAAAGTTTATCAGTTGTGACAACTCACTTTTGTTAGTGCACATTGTAAATTTTCATTGACGAATAATACTACATAAATATAATATCACAAATCCATTAACTTTTCATATAATTGTATGTGTATATATTTATTGAGTAATCCTAAACATAAATATAATTTTCACTAGAATTTTTTGCATTTAGACAAAAAGATATGCCATTTGTGTATAGTGGCCAATAAATAAAATTTAAAAACCATTATATATATCATTTTCAATATTTTTATTGTGTGCCATTTTGCCCATTTTTTATGTTTCTTGACTTGTTCATGGCCCTATGTGGTGACCTTCCAAACCGAATTCTCACATATCTTAGTGGCACACCACCTTCCCATAATAGGTAAATTAAAAACAAATAAATAAAATAAATCTGTTACGAATACAAAAATCGATTACAGTATCAGAAACATAAAATATACATGTAGATTTAGTTTTGCAAAATTTTATTTGCTTATATACATTGTGTATCTAGTTCTATAATTAATTTATGAGTCTACAAATTTATTCATAATCATTTTTTTTTTTAAATGTGGAAATTTTGATATTTGGGTTAGTATTGATTAATTGTTATCCTCTAATTCCAGCCTGTTGGCCATAATAAACAGATCAAGATTATCATTGTCAAAAGTCAATCCCATGGATTAGTATATAAAGGGGATAGTACTCTCTCACTCTCATCATCCAAGACACAAACCAACATAGAGATCGAAATGGGAAGCCTAGGGAGTTTGAGGCAATGGCCTCAATTTGTCTATGCTTTGGTATTTTGCTTAGCAGCAACTGGTGTTGTTGCTAATAGGCCTTATATTTATGCTTCACCACCTCCACCTCCTTATATTTACAAGTCTCCACCACCACCATCACCATCTCCACCACCACCTTACGTTTACAAATCGCCACCTCCCCCATCACCATCGCCACCACCTCCCTACATTTACAAATCTCCACCTCCACCGTCTTCATCCCCGCCACCACCCTACATGTACAAATCACCACCTCCTCCATCACCATCACCGCCACCTCCGTATATTTACAAATCTCCACCTCCACCATCTCCGTCGCCACCACCACCCTACTACTACAAGTCACCTCCACCGCCATCTCCATCTCCACCCCCACCTTATTACTATAAGTCACCACCTCCACCATCTCCATCACCCCCTCCACCATATTATTACAAATCTCCACCGCCACCTTCTTCATCTCCTCCTCCACCTTATTACTACAAGTCACCACCCCATCTCCACCACCACAAGTCACCACCACCACCATCGCCATCACCTCCACCACCCTACTATTATAAGTCACCACCCCCACCATCTCGATCACCACCACCACCATACTATTACAAATCGCCACCTCCACCATCTCCTTCTCCACCACCTCCTTACTACTACAAGTCACCACCACCTCCAGTGAAGTCACCACCTCCTCCATACATTTACAAATCCCCACCTCCACCAATGAAGTCACCACCACCACCCTACTATTACAAATCACCACCTCCCCCAGTTAAATCACCACCTCCACCTCCATACTACTACAAATCACCACCGCCTCCAGTGAAGTCACCACCTCCTCCATACATCTATAAATCCCCACCTCCACCAATGAAGTCACCACCACCACCCTACTATTACAAATCACCACCTCCCCCAGTGAAATCACCACCTCTACCTCCATACTACTACAAATCACCACCTCCACCAGTTAAGTCACCACCACCACCCTACTACTACAAATCTCCTCCTCCACCATCTCCATCACCACCACCTCCATACTACTACAACTCACCACCACCACCGCACCATTATTAAGTCAACCACTGCCACCTATGCCTCAACCCATACTATTTAAGGCCTGCAGCTTAATTAATATTGCATCAGCTTGAATTTCAACAAGAATAAATAATTCCATTTTTTGAAGTTGTTTTTGAAGGCATTTGTGGCATTGTTTTTCAATTTTTAATTTAAACAAGTTTATTTGTGAATAATAAGTCGCCACAGTGGAGATACTTCTTTGTGTAATTTTTTTGTTTTTGTTTTGTGCAAAGCTTTCTTTTCACTATCAGTTTATTGTAATAAGCAATGAAACGATGAATTTCAAATGCTAAGAGTAGCCTTATTGTGCTTATCTAAGTTGTACCTTCTGTTACTATGAGAATCCCTTAATTTCTCAATAACCCTTTATTAGTCAGGCAAATTAATTAATGTTCCTTTCCAATCATTTGATATTCAAATTATACCTACATGATAAATGAATATGCATTATTTAATAGTATCGTAGCACTACATGGTATTACTTAAGTGATGTTTCGTAGCAAAAAATTTTAAACTCACATTCAGAGAAAAAAAAAAAAAAATAGAGAAATTCGCCAAAGAAGAAAAATTAATAAAAAGCTACTAAAAATATAATCGTGTGTTGTAATTTTTATTTGTTAAAAGTGCTAAGTAAACTATATCACCTAATATTCCAAAAATATTTAATAATTTTCCTTGGATGAGTGAGCTGTCGTGTTTTTTTGCCCAAATGCATGACCCGAAGAACTTCAAAATACCAAGCTGTAAAACTCTTGCACTCTTTTCTAAAAAAAATAAATTATTTAGATGATTCAGTTGGTTTAATTTTTAAGTTTTTATTTATAATTTTTTTATTAAAAATAAAATATTGATTTGATAAAAATCATAATCATATGATTTTATCACATTTTCTTTTTTAAAAAAAATCAATAATCTATTTTCAAAATCATACATGTTTATTTTTTAAAAATAAATTTGATAAAATCTTATAATTTTGGCTGTCAAATTGGTCTCATATTTTTCTTAATTGAAAAATTTACACAAAAACGAATGAAACAAATTATTAAAATGTGCCTCGTAATTTGAGACAGTCATTTTCTCCTGCTCCATTTCTGTTGGTAAAAATTTAGTTCAAGCCTAATCGACAATGATTTGATCGACAAACACAAACCAATCTTTAATTAAACACAAATAAAAATCGAACTTTGTGGTTGAGTTCTATGCCTTAAACAGATTAAGGACTTCCCTGGAGGTAATTAGGCAAAGAAAAGATAGAACAAAAAAGAATATGTATTAATTCGAATGAATTGTCACTTGTCACTAGTTACAAGAACAAAAGATTGAAGAAATACAACAATCGACAAAAGAAAAGAAAATAAATGGGGGTTGGAAAAAAACTACTAGTTTAATCTACTCCTAAAATGCTAATTTAGAACTACTCCTAAATAATTCTGCACGTGTATTTGATGGTTGATTCATTTTCTTTTTTCATTCTTTAAGTCCCCATTTTATACATGCTTGGCCACCTCATGTTGTAGCAATCAATCCATAATCTTCATTGATCTTTGCTCCACTCAACCATATCTCATATTGTAACGCCCTCAAAATAATACATAAAAACCGACATTCATGACATCCATAAATATAAGAGAATAAAGCATATTTCATTCATCAGAATATTCATTACAAAAAGTCTTACATGTTGACAACAAAAGTAAATGCCCTACGGGCTTATAACTTTCCAAACCAACACTTGGTTACAAAAAGAGAGTGCTAACTCAAGAAATGTTAGCCCTCGGCTTGAATTTACATGTAATACCAAAATAACAAAAATAACAAAAAGAGTCTTCAACTCCCAAAACCTCCCAAGCTACGTCCTTGGAGGTGGCATATCACCTGAACCTGAAAATGATATCCCATATAGGCTGAGCCAAAGCCCAGTAAAGATATACTAAACCAAATATGAGCAATAACTAAAATATTAGCATTTAATAAATATTTAACTCATTTACACCAATGTATATCTCTTTCATAACCAATCCATATTTTCAAATATGTTTCCATTCCTTTCCCTGTTTCATTAACCAAACCAATTCATAGATATGGTTCCCTACATTCATTCGGACAGTTTATAATGAGACTACAACTCATATTAAGACACTTCCATTATCCACAATTCAAATGAGACTACAACTCATATAAAAACATTTCAATACTTCAATTATCTACATTATGCAAACGCAATTGGGATTTCGGGACTTTCACACTGGACACTCCGGCCAACTTAGTTATCAATGGAGTCCATCCCCTAGCTCCTCCTACACAGGTTTGAGAGTACATCCCCTATCTGCTCCCAAACAAGATACATATGCAATGTATTTAAACAATTTATCATATACGATGATCAATCCAGGCACATATTCAATGTGACAATTCAACCGTCATATTCAATGACATAGCACATTTGATTAGTTTCAATTTTTCCTAATCAACATGCAGTGTCTACAACAATCAAGACTATCCTCCACCGATAGCCCAAAACAGTTATCTCTATACAGATAATAAATTCATCCAACAGATAAATTATCAACATTTCCATAGGTGAGTGATTAATCAATCCAAACACACCATTCAATTTTATAATTTCCCAATTTCATGATTTGCAACTTAATTCCACATTTCCCCAAATTAATTATTCAAATTAATTATCCAAACATAATTAGGGCATTTTCCCCCATTTTCAATTAACCACCCTAAGGTTCAATTTCATCAACTTAAGAACAATAATTCCATTTTCCAAGGTCTCACATACACTTGGAGTTTAACACTTGAAAACCCCCTTTTTATAACTTTAAATAAAACCCTAAACTTCCCAAAATTACCACTATCCACCATTTATACAAAATGACTAAAATCTATATCAAAACTCATAAGAAGGAGTAGGATATCCCTACCTCAAATGAAGAGACTCAAAGGAGAAGATGAAGAAACTCAAGATGCTCCAAATCCAAAGATTTTCGGACCAAAACGTAGCCCACACCAAGCTCTACACTTTATACAAAGGAACTAGGGTAGGAGACCACTAGAACAAGATGGATTTCTAGAGAGAAGGTGTATTGTAGTGAGAGAGATAGCCGATCTAGGGTTTGAGAAAGAAAGGAAATTAAAAAGTGAAGAAGAAGCTGCTGCTGCGAACTGATATATTCAAGCCTCGCTCAAGCGAAGGAATGGTCGCTCAAGCGACCAGACACAAAGAAATCTCGCTCGAGCCAACAACACGAAGCTTTAGGTCTGCAACCCAGAAGCACACTCGAGCAAAGTGAAGCTCGCTCAAGCGAAGAAACCCAAAACATACAGCTCGCTCGCTCGAGCGAAGGAAAGCTCGCTCGAGCCAAGAAACACAACCTTCAAGTCCAAACTAGACGCAGGCACACGCTCGAGTGAAGGAACCCTGGCTCGAGCGAAGTGACTAAAACACAGAGCTCGCTCGAGTGAAGACACCAAAAACTGGGCAGCAACCATTTGTTTCAAAACACACCCAACCTGTTACAAACCTACCCAACACATCCTAAAACTCAAATACAAAGAATTGAAGGACGGAAATAAAACATATGCAACAACCGACATCCACGGAACCGAGTCCGGAATACAACAACCAAATGGAGGAAAAACCGGGATCGCTATACATATCTTCATAGAAACTACTTGCAGATTTTGTGCTTTGACTTGATATTGATCTCCCCGATTTTAGCATATGGTTTCTGACACGGATAGGCCCACAAGGACCACAGCCCACCGTGAGTAAACCCAGGCCCACCATTTAGACCCCATTACACAACCCGGTTAGTAAGACCCAGCACAGCTGGAGGCCAACTGAGCGGGGAAGGTCAATGATGCTGGGACACGTGGCAGGTGCAGAACAGGCCACGTCAGCAGACAAAGATCTGCAAAGTTATTGCCACAGCACATCACCATTAATGCAGCCCATCACAGCATTTATTGCGACAACACCTCTCAGCCGGAATGGCACCCCCTCACCCTGAACAAGACGAACCACGGCATAAGCTTTCGGCGGGGAGGTCAGAATGGCAGAGACAGCGAAATGATTACCAAAGGATATAAGCAAAGCTTGAAGACAAGAAGAAGGTTAAGTTTTCTATCTCTCTCTCTCTCTCTCGCTCGCTACATTGTCTACCACCTCTTCTAATTCACACACCGGAGGGTTCGCCGGGGGACTACCCCGTTCCCTATTGAACTTGTTTGCAGGTTATCCAGTGGGCTTGAGGAGCTTGGATCGGTCTAGCCCATTCACCAGGACGAACTGTATCATCAGTTGGCGCCGTCTGTGGGAACCTGGTTTGTCCGTGCGCCAGTTGTGTTCATTGTCGCCGGAGACCCTGTTCCAGTAACCTTTTCACCTCACCCGTCAAGTGCATGGTCACGACTAGATCCATGGCTTCCCACCATAATGCTGCCGATCATCAGACCGACCCTCCCAATCCAAACAACCCACCACAGTACTTCATCGAGCTTACCAACAGCATTAACCGCATGGCCGAGCAAAACCAGGCCTTAATAAACGCCCTGCTCCAGAGAAACTTCCCTATTCCTCCACCACCGCCCCCAGACATTCCGCCCCATCCAGAACAAACCCCGAGCCATATCGTCCCACAACCCAACCCAATCAACTCGGGAGGTTTCCAACCCCCTCACCCACACGTAAATCCACCACCTCCACCCCCCCGTCCATCGGTCATCACACCTGCCCCCGAGGGAGAAGCCAGCAGCGTCCAACACCTGTCTCCCTCTGGTGGCGACAACATCCCCCTTTGGGACGCAGAACTCCGAGCCATGAAGCTCCAGCTCCAAGGGGTTATGCAGAATATCCAGCATAAGCCCTCCACCACCGCAAACTCGCCATTTGTTGCCTCCATCCGAGACAAACCCCTGCCTGCCAAATTCAAAAATGCCCACCATTGACTCCTTCGATGGCACAACCGACCCGGTCGACCATCTGGAGACATATCGCACCCTCATGATCCTCCATGCCTTCCCTGACGAAATAATGTGCCGCGCCTTTCCCGTGACACTGAAGGGGTCGGCTCGACTGTGGTTTAGCCAGTTACCACCGGACTCGGTCTCCACTTTTCAGCATCTCAGTGACTCTTTCTTGAGCCATTTCATCGGAGCTCAGCGCTAACGACGCCCGGCAACCCAACTACTCAATATTCGTCAGACCGAGGGGAAATCACTGCGCAGCTTCGTTACTCGCTTCAACACCGAAGCCCTGCAAGTTGCCGAAAATGACGACAAGGTCATCCTCACAGCTTTCATGGTCGGTCTGCGGTCATCTGATTTTCTTTTCTCTCTCTCCAAAAACCCCCCGACCTCCATGGCCGCCCTGCTCTCCAAAGCCCAGAAATACATGAATGCTGAGGATTCCCTAGCTGCCCGACAGGATCCACTCACTAAACAGCCGACCCCCCGAGACAAATGAAAGGACTCGGAACCCCGAAACACCCAGTACACCAACCAAACACCCTCCCATACCGACCGACCCCCCCATACCGACCGGTCGGCACAAACTCGACCGACCGGCCGGTTCGAGCGGTACACGCCCCTTAATTCTCCCATGGAACATGTCCTTCATCAGATCCAACGGGATTACCCTCTCAAGTGGCCACTACCTTCCCGAACCCCCTCCAATCGAAAAGACCAGTCCAAATACTGCCGCTTTCACCAGGATCACGGCCATAACACTGATGACTGTATCAACCTTAAGGACCAGGTGGAGACCCTCATACGTCAGGGGCGCCTCAGCCGGTTCACAGATACCCGCCCCCAGCAGAGGCAAAGGACCGAGCCCCGCAGAGATGACCGCCGGCGCACCCCACCCCGGCCGCCAGCCCAACATAATCAAGGCCATGATCGACCTCCGCAACAACCCCGACCACCAGGTCACCCACCCCCGCCAGTTGGTGAAATTCGAGTTATTGCAGGCGGACTTGCCTGCGGAGGACCATCCCGCTCAGCTCAGAGGGCAGAGCTTAGAAAAATATGGCAAGGCTCAGACAAAACAGTCGCCACAGTGGACCGACCCCCCAAACAGCCTAAATAGTGGACAGAACCCATCACCTTTACGGACGCGGACTGTACAGGCATCCGCTACCCACATGATGACCCCCTTGTCATTTCGGCCATCCTCTCCAACTACAAGGTCAGACGGGTTCTCATCGATAATGGCAGCTCTTCAGATATCATCTTCCTCAACTGCTTCCGCCAACTCAAGATTGGGGAGGAAAGCTTGTCTCCACTCCAAACCCCCCTGGTCGGTTTCACTGGCGACCGTGTGACCTCCATTGGTTCCATTGACCTCCCCATCACAATCGGCGAATACCCACAGCAGACCACGAAGTTGCTCACCTTCCTTGTAGTTGACTGCCCATTTGCCTACAACATCATCCTTGGTCGAACCGCCCTCAACACTTTCCAAGCCATCACATCCACCTATCATCTTGCCCTCAAATTTCCCACTGATCTCGGGGTCGGAACAGTCAGAGGGGAGCAGACCATGGCCAGGGAGTGTCATGTGGCCTCCCTTAAAGAAGCCAAGCTGAAGGAGGCAATGATCATCGAAGGACTTGACACCCGGGATGAAGACGAGCTGGTCAGAGGAGAACCTGTGGAGGAGCTCGTTGAGGTCCCTATCGACCCCACTAATCCACTAAAAACTGCTAAGATTGGCACCCAGCTATCTCCCCAGGCAAAGGCCGACCTTACCGCTCTCCTGACCGAGCACAGAGACGTCTTTGCCTGGACTCATGTAGACATGCCAGGCATTGACCCCTCTTTCATAACTCACCACCTCAGTATCGAACCTCATTTCCGACCCTACCGACAAAAGCAGCGTATCCCAGAGCGTAATAATCTCATAGCCACAGAAATCGACAAACTCCTTGAAGCTCGATTCATCTGAAATGTAGACTATCCTAAGTGGCTGTCCAATGTGGTTCTAGTTCGCAAGAACAATGGCAAGTGGCGTCTCTGCGTCGATTACTCTGACCTGAACCGAGCTTGCCCTAAAGATAGCTATCCACTCCCCCGCATAGATCTGCTGGTCGACGCCACGGCCGGTCACCAAATGCTCAGCTTCATGGATGCTTTCTCCGGGTACAACCAAATCATGATGCACTCATCCGATCGGGAACATACATCCTTCATCACCGATCGAGGTACCTACCACTATTGTGTAATGCCATTCGGACTAAAGAATGCTGGGGCCACCTACCAACGGTTAGTCAATGCAGTCTTCCACCATTAGATCGGACGGAACATGGAAGTGTATGTGGATGACATGCTAGTCAAGAGCAAACTCTCCACTGACCACCTCACCGACCTACGAGAGACTTTTGCCACCCTTCGCAAATATCAGATGAAGCTCAACCCAGAGAAGTGCGCCTTTGGCGTAGGATCTGGAAAGTTCTTGGGTTTTATGGTCAGTCAGCGCGGCATCGAGGCCAACCCTGAGAAGATCAAGGCCTTGATTGAGATGCAGTCACCCAAAACTGTTAAAGAGGTTCAAAGACTCACTGGCAGAGTGGCAGCCCTCAACCGTTTCATCTCCCGCGCAACGGATAAGTGCCTACCATTTTTCAAAGTTCTTCGGCAAACTTTTGAATGGACAACTGAATCCGAAGAAGCCTTTCAACAGTTAAAGCAGTGCATGGCCAATCCTCCCCTTCTCTCACAAGCAATCACGAGTGAGCCCCTCTTCCTCTACTTAGCAGTATCAAGCACTGCAGTCAGTGCAGCTCTCATCAGAGAGGACGGCTCAATCCAACGGCCGGTCTACTACATCAGTCGGGCTCTCAGGGGAGCGGAACAGAACTACCCCTTATTAGAAAAGCTGTCCTTGGCCTTGGTCACCGCCTCCAGATGACTCCGCCCCTACTTCCAAGCCCATTCCATAGTGGTCCTCACCGACCAGCCCCTGAGGAAGGTCATGCAGCAACCAGAGCTCTCAGGAAGACTAATGCAGTGGTCAGTGGAACTAAGCCAGTTCGACATCTCCTATCACCCCCGGACAGCAATCAAGGGGCAAGCTGTAGCTGACTTCATCTTGGAATTCACCAATCCAGCCCCAACCGTTAACCCTCCACCCCCACCAGCTCCACCAGAGCCTGAAGATCCTCATTCTTGGACACTCAATGTTGACGGCTCGTCTCGCAGGGAAGGAAGTGGGGTGGCCTCATCCTCACCTCCCCTGAGGGGGGTTATTTCAAATGTGCTCTTCGCCTCTTGTTTGCAGCCAGCAACAATGAGGCTGAATATGAAGCATTGATAGCAGGACTTCGTCTGGCCAAAGACATTGGTGTTAGCCACATCCGCGTGTTCAGTGACTCCCAACTCATCGTCGGCCAAATCACGGGGGAATTCGATGCCAAGGATAGCACAATGCGGGCTTACAGGGACATGGCACTCCCCCTTGTTCGCCTCTTCAATACTTTCCAGATCAGACACATACCTCGGGCGGAAAACTCCAAAGCAGATGAGATGGCCTAGCTGGCCTCTGCCGACCATTCTGACCTTAGCCATGGAGTTCGCCTCGAATACCTAACCCACCCGGCCACCTCGCCCGACCTACAAGAAGTGCAATTCCTCCAGACGGAGCCCATCCTTTGGGCATCCGACATCTTCCTCTTCTTGACCACTGGAGAACTCCCAGATGACCAACAATAGGCTGCCAAGGTCAGAGCTCAGTCGGCTAACTACATTCTGGTCGACGGCGTCCTTTACAAGCGCAGTTTTTCACGACCGTACCTGCGATGCCTCAGCCCCGCCCAAGCAACCTATGTAATGCAAGAGATCCATGAAGGAATCTGTGGCAATCATTCGGGTGGCAGGTCTCTCGCACACAAAGTACTCCGTACGGGCTACTTCTGGCCGACTCTCAACCAAGATGCCACTGATTTTGTGCTTAAATGCGACAAGTGTCAGCGCTTCGCCAACATCCCCCATGCTCCTCCCACTGAGCTGATCACCCTCTGCAGCCCTTACCCGTTCGCCAAATGGGGGATCGACTTGGTTGGTCCACTTCCCACTGGTCGAGGCCAAACCAAGTTCGCGATTGTTGCCATTGATTACTTCACCAAGTGGGTCGAGGCAGAACCCCTCGCCACAATCACTGAGCGGAACACCACCAAGTTTATCTGGCAATCGATCATCTGCCGACTTGGCATCCCTCAGGCCATCATCTCCGACAACGGCAAACAGTTCGACAACGCTAAATACAGGAAATTTTGTGCAGATCTCCAGATTCAACCATGCTTCTCTTCCCCCAGTCATCCCCAAGCAAATGGCCAAGTTGAGGTCACCAACCGTTCTCTCTTGAAGATCATCAAAACTAAGCTCGAAGCTGCTAAAGGCCTCTGGGCTGAGGAACTACCACATGTACTCTGGGCTTACCGAACCACTACCCGGACTCCTACTGGGGAAACCCCTTTTCGCTTAACATATGGCGCTGAGGCGGTCATTCCGGTAGAAGTCGGTCTGCCCACCCCCAGGGTCTTACATCCGGATCTCGCCTCAACCGAAGAACTCCGTCGAGCAGACCTGGACCTCATCGAAGAGCTCAGAGAGACTGCTGCTGTCAGATTGGCTTCGTACCAGCAGAAAATGAGAACATACTATAACCGCAGAGTCCGACCACGGGAGTTCTCTGTAGGTGACCTTGTCTTGAGATAAGCAACTCTTGCCACAAAGAATCCAACCGAGGGCAAACTAGCAGCCAAATGGGAGGGACACTACGTTGTGAAGGCCCGCCCACGGCCAGGCACTTACCGACTTCAAGACAGGGATGGCCGAGACCTTCCCCATTCCTGGAATGCTGAACATCTGAAGCGTTACTATCAGTGAATTCCTACTTTTGTATTATCAAACTTCTTGTATTTTCCTTTTTCAATACATAATACAAATTCCGACTGGAGTTCCAATCTTCTATAATTCAACTGTCTGAATGTCGCTTCCATGAAACTTTCACTTGCAGCACTCGCAACCTCGGCCAGACCGAGCACTTTCAAAAGCCTCAGCCAGAACTGAGCACTTTCAAAAGCCCCAGTCAGACCGAGCACTCCGAGCCTCGGCCAAACCTGAGCATGTTCAAAAGCCTCCAAAACCTCAGCCCGACCTGAGCACGTTCAAAAGCCTCCGCCAGAACTGAGCACTTTCAAAAGCCTCGGCCAGACCGAGCACTTTCAAAAGCCTCAGCCAGAACTGAGCACTTTCACAAGCCTCGGCCAGACCGAGCACTTTCAAAAGCCTCCGCCAGAACTGAGCACTTTCAAAAGCCTCAGCCAGAACTGAGCACTTTCAAAAGCCTCAGCCAGAACTGAGCACTTTCACAAGCCTTAGCCAGAACTAAGCATCTTCAGAAGTCTCAGCCAGACTGAGCGCTTCAAAAGACTCAGGCAGATCGCACACCAGAAGGCTGGAAAGTATTTGGCCAGCGAGGCATCAATCATCTTTGCCTTTACTTTTACTTTTGCTTTTGTCCTGGACAAGCTTGTCGGCAATCAATTCTGTGATGCAGTGATCTTTTCTAAATTTGATCTGAAGTATCTTTTTGGCATTTTGAATGAAAAATGTTATGCCATTTGGTTTGGGAGAACACTTAGTCACAAGTTGAGGTCACAAATTTTTACAACATCTCTACTTAGTCAAATTCCAACGGTGCTCCCCAAGTTCTCCCCTACAGGTTTACACTTGACCCTTTAGTTACAATTTAAAACCTACTTTCTTGCCTTCATTCATGGATCCTTCACTCATACTTATTCATGGACCTCTTATCAAGATCATTTTCCACACTCATGTTTTACAACTTTGTACTCCAATTTTTCAATTACTCACCCATTGAATTTTTATACAAGTCCCATTTCACTCTGCATTAGGGAGTTCCTTACTTTACTCTCCATTATATATATATATATATATATATAAAAACAAACAACAGAACAAAAAGAAAAATTCCATGGAGTCATCAGCTGGCAGCGTAAATGAAATTTTATTCATTCAAAAATGTATATACAACTTCATTACATCACTTCAAAAACAAAACACAATAAAACCACGACAAAACAGAAACTCCTAAGTACACTTATTTTCAGCTCACTCCCCCTCCTCACTGGAGATGAGATCTGCTTCTTCCACACCCTCATCCAGGGGGGTCTGGGCCACATCATCCTCTTCAATCGCCACACTGCTAAAGTCGAGCTCTGGGAACAGCTCTTCAGCCTTGCATTTGAACATTTTCCACCCGCTGTCCCAGTACTCTGCCATTTCATGCTTATAAAAGTCCGACCGCTGGAAGCTCTCTATGACTTCAGACTCAGGTCTTCCCTCAGCAGTCGTCCTTGATGGGCCAGCCCCCCCAGACTCCTCCCTTGCAAAACTGCTGGCCACTGCGGCATCAATGGCCTTCTGAAATTCAGGCGATCCCTTGAATTGTTCAACTGCTACAACGTACAGATCGGGGTAGGCTGCCTTTTCAGAGGCTGCTTTCGCCCTTTCCTCGTCCAGCTCTTTTTGTAGGATCGCCTTCTCAGAGGACGCTTTGGCCCTTTCCGCTTCCAGCTCTCCACGCAGAGCCTCAACCACAGTAGCTGCCCTACCCCTCTCCTCCTCCTCCACCTCTTTCTTCAGGCTCTCCTTCTCCGCCGTCGCTTTCTCCATCTCTGCTTTCAACTCCCTCATCAGCCTCCCCTTCTCCTCCTCTACCTTGGTGAGTTCTCTCTCCAACTCCTTTTGCAGAGCCTCAACCTTGGCATCTGCTTCATCCTTCAGCTTCACCAGCTCCTCGTTGCTGCTCATGGCCTCTTCATGCCTCTCGTTAGCAATGGCACAGGCATTTTGGGACTCTTCCAACTTTTTTTGCTCGTTAGCCAGCTGGAACTCGAGCGACACCACCTTGCGGCGCATGTCCTCCAATTCCAACTTGACTCCTTGCAGCTCAGCACGGGCTCCCTCCCAACTTGCTTTCTCTTCCTTCAACGTTGCAAGCTGCGCCTTGGCCTCCTCCGCTTTGATTTTAGCAGCCCCTGCCTTCCTAAAGAGGGCCCCTGCCAAGGTCGTCACTTCTATCTGTGCAGAGCACAACCCCCTGAAGAGGTCTGCCTCGTTAAATACAGACGCTGAGCGCAGGCCTGACTCTTCCACGATCTTCACCAGATGTTCAGCCCCTGCCCTGGCTGGGCCTTCTTCTTCCTCCAACCGTCCAGCCACCGCGCGCGCATGGTAAATAGCCGTTTTCAGGCTAACTCCTCATTCCTGGGATGTAGGCCCCCTTTGCACCTGTTGCCCCCCGCTCGGGTCCGTTGGGATAACCCTTACCACTTCTGGGGTCTCCACCACAACTGGGGTCTCCTTCATTTTCTTGAACCCAGACTCCTCTACGGCCTCTTCTGGGGCACTTCTCTTCTTCTTCTTCCTCTTCAGAGCCTCCCCCTCCTTCCTGACTTTCTCCTTCACTGGATCCACAGGGGGCTTTCGTGGCTCAAAAGTGCTTAAGTCCTTCCCTCCCAATGGCTTTGGGTGTGGTCGGATCCTCTCCTTCGCGATCGGCTGCGCCGGTCGGTCATCTTGCGCCTTCTTAAATTTTGTGGCCTTGGCAAGGATGGCTTGATCTTCTGCCTCCTGTGCCTCTCTTCTGGCTTCTAATTCAGCTTGGCTGAGGTCCCCACCGATCGGCTGTGGACCCAGCCCGGCCTCAAACAGTGCGGACGGCTGAACCAGCTCGTCCCACTTGGCCTTCTCCCTCTCCCTCCACTCCTTCACTCTCTTCACCCTCTCATCTGCCGCAGCCCCCAGTTTTGCCTCCACCGTCCTGATCGGCACCTTCCAGACGGTGCGCACCCCAGGCCCCCCGTTGGCAGACGCACAGAACCACTGTGCTCGCCACCCCTTTATCGATGTGAGCAGCCCAGCCACCAACCCCTTCCCCACAGCTGCCTGCAGCGTGACCCATGTCTCTTGCTGCCCTGAGGCCTTGTAGCAGGTGAAGAATTCCTCCACCGTCATCGACTCCCCTTTATTCGCCTTTGGCCAGGCACTTGCACAGGCCAGCAAAATCTTCCAAGCATTAGGCATCAGCTGGCCCGGTGCTACCTCCAGGTGGTTCAGCACGTCCACTACTATTTGAGGCAGTGGCAACCTCAGTCCACCCTTCAGCGCCTCCTCGTATAGGGAAAACTCCCCTGGCCTGGCATCCGATGGCCTTTCCGTTAACATTGGCAGCAACAACTCCACTTCCACTGGAATCTGGTATTTCTCCCAGATGGCCTCCAACTCTGCCTCAGTCATCGTCGACTTGTCTGGCTTCGTGTGCCAATGATCTGGCTCCGCCTAACTGATAGGCTTCGGCGCTGCAATCATGGTGGAGCCATGGAAACGTATCGCTGGTTCCCCCACCCTCTCCGTTCTGTACTGTGCAGCTAATTCCTCTGCATCATCGTCTCCCAGTGGATCCACCCTCACATTCACGTTTTCTTCTTGCGCCATTTCTAAAGTGTGTCTGCGGATCGCTTCTGAGGCAGGCACTAAGAAGTCGAAGAAATGCTCCAATGGTGTATCGCGCGCAACAAATGGTGTAATACTTGGAATGTTTTGGGTTCTTGAAAACAGGTAAGTAAATCGAATAATACCAAAAGCCCACGGTTTACCCGTATTCCAAGGATCCAAATTAATTTTCGCCAGTTTGAAAACTTTTCAAATCATCCGCCAAAACTGCCTCCTCAATGCCCATAATAATGCCCTGACGTTTCACTTCTGATCTAACGCTTGACCTTTCTCCTCCCTCGAAATTCTGCCACGTGTATGGCCTCGATGCACTGACTTCTGCCCTTACCTTGTCTTTTCCACTTCAAATCATCACGTGACGCGCCGCCTCTTGAGCCCCGTGCCCTTCCACTCGGCCACCCACGCGGTCGGCCCGCCTTGTGATCGGCCTCACGGTCGGCCGCCCTCCCGCTCGGCCTCTCCCGCTCGGCCGCCCTCACGGTCGGCCTCACCCGCTCGGTCACCCTTACGATCGGTCTTCCCGCTCGGTCACCCTCACGGTCGGCCTGCCTTGTGATCGGCCTCACGGTCGGCCGCCCTCCCGGTCGGCCTCTCCCGCTCGGCCGCCCTTACGATCGGCCTCACCCGCTCGGTCACCCTTACGATCGGTCTTCCCGCTCGGTCACCCTCACGGTCGGCCTCTCTCGCTCGGTCACCCTCACGGTCGGCCTCTCCAGCTCGGCCGCCATCACGCTCGGCCGCCCTCACGGTCGACCTCTCCCGCTCGGCCGTCCCCACGGTCGGTCTCCCCCCACCGGTCGGATTCATCTTCCTTATTATTATTCCCTTCGTTGGACTAAAGCTGCACTCGGGAATGGGGGACTACTGACACGGATAGGCCCACAAGGACCACAGCCCACCGTGAGTAAACCCAGGCCCACCATTTAGACCCCATTGCACAACCCGGTTAGTAAGACCCAGCACAGCTGGAGGCCAACTGAACGGGGAAGGTCAATGATGCTGGGACACGTGGTAGGTGCAGAACAGGCCACGTCAGCAGACAAAGATCTGCAAAGTTATTGCCACAGCACATCACCATTAATACAGCCCATCACAGCATTTATTGCGACAACACCTCTCAGCCGGAATGGCACCCCCTCACCCTGAACAAGACGAACCACGGCATAAGCTTTCGGCCGGGAGGTCAGAACGGCAGAGACAATGAAATGATTACCAAAGGATATAAGCAAAGCTTGAAGACAAGAAGAAGGTTAAGTTTTCTATCTCTCTCTCTCTCTCTCTCGCTACATTGTCTACCACCTCTTCTAATTCACACACCGGAGGGTTCGCCGGGGGACTACCCCGTTCCCCGTTGAACTTGTTTGCAGGTTATCCAGTGGGCTTGAGGTGCTCGGATCGGTCTAGCCCATTCACCAGGACGAACTGTATCATCAGTTTCTAATTGATTTCAATAAATATCTTTATTGGCTTTATTTAATCTTTTCAAATCATATCATCATCTCTTCCATGCCACGTTACTATCATACTCATCACGCTATGACAACATACATGTCGATAAAAATAATAAAAACAAATATGGTCAAGGTTATTTTTTGAAAATAGTTTATAATTTCAATCAACAGACCATAATTGAATTAGGCCACAATCGACAGAAAAATAAAATGTGGTGCAAACAGTTTCACATAGGTTTTCTCCACCTGAGGAAGTGGAACGGGGACGGATTTTGTTTCTCTCACCTCATTATACTTAACCCCGCCCCGATTATATTTAATTTTTTTATCATAATAAAATTAAAATACTAAAATATTATACTTAATATTAATTTTTACTCATTTATTTTTGAATTAATTACCTAAAAGTCCTATCTACATATTTGGTAGTAGCTTAGGTCCTGGCAAAATGTTTTTAAACCAATATGTCCCATTTACAGGTAAAAAGACATTTTTGCCCTTCAACCCAAACAAGTGTATATATAATAGCATTGACGTTATTTACTAGAAAGAAAACACAAATCAGTTATGGAAGTAGATGAAGATTTGAATCGCGATGGATCTTTAGAGATTTCTCGATTTGGTTCGCTCTTATACATAAACTGATTTCTCAGTTTTGACAGATTCGTGGTTAAGGCTTTTTGAGTTGAAATCTGTTGGAGTTTGTTATGTGCAATTTCGAGTTATAAATTGAAGAATTGATCTGCTGGTTTATAGGTATGTATTGTTTCGATTTTGTATATTATGTGTTTTTAGAATCTTCTTTAGTTTTGATTGAATTTATTTATGAGAATATGTTGAATAATTTCAATTTTTACAAATTGAAGACGTGATTTGCTGGATGATTTCTTGGTTTGGTTTGGTATTTTATTAATTGAAAACGTGTTTTGTGAAAACTGAGAAAGTTCTTAGTATTGTTATGTAGTATTTGTTCTAGTTTTGTAGTTTCAATAAACTGAGTATTGTGCTAGCTTTTATTGAAGCGATTTTTTTTTGTTCAGATTGAAATATGGCTAAAGGTTCTACGAGTGTCCTGATTTTTTTGTTGTGCAAGTATAATGGTTGCACATTTGCAGTTAAGATTGATCGCAATGTTAGATATGATCAGTTGGTTGATAAGCTATGTTTGAAATGGGATAGTTTGCAATCTGATAACAATTGCCTATCCTACTCATTGCCTGGACATCCTAGTTATACATTGGACAACAATAAGGAGTTAGGATTGTTGTTGGCATTACTTATTCATTTTGATTCAAAATGTATTGATGTTGTTGTGAGAGGAAAAAACTCAACCATTAACTGTGGTAATCTCAACAAAAGATTGGATTATAGAGAAAGTGAGTCAATGTTGGAGCTTGAAGGTTGTGATATTGCATTGTATCATGACAACAATAAGTCTGTGAACTTGTCAAACAGAGCACCTACATCATCCAATAGGAATTCGAGGTTGGAGGTTGAAGAAGAGGTTGATATGTTATCATCATTTTGTCGACACAAGGAAAAAATATTGTTGTCTACTGGTTGGGTAATTAGTATTACACATGTAGGATAGAAATTTGAAGGTAGAATTGTTGAATTTTGTAATGCATTCTCGAAGTTTTCTATTGAGTGTGGATTTGAGTTCATATTTGTTAAAAATGATAAAGTTTCTGTTACCGCACAATATTTGTTTAGAGAGACAAAAGGTTGTATGTGGAATGTTCATGGTAGAGTGAAGAATGCTAATATGTTCTTTTATATAAGGAAGCTCAACAATCTCCACACATGTGGTGCTGAAGTACGTACAATGAATCATTCTTGTATGAGTTTTGATATAGTTGCTGATTTAATTGTTGAAGGTGTTCGTGATAATCCATTGACATTTCTTGTTCATGTTGTTCAGGATTTTAAGTTGAGTCATGGGCTGAGAGTTAGTTATCGTCAAGCTTGGTTGGGGGTAGAGAAAACAAAGGGTGATATTTTTGGAGACTACTTAATGTCATTTGACCAGTTAAGATGGTATGTTGATGTTGCAAAAAGTTACAATCTAGGGAGTTACATTGAGTTTGAGCGTGACAATGATACTAACGGTTTAAGAGATTATTTGTTGCTTTTCATGGTTCCATTAGTAGATTTGATTATTGTCGACCTCTCTTCTTGATGTCACATTTTTTAAGGGAAGATTTAGAGGAAATTTACTTGCCGCTACAGGAAAATATGGAAATCAAGATACACAAGAAATCTGTTTTCTCTATTCTGGAATTAAGAAAGTTCTCAGTTTAGAAATATGATTGAATGTTTTAAATTTTATATAATATTGTTGCTGTATTTGCATTTTTTATTTTTACAGTTATTCAATTTAGTGTTTGATATTTTGAATGTTAAAATGTTACCATTTTCTAAGAATAATAGAATATTCTCATTTTTTCTGTTTTGTACATGCAGGGTTCTTTCCTGTTTGTTTTGCAATTGTTGGCTCAGAGAATCAAGACAACCGGCGTTGGTTTTTGGAGCATTTGAGTACAATTGTTTCACCAAAACGAAATGTTACATTCGTGTCAGATCGTAACCTTGGATTAGTTGAAGTTTTGCCAAAGGTTTTCCTAATGGCTTTCTATGCTTATTGTTTATATCATTTGAAGATGAACTTGAGCCATCATTTGCGTGGTATGTTTCGTGGATTGAAAGAAAAGCTGATCACTTTGTTTAGGAAATGTGCATATACTCCAAAGAAACATTTCATCAATGTTTGGTTGAGTTAAAGACAGAAGGTGGGTCAAGAGTTGAAAAGCTTTTAGATGACATACCACATGATCATTGGAGTAATGCATATTTTTTAGGGCAATGCTTTGGAGAGATCTGGTCGAATGTAGCTGAATCTTTCAATTCATGGATACGGGAGGAACACCATTTACTTATCACAAAGTTGATTAATAGTGTAAGAATTAAGTTGATGAGGAAAATTGCTAAAAAGAAAGAGCTTGTTAATAAATAGAATGGTGTGATATGCCTAGGGGTGTAATCGAGCCGAGCCAAGCTGAGTTTATCAATGTTCGAGCTCGGCTCGATTTATTTTGAAGATGTTCGAGCTTAGCTCGAGCTTGAAGCGAGCCCAAATATGTCAGCTCGAGCTCGGCTCACATAAAATTTGTCTAACTCGAGCTCTGTAATGTCCCAAAATATTTTCTTTTAAATAGTCAATGCATAAATTAATTGAGTAATGTAGACGCGCCCTTGGGCCTCACTCTACAGTTTGGACTCGATTTTGTTTGCAGTTCTAAATCTGAACCAAAGAGTCCAAATCTGGCAAATCGTTTTGAGAAAATAGATTTTTGAAAAGAAGTGCCAAACATGGACTGCTTTGCCAGATACAGAGTCGCCACCTAAATATTTTATTTTGGGAAATTTAGGAAACCCTGACTCGGTGCCAAAGGCCACGTGTCCGTCATCACCAAAGTTGCCTCGGCTCGGGAACTTGGGTACGATCGGGGAAGGTCAGCTATGAGCACCCCCTCTCGCCCGGTCCGAAGACCGGCCTCTACTAACCATGATATCCAATTTTGAAAACGTTATGTGTTCTTATTCCGGTTATTAGCCTAGAATTACTATGTTATGCGCACAGTAAACGAGTATAGACCAAATCGCCTAAATTGGAACAAAACATTTCATGTTCGTGTTTAAAAATGGTTTGCTACTCGCAAGTAGGCTAAAATATAGGTTTTGCCACTCTCAAGTGGGCTTTAGAAAAGATGGTTTTGCCACTATCTAGTGGGCTTAAAACTCACAGTTTCAATGCATTTATCCCAATTTAGGTAATTTGACCTCCATCCACAGGCATTCAAACAATTATATCATATAAGCAGCTAGCCTCATGGTAATCATGCTATTATGGCAACATTCACACGCATGCGATATGCTAAAGCATAAAAGCTTACCTAGTACTCCAAGCCAAAACAGAAACTAGTTAGTAATCAATGCATGATCCTAGTTCATGTTAAGTGGCTAATGCATCACAGGCAAAATGCAGCTATAATAGGCTCGGCTATCCTAAATATGGCATGTGAAATACTGCAATTAACAAGTACTCATCTTGGAATTTGAAATACATATGCAGTTAGCATGATGTACCGAGCCCGGTACATGGAAAACAAATGTATGGATGCACGCATGCATAACATAAGGTATGCTAATTTAAATATGTCCTAATACTAACCATCAAAGCAGGTAAGTAAAAGGGAGAAAGAAGTGGGGGTTGGAAGACATGCACACACGCACCCACACTTACTACAAATACGCCCTCACTCGGAGGGACCAAATAATAATACAAACCAAATAAATAATTAACTATCCTAGCTAATTAAATATTACAAGCCCTTAACTAATTAACAAATTAATTAAGCTATTGAAAACAGTAAAAGGCCTCGGGAAGAGGGATGCACGCATGCTCGGATTGGCTTCGCCCGGGAATCCACTGCCATGACACATGTTGCCTCTGTTTTCTCTGCTCTGCTCCTCTGAAAATTGTGCAAGTCCCAAGGATGCTTCCATGAACACTGTGGAGTGCCACCGGCTGAGAGGAATGGCCACCGGCCATGGGGAATACTCACCGGCCACTTATTAATCCATCGGCCACCAATGTATGGCCGGTCGGCACTGTAGATGGCCGGCCGGTCAAAAATTCCTACAGAAACCTGTTTGACAGCAGCAGAGGGCAGACAAGGCATGGCAATGCATTTCCAAAGCAATGTTTGCACCACCACCCTCCTTATCATATTCATGACTCAAAGGAGGATGGTCCTTGGCTCTCGGGCCACCAATCACGCATTTCCATGCATGATGGCCAAAGAGTCAAGATGTGCAATTTCAATATGGAATGAAATGCACAAAACAAATAATGGGCCCCAACGTCTATCATAATCAATTCAAGAGGCAGGAGATGCATGCTATGATATGCAATCTAAACATGCAAGCTAAACATGTAGCATGAACATGTGAACATGCAATATGTAATAGGCATACAACCTAAACATGTGGACGTATATGGCATGCAACAAAATGCATAATGAAACAAGCATGCAACAACATGGTGGGACAGACTTACACTAACATGGGTAGCTCTCAAGCATGCCAAAATCAGCGGCCATAATGATGCAAGTGAGGCAACAAAATACATGGAATGCATGCACAATGCATTAACCAAGCTTAAGGCACAAAAATGCAACTCTACCAAAGCATGGCAAGGAGGAAATATGGCATGCAATGGTGCATGTTCCAGATCTGAAATGGCATGCCAAATGGCTCCAAAATGACTCCAAAGCATGCAAACACTCATGTAATGCATTGTTAAGGACTCAAGCACTAAAGCTAGTGAAATGCAATACACTATAAACATGCAAAGCGATGCTTGAATGATGAAGCCAACCCCAAACAGTCCCTATGCAGCCCAAGATAATGCTAAAACATGTATGAAATGTAGCCAAAATAAGCTAGCATGCTTGGCCAAAACAACATGCAACATAGGCTAGTAAGCATGAGTTGTATGGCATGTATATGAAGCATATGAAATCTCACCAAACCAGCCAAAATCAGTGAATAAAACATATCAAAATATGCCCGAATAATCACTGAAATGCAGCCAATGCATGTAAAAATGATGAGCTCCTTTAGAGGGCTATACAAGGGGTTATTAAGCACATACAAGATGGACACTCAACAAAGCCAAACCAACTCTGGAAATGGCCTATAGGGGTCCTAAAACCCACTGAAAAATGCCTGAACCAAGCTCAAGAAGTGTGCAAATATAGGCCCCTTTGTAAGGCCAAAAAGGGCATCAAACAAGACAACAAGGAGAGGGGATGGCCCTCTCCTTCTTAGGACCTTAAAACACCATCCTCACCACTGAAATCCCTCAAGATCTCAGTGGTGAGGAGGCCCAAACAAGGTGGTCCCGGAGCTCACTAAAAATGCACAAAAATGAGGCCAAACAAGGCCTAAGAGGGGATAGACAACCCCAAACACAAAAGTGTTCTTGAACAAACTTAAAAAGGAGCTAAAAACAAGACTTTTTCAAGTTATACACAAAGCTTAAATCAGCATGCAAGACAGGTCAAAAGCTAATGCAAGATTGGGGAAAATAAAGCAAAAGTGTTACCTTTGAAGAACACTTCAAGAACAGCAAGTGCAGCCCTCCTCTTCTGATCAAAACCACCTCAAAACCTCAAGAACAAACCCTTAAGACCTCCCAAGTCGGAGTATGGTGTAATGGTGTGTGTCTTAGTGCAAAACTAAGAAGAAATCACCCTTTTAGGTCACAAAACACACACAAAAGAGGAGAGAGAGGGAAATATAGAGAGAGAGGGTATATATATCAGATATGTATCTATTAGGGCTGGTTTTTTGCTCAAAATCTCCAACCCTTTACAATGGAGGAGGAGTGGCCCTTAAATAGGCAATGGAAATGGTTCTAAGCTTATAAGACAAGCTTAAGGGAAAGGGTCAAGGGGAGCAAGAGGGCCAAGGCTTCTCAAGGAAGCTAGGACAGCTGGTGAGCTTCTTGAGGAAGCCAAGACAAGGGGTCAAGGCTTCCTCAAGAAGCCTTGAGCAAAGGGTGCAAAAGAGGGGTCAAAGGCTCAAAATAGGCACATATATGCACGGGAAGCAGGATCTGTGCATCCCAGCTGGCACAGCTGGCATGCACCATGCCTGGAAGGTGCAAAAAGGTCAAACCGGCCAGAAAAGGAGGTCGTCGGCCAAAATAAATGGCCGGTCGGCACAATAAATTGCCGGTTGGCTAAATATTGCCGATATGTGCTTCCAAGGTCAAAAAATGGCCGGTGGGTGTCCAAATTGAAGCCCCGGAAGTTAGCTTTCCAATGCCGCAAACCTTGCATTAAAATTCCTCCTGTGCAAAAAGTTATGCCCTTTTGGTAAAGTCGCGCAGATTCGATCCAGCCGAACTGATCCCCTACTTCAACCAACCATATCTCCCCCACCTGGACTTGGCTTTAGGAGATTCTTGAGTGCAAAATGAAGCCCCAGAAGTCTTCTTTCCAACAATGGTGGCCTCATAGCTAAAATCCAAGTATGCAATGGAATAAGCCCGATTCAGCGAGGGCTGCTCGACTCCCTTCTACCCGGATTCATGCCGAACTTCTCCCAAACTAGTTTTCTTCTCTCCTTTCCTCTTTTCTTCAACTTCAAACCCCCAAGTAAAGTGTTTTGAAAGATTTTTCAAAGATTTCATCTCTCTTTCATTGATCTCCACTTTGTCCTTGCTCGATTTATTGAAAAGCGCACCATTTACCGAAATGCGAGCGTCGGAACATTCGTGGGAATTTTATTTCAAAAATGTTTTGAAAGAGAGGGTTTTAAGGTCTAAAAACCATTCAAAATAGCTTTGGTCCAAAGTGGGGTGTGAAGTTGAGATTTGTCTCTCTCCTTGCCGAAGAAATTGAACCTTTGCCCTGCACACCTTTCAACACCAAGTAAACCATCAGTCGCACCCAAGTTTTAAGGGCGGTTAAAAATGGGGTGTCTACAGTTGCCCCTCTTTGACAGAACTCGATAGTCATAACAATGACGGGAGTGAATGTCAAAGCCCAGAGACGACCCATTTTTGACAAGGCCGAAGACTTGGACAAACAAACAAAATACCAATAAATAAATGGTTGCGCCCACAGGCTGCCTACGTATCCCTATGCAAGGAATCAAACCAGCGTAGTTCAGGGGCAGGGTGCAAATAATATGCAGGAAGACTTTGATGATTGGACTTATACGCTACGCGAAGGCGGTTTTGGCAAGTAACGTGTAATGTACTAACAAGTACAGGTAAAGTGCGCAAGATAGCGCGACGCAATGCACAAACAAGTGCAGGTAAGGTACACAAGATAGCGCGATAGAATGCATGCATAATGCAAGTAAGGTTCACAAAATAGTGCGATGCGCAAAATAGCGCGAATGAAACAATGTAATGCACAAAACAGTGCGATGCGCAAGAAAGCGCGAAAGTAAATTGCACAAAACAGTGCGATACGCTAGACAGCGCAAATGATAACCTGCACAAAACAGTGCGATACGCAAGAAAGCGCGAATGATCAGAAACGCGAAAGTGCACAGGACAATGCGATGCGCAAAATAGCGCGAATAAAACAATGCAATGCACAAAACAGTGCGATGCGCAAAAAGCGTGAAAGTAAATTGCACAAAACAGTGCGATATGGCTTAGATGCACAAAACAGTGCGATGCACAAAATAGCGCGAATGAAATGCAATGCACTAACAAGTGCAAGTAAGGTACGCAAGATAGCGCGATAAAATGCATGTACAATGCAAGTAAATTGCACAAAATAGTGCGATGCGCAAAATAGCGCGAGTGTAAGCTGCACAAAACAGTGTGATGTGAGGTGCGCAAAATAGCGCGAATGATAAACTGCGCAAAACAGTGCGAGCGCAAAATAGCACGAGTAATTTCAAATGCACTAAACAGTGCGATACGCTAAACAGCGCGAGCGATTTTGAAATGCACTAAACAGTGCGATACGCTAAACAGCGCGAGTGACTTTGAAATGCACTAAACAGTGCGATACGCTAAACAGCGCGAGTGATTTTGAAATGCACTAAATAGTGCGATACGCTAAACAGCGCGAGTGATTTTGAAATGCACTAAACAGTGCGAGCGAGATACAACCACAAGATGCACAGGACAGTGCAAGCGAGATACAAAGTGTAAGTGCGCAAGACAGTGCGAGTGAGATACAATGCACAAGAAAGTATGATAAAATGCATGTTCTATGCAAGTATGGAAGAGTGCATTTTCTATGCATGAGACAGGCATATTCTATGCAACATTGAAAGCAAAGGATATTCTATACGGAATCGAAAGCAAGCATATTCTATGCAGAAATCATAACGATGCGCGGCACGCATGCAACAACAACGGATATAAAAGTTCACATTCTACGCAATAGAGGAGTATCAAACATGTACTTTGGTGCCTCCGTTTCACCTCTCAGAGGGCTTTGCAACATGCTCAGCTCAAAAGGGGACACCCTGTTTATATTGGCAAGAGATGACATCTGCATGTGAAAACCACAAATGTTGCTTGGACTGCCATTCTGACTTGAAGCGAGCTTACACTTGGGGTCGAGATACACTCATACTCCAGAGAAATGGCGAGGCTTGAGAAGGTGCACCTGGAATGCAGTCTCGGAATTTGCTGAAGTTGAAACACACTAAGATGCTCCAAATTTTTCCTCTTTTCTTTTGCTTTGCAGTCTGGAACCCATATAGCCTCAGATAAGTCCTTGTTCTACTGTACTCACATGACCTGGGTTGAACCTTACGGTTTATAAAAGAAAGAATCTTGTTTTGCACAAACGTGAAGAATGGCACAGCACTTTGAGCATAAAACGATTTTATTTTTGAAATTGAGAGATGAGTTTTCGACCAGGTATTGAGCCTACGACTGAACACAGCAAGACAACTCAACACGGAAATAAAAGGCACACAACCTAAACACCACTCAACAAAGGAAAAGCAAGGTAAACACATCCTAAACACATCGAGACACGCTCGGAACGACTCAAAGCAAGAATCGAGACAAACAAAACAAGAGACATGACACACAGACGTGTTACAAAGACGAGAGACCTCTCAGTGCACGCGGAGCCAGTTTCTCCGGGTATTATTCCCACCCTTTCTCATTTGTGATTCTCACATCACTCGGCCCTCAGGCTCTGTTTTTCTGAAAAAGCCCTTTTCTCACTTTTTCTCTCAGCGCACATCTCTCTATTCTTCAATCTCTCATTTTTTATCCCTCCCCTGGGTGGTTGATGGATAAACAGAAAGTTGCGGGGTCTTGCCCCTAGCATTCCACTAGATTCTTCTTCTTGTTCACAACAGTGAATTTCTTCCACAAAGGGGCCGCACTACAATTGGGTGTGTAGCAAATCTGCAGCTGACATCGGTCGATGATGCTCTGCTGGGGAGTTTGGACGTGATCAGATCTGTCCAGATGAGGGAGTGGAATATCTGGCCCCATTCCAGTTCGTGCTTCGCACTTGGCTTGATACTTCATTGCTTGAAGGATGTAAGAGCTTTCTGCCCTTTTACTGTTAGCTTCAGTTATGCCCTCTTCTGGCAGGTAGAGTGTCCTTTCTGGCAAGTATGGTGCCCTTCTTGGCAAGTATTTTGACAAAGGGGAAAAGACAGAACACCTGACTCAACTGTGCCCTTAGTTCATCATTTTGACCATTTTTGTTTTGGTTTTCTACTAAAACAATTTTGACCAATGTGAGAGTTAGATTAGCATACTTGTTCGATTTTCTGATTCAAAATCATGTAAGTTAGGTTATGAGCACTGAAAATTTTCCTCTTCTTTTTGGGTCCAAGAAATGGTCCAGTTTTGGAAAAGATGGAATAATTTTCGAGAGAATTAGTCAACCTCAGTAAAAATTCTCGAAAACTATTTTTGCAAATGGCCACTGCTCAACGAGCACGGAACTTACTCTCGAGATGCATAACCTTGGATCGGAGGCAATGAAAAATTGCCCCTTGTCTGGATGGCACTGCACGGCAACGGAAAGTTGCCCCTGGTTTGAATGGCGACTCATGGCAATGGAAAGTTGCCCCTTGTTTGGATAGCGCCGCAGCACACTATAATCAGTCCTCCCAGTGATGATCACAGCCGAACTCTCGGATACAGAGAAGACAAAGATGGTCGGAACCATTACATGGACACGATCGATTTTGAAGTGTTTTACGGCTGGACTTCAGAATGAAATTGCCTACGTATCCCAAAGATAGGAATCAAGCCATACGTAGTTCGGGTTTAAGGTACACTCGGGTATTAACCTCTCCTTTTGCGCTCTAACTTTTGTCAAGGCGCCCGTTGCGGGTTTTCGACCATGCGAGCTTTGTTCTTCTTTTCTTTTCAATTCTTTTCATTTTTTTTCTTTTTCTTTTTTCATTCTTTGCATTTTTTTTTCTTTTTTTTTTTTTTCTTTTTTTTTTTACTCTAACTTTTGCCTGGGTCGCCCTTCCGGGTTTTCGGCCCAACGAGCCTCTCAAGGGTAAAAGTGTAGCTTTGTCCATGTTGAACGGTTCGAGATCTCGAAGTCATCTGAATCCAAGAGAAAGGCTGCTGTTCGCTGACGATGCAGGAGTCCATCCAATGGGGGGCCGCATTTGCCCCTAGTGTTGTGGATAGGAACTTGGTGACTCATCTTTGACTCTTCGAGCACATCTGACATTCCTTTACCCCTAGTTTGAGGGGAGTTCCTGATCTAGCTTTGCAAGCTTCTTTTGAAAACACTTGATCTTCTTGATCTGACTTTCTTGCCCCTAGTTCGAGGGTTGCTTTGAATTTGGCCACGCAGGCCTCACATTGTGGTTGACCATTTGAACATTCTGAATTGGGATTCAAGGTTTGAGAGCAGAGGGGGTCGGGTCTCTAGGCTGAGAGCGATCCTAGGCTGCACAATCTCAAGAGCGATTCCACACATGTCTTTGCAGGACCGCGCAAAACATTTTTTTTGAAAGTTTTTAAGAAAGCGACAAATCGCTCGTGCTGAAGACAATGTAGAACCAATCTGGATCAAAGCTAGGGTCCTTCTCAGTACTCACACTAACAAGCATGACTTCATTCATTAAAGGTTTAGCACGCCTCTCTTTCTCTCAATTTGATCAAAGTTTTACAAATCCCGAGGAATTCCTCCCTCTTTGTTTTCACCTCAGTGTTCAAAAAGTTTTGAAAAACTCAGGTCATTACAATGACTTCAAGGCACAGAAAAGAGCAGATGGAATGCACTGCCGTTTCATTCAGAACTTCTGGCACAACTGGCACAAGGTAGAAGCGAACACAAAAATGTGAAAATCACTGCTGTTCATTCAAATCTGTTGGTGCAACTGGCTCCCTGACAGAAACAGACTCAAAACAAAACGAAAAGACAAACGTGAAACAAAATGGTGACGCTCGAGGTAACACCCCCGGAATCACCTGACCTTTTTACAACAGGACTGACTCGATACAACAAGACAGACCCTTAATCAAAAACACTGACTCAAAACAAAGAGACAGACTCAAAACAAAACTACAGAACTGACTCAACACCCAAGTCAGAAACTACAAAACTAGCATTCGCAAATGCTCAAAACAGTGCGTGCCAAATGCCACATCTGGAGTAAACTGAGCGCTGCCCGCAGGTGGTTCATCCCCTGATCACATAATCACATTATCCCCCACAAGTTCACTGATCCAGTGCCGATAGACTTTGCAAGACTGGTGCGGTGATGATCTTGTTGTCAATCAGATCTTGTATTTCATGGGGAAGACGGTAACAACCATCAGTGTCGTGGCCGACTTGTTGATGGAAGACACAGTACTTGGCCGGATTATGGGAGGAAGGAAGTCTATCCGGCAATGGTCGCGGCTCCAAGTGTTTCAAATCCCCCTCTCTAATCAGGACCCTCAAGGCCACTGATAGAGACATGTACAGTGGTGCGAACACCCTCTGGCCTCGAGGTAGGTGTTTTGAGGTTCGTGGCTTTTTGCTGGATGCACCAGCAAAGAGATTGGCAGGCGTTGACTGGGTTTGCTGATCTCTTCCGAGCACGGGATTAGGGCTGAAAGGAACATTCCTGGTACAAAGGCCCTTCTCCCGGCTTGCCCCTTGATTCAAACTGCTCTCATTCTGGGTGACGAAAGTGTCATCCATAGTTTTTGTAACAACTGCGAGGACTTGCTCTTTGTTCAATCCCTCAGCTTTCAAAGCCTCAATATCCCACCGAAGGTGTTCATGGGGACCATTGCCTACCCCTACCTTATTCTTACCAGTCGCTTCCACTTTGTCAAGAGGTTGGCCTTCTTCTAATGCAACCCGTCCCAAAGTTGGGGAGCCTTTAGATATGAACTCCCTGGTACGTGATGTGGTTGATGATGGGGCCAAAACCCCAAAGGCCAGATCTGCCACAGTTCTCTGAAGATCTTCGATCATCCTCATCAACTCAGAAGTAGTGGGCTCACAGGTTTGAGATGATTGGGGTTCAGATGCACCCATCATGCATAAGTCCAGGCTCTCTGGGATAAACACATTAGGCTTGGGTAGATGGACTGGGGTGATGTATACGCTGGGGTCGTAAGGGACGGCCAGTGTGTGGATGAGATTGAGATGTGGATGAGGTACTTGGTCATTGGGGGCTGAAGGTGGAGCTATCGTCCGGTTGTCGATGAGATTTTGGACCTCATGACGAAGGCGGTAGCAACGGTCAGTGCCATGACCGCGCTGCTGATGGTACATACAGTACTTGGCGGGGTTATGTCTGGCTGGGAGTGGGTCGGGAAGAGGTTGAGGATCGAGGGGTTTGAGATGTCCTTTTTCCATCAAGACTTTTAGTGCGCTAGTCAGGCTCATATAGAGTGGGGTGAAAGTTCTGCCCTGAGCTCAGGCTGGGCCGGCTGTTTGCAGGCTTGGTTTGGCAGAAGGGTTGGCTGTGGCTACTGTATTGATTTCAACGGGTTCGGGAATAGGGCTACTTCCAGCATTGGTACTCTCGGAAGTCACCCTTCTTGTTGGTTCACTTGTTCTGGGAATGATCCCACTGTTGAACGCATTCTCGATCTGGACCCCCAGTTCATGCAAACTTTTGAAAGTGAATAGCGGAGCAACTATCAACTTTTGCAACATATCATGCTCAAGGTTTCGCACCATCATCTACACTTGATCCTTCTCGGAAGGCCGATCTGTCATCTGTGCTGCCTTTGCTCTCCACCTCGCAACAAATTCCACAAAAGGCTCTGCTGGGTTCTGGCGGGTTGCTTCAAGCTCTTGGATGGTCATTTCAACTTGGGTGTTGTACGAATACTGATCGACAAAGGCCTCAGCCAGTTCTTCCCAGTTTTGCTTCACTTTATCTTCTAACTTAGCGTACCAAGTGGCTGCCACACCCGATAGGGTTCTTCCATACAAAGAGAGTTTCTGTGGCTTAGTCAGACCCATCGGCTTCAGGACATCCAAGAAAAGTCGGATATGTACCATTGGATCTCCAGACCCGTCAAAACGGTCAATATATGGCATTTTGAATCTGTCTGGGAGCCGGATGGCAGCCTCGATGTGCCCATCCTCAATGTCGGGAATGGAGTTAAGGCCCTGTGCCTTCTTGAATTGCTTCTCAAGGTTCGCAATTTTCGCTGCAGTCGGATTGAACTCATCAACATGAAAGGGTTGAAACCTCTCAGTAGGCTGCACCAGGGGTCTGACAACTCGGGCTTGAGCCAACCCTTCTTGGGGATTCGGACCCTGTAAATCTTCAGCTGGCGGAAGTGGGTCAAAGTTCGGCTGGGGTCCCGAAGCTAGATGTGAGGCAGATGCCCCAGATGGGCGTCGTGTTTCGACACTGGTCTCAGCCTGCATGGCAGTTCCCTGATTTAATGCGGCTATCACGGCCACAAATTCTTCCGAACCCTGTGCCATCACGGGTCTGCTGATGATGTGACTGGTGACTGTCGGATCAGATGAACCGGTGAGCCCTGACTGGCCTTTCTTTGCCTTGCCTCAGCGAAAGAACACTGGTTGCCCTTAAACCGAATCTCTGACCTGACAAAGTCTATCAACACAAGTTCGGTGTACCCGGGGGATGTTGGAGCCTTCTGAAGCTATGATTCCAGGACTACCTAGCAAAAGAGAAAACATGCAGCATTTCAGCCCAGTTTCGCCAAAACAGATATGAGCATAACTGATCGACTGTGCCCTCTACTGAATTCTACCCAAACCTCTGCCCCTGCAAACTGATACCCTCAGGTGAAACTGATTCCCCACAATACTGAACTGGTGCCCGCAGGCCTGACGCCCAAACTTGTAAACTGATACATGCATTCCTGTAGAGACGCACTCTAAAGCATATAACAGATAAGTGAGAGCCAAAACACCCCTATGTTGGGGTAGGGTTTCCCTGTCCTACTTTGTCAGGAACTAGGGTTTTACTACGCACGCAGCGGTTTCAAACAACCTATATTGGGTAAGCAACCTGTCCTAGTTTGGAATGGTCACTATGGATTTCGAATATGCACTAGGTCGAATGGTCAAAAAGGGTGCCCTGGTAAAACCGGGGTTTGTGTTCCCATACTGTCAGAGCCCATAACCGATCAGCCTTATGGTCATGCCTTGACAAGACAAGCCTCCGGCAAACCGTTCAGGAATGGCAGATGGCAAACACGATGTCCTAGGCGCACCAATGCACAAGCAATGCAAAGAGACACATAAATGAAATCAAAACAGGATATCACGAGTTCGAGTCAAGCTCTCTAAATTCCCCAGCAGAGTCGCCAGAAACTGTAGACGCGCCCTTGGGCCTCACTCTACAGTTCGGACTCGATTTTGTTTGCGGTTCTAAATCTGAACCAAAGAGTCCAAATCTGGCAAATCGTTTTGAGAAAATAGATTTTTGAAAAGAAGTGCCAAACATGGACTGCTTTGCCAGATCCAGAGTCGCCACCTAAATATTTTATTTTGGGAAATTTAGGAAACCCTGACTCGGTGCCAAAGGCCACGTGTCCGTCATCACCAAAGTTGCTTCGGCTCGGGAACTTGGGTACAATCGGGGAAGGTCAGCTATGAGCACCCCCTCTCGCCCGGTCCGAAGACCGGCCTCTACTAACCATGATATCCAATTTTGAAAACGTTATGTGTTCTTATTCCGATTATTAGCCTAGAATTACTATGTTATGCGCACAGCAAACGAGTATAGACCAAATCGCCTAAATTGGAACAAAACATTTCATGTTCGTGTTTAAAAATGGTTTGCTACTCGCAAGTAGGCTAAAATATAGGTTTTGCCACTCTCAAGTGGGCTTTAGAAAAGATGGTTTTGCCACTATCTACTGGGCTTAAAACTCACAGTTTCAATGCATTTATCCCAATTTAGGTAATTTGACCTCCATCCACAGGCATTCAAACAATTATATCATATAAGCAGCTAGCCTCATGGTAATCATGCTATTATGGCAACATTCACATGCATGCGATATGCTAAAGCATAAAAGCTTACCTAGTACTCCAAGCCAAAACAGAAACTAGTTAGTAATCAATGCATGATCCTAGTTCATGTTAAGTGGCTAATGCATCACAGGCAAAATGCAGCTATAATAGGCTCGGCTATCCTAAATATGGCATGTGAAATGCTGCAATTAACAAGTACTCATCTTGGAATTTGAAATACATATGCAGTTAGCATGATGTACCGAGTCCAGTGCATGGAAAACAAATGTATGGATGCACGCATGCATAACATAAGGTATGCTAATTTAAATATGTCCTAATACTAACCATCAAAGCAGGTAAGTAAAAGGGAGAAATAAGTGGGGGTTGGAAGACATGCACACACGCACCCATACTTACTACAAATACGCCCTCACTCGGAGGGACCAAATAATAATACAAACCAAATAAATAATTAACTATCCTAGCTAATTAAATATTACAAGCCCTTAACTAATTAACAAATTAATTAAGCTATTGAAAACAGTAAAAGGCCTCGGGAAGAGGGATGCACGCATGCTCGGATTGGCTTCGCCCGGGAATCCACTGCCATGACACATGTTGCCTCTGTTTTCTCTGCTCTGCTCCTCTGAAAATTGTGCAAGTTCCAAGGATGCTTCCATGAACACTGTGGAGTGCCACCGGCTGAGAGGAATGGCCACTGGCCATGGGGAATACTCACCGGCCACTTATTAATCCATCGGCCACCAATGTATGGCCGGTCGGCACTGTAGATGGCCGGCCGGCCAAAAATTCCTACAGAAACCTGTTTGACAGCAACAGAGGGCAGACAAGGCATGGCAATGCATTTCCAAAGCAATGTTTGCACCACCACCCTCCTTATCATATTCATGACTCAAAGGAGGATGGTCCTTGGCTCTCGGGCCACCAATCACGCATTTCTATGCATGATGGCCAAAGAGTCAAGATGTGCAATTTCAATATGAAATGAAATGCACAAAACAAATAATGGGCCCGAACCTCTATCATAATCAATTCAAGAGGCAGGAGATGCATGCTATCATATGCAATCTAAACATGCAAGCTAAACATGTAGCATGAACATGTGAACATGCAATATGCAATAGGCATACAACCTAAACATGTGGACGTATATGGCATGCAACAAAATGCATAATGAAACAAGCGTGCAACAACATGGTGGGATGGACTTACACTAACATGGGTAGCTCTCAAGCATGCCAAAATCAGCGGCCATAATGATGCAAGTAAGGCAACAAAATACATGGAATGCATGCACAATGCATTAACCAAGCTTAAGGCACAAAAATGCAACTCTACCAAAGCATGGCAAGGAGAAAATATGGCATGCAATGGTGCATGTTCCAGATCTGAAATGGCATGCCAAATGGCTCCAAAATGACTCCAAAGCATGCAAACACTCATGTAATGCATTGTTAAGGACTCAAGCACTAAAGCTAGTGAAATGCAATACACTATAAACATGCAAAGCGATGCTTGAATGATGAAGCCAACCCCAAACAGTCCCTATGCAGCCCAAGATAATGCTAAAACATGTATGAATGTAGCCAAAATAAGCTAGCATGCTTGGCCAAAACAACATGCAACATAGGCTAGTAAGCATGAGTTGTATGGCATGTATATGAAGCATATGAAATCTCACCAAACCAGCCAAAATCAGTGAATAAAACATACCAAAATATGCCCGAATAATCACTGAAATGCAGCCAATGCATGTAAAAATGATGAGCTCCTTTAGAGGGCTATACAAGGGGTTATTAAGCACATACAAGATGGACACTCAACAAAGCCAAACCAACTCTGGAAATGGCCTATAGGGGTCCTAAAACCCACTGAAAAATGCCTGAACCAAGCTCAAGAAGTGTGCAAATATAGGCCCCTTTGTAAGGCCAAAAAGGGCATCAAACAAGACAACAAGGAGAGGGGATGGCCCTCTCCTTCTTAGGACCTTAAAACACCATCCTCACCACTGAAATCCCTCAAGATCTCAGTGGTGAGGAGGCCCAAACAAGGTGGTCCCGGAGCTCACTAAAAATGCACAAAAATGAGGCCAAACAAGGCCTAAGAGGGGATAGACAACCCCAAACACAAAAGTGTTCTTGAACAAACTTAAAAAGGAGCTAAAAACAAGACTTTTTCAAGTTATACACAAAGCTTAAATCAGCATGCAAGACAGGTCAAAAGCTAATGCAAGATTGGGGAAAATAAAGCAAAAGTGTTACCTTTGAAGAACACTTCAAGAACAGCAAGTGCAGCCCTCCTCTTCTGATCAAAACCACCTCAAAACCTCAAGAACAAACCCTTAAGACCTCCCAAGTCGGAGTATGGTGTAATGGTGTGTGTCTTAGTGCAAAACTAAGAAGAAATCACCCTTTTAGGTCACAAAACACACACAAAAGAGGAGAGAGAGGGAAATATAGAGAGAGAGGGTATATATATCAGATATGTATCTATTAGGGCTGGTTTTTTGCTCAAAATCTCCAACCCTTTACAATGGAGGAGGAGAGGCCCTTAAATAGGCAATGGAAATGGTTCTAAGCTTATAAGACAAGCTTAAGGGAAAGGGTCAAGGGGAGCAAGAGGGCCAAGGCTTCTCAAGGAAGCTAGGACAGCTGGTGAGCTTCTTGAGGAAGCCAAGACAAGGGGTCAAGGCTTCCTCAAGAAGCCTTGAGCAAAGGGTGCAAAAGAGGGGTCAAAGGCTCAAAATAGGCACATATATGCACGGGAAGCAGGATCTGTGCATCCCAGCTGGCACAGCTGGCATGCACCATGCCTGGAAGGTGCAAAAAGGTCAAACCGGCCAGAAAAGGAGGTCGTCGGCCAAAATAAATGGCCGGTCGGCACAATAAATTGCCGGTCGGCTAAATATATTGCCGATATGTGCTTCCAAGGTCAAAAAATGGCCGGTAGGTGTCCAAATTGAAGCCCCGGAAGTCATCTTTCCAATGCCGCAAACCTTGCATTAAAATTCCTCCTGTGCAAAAAGTTATGCCCTTTTTGGTAAAGCCGCGCAGATTCGATCCAGCCGAACTGATCCCCTACTTCAACCAACCATATCTCCCCCACCTGGACTTGGTTTTAGGAGATTCTTGAGTGCAAAATGAAGCCCCAGAAGTCTTCTTTCCAACAATGGTGGCCTCATAGCTAAAATCCAAGTATGCAATGGAATAAGCCCGATTCAGCGAGGGCTGCTCGACTCCCTTCTACCCGAATTCATGCCGAACTTCTCCCAAACTAGTTTTCTTCTCTCCTTTCCTCTTTTCTTCAACTTCAAACCCCCAAGTAAAGTGTTTTGAAATATTTTTCAAAGATTTCATCTCTCTTCCATTGATCTCCACTTTGTCCTTGCTCGATTTATCGAAAAGCGCACCATTTACCGAAATGCGAGCGTCGGAACATCGTGGGAATTTTATTTCAAAAATGTTTTGAAAGAGAGGGTTTTAAGGTCTAAAAACCATTCAAAATAGCTTTAGTCCAAAATGGGGTGTGAAGTTGAGATTTGTCTCTCTCCTTGCCGAAGAAATTGAACCTTTGCCCTGCACACCTTTCAACACCAAGTAAACCATCAGTCGCGCCCAAATCTTAAGGGCGGTCAAAAATGGGGTGTCTACAAGTAATAATTGGATTGGAGTGTTTTGTAAAGTTATGTGCGAAAATGGTTCAATTTTGTAATAAAATTTTTTTTTTTTTTAAATATAATTTTTTATCTCAGAAATTATGAAATTTTTATTATGTTGTTCTTATAAGAGTCTAGCATATGGGATAAAAAAATTGGAATTTAATGGTGAGTATTTATTTTATCAGAATTTACAGACTAATTGGTGTTAGTTTAATTTATAGCAGAATTTGAAATTTCAGTTTTAGGTGTTTGGACCATGATTTGAGATAAATTGTTGGGCCTATTTTGATATATAATTAGACCATGTTTAGCTTATGGGTGGGACTCATGACTTAGATTTAATTTAAATTGAGTTTGTTTAATGACTTATGTTTAACTGTTTGGTCCTTTTTAATTACGTAATTGGTAGTAACCACCTTAGGAGTTGTTATTATTTATTATATAGGATTATAATAAATATTTGATAGTTGATTTTATGGTGTGTACCACATGGTGAAAAAAATTATATATTTTTATAGTGAATAAAATGGGTGTATATTTTGTGGTATATAAAAATGTTATATTTTGTGGTCAGAAAAATTATATCATTTTATAATTTATATTATAAAATTTTGAAATATTATTACAAAAATTATATTTTTGGGGAAACCAAATTTTGAGAAGCAAACCCACGTGGGTTGCCTCCCCACTTTTTCCTTCCATCTTTTCATTTCCTTTTTTATTCATTTCTTTTTAGTTTGGAGCAGAGAGCTCCGCCCCATCTCCCTCTCTCTCTCTCTCTCTCTCTCTCTTTTCCTCCGTTGTTGGCTTAAGCTTTAAGCTTAGAGTGGGAGTATTTAAAGTGCGATTTTGCAAAAGTGTTATAAATGAAAGTCGGAGAGCTCCTCGTAATCTTCGCAATAGTGGTCTTGGATCCATGATCGGGCGATGTTTGCATTTTCGGATTTCTTTTTCTTCATATTTGAGGTAGGGATTTTCTTCATATTATTACTTTAAAGCTATGTTAGGGTTATTTTGAGAAAATATGTCATTTTAGGAGGTATTGCACATATATATATATATTCAGATTTTTGTTTAGCAATTTTTTGAAAGAAAAATTATGTTGAAATGTTAAGAATGTGGGCATTTTGAAATTGATTTGGGAAAATCATTTTGTGTTAATAGTTTTATAAAAAAATCTAAAAATAAAATTTAAAAGTTGTATAGATTGTATCTACATCAAATTATGATTAGATGATTTATTTTGAGAAATATAAAGTTGAAATATTTTTTTCATCTTTGATTTTGGAATTTATTTTTGAGAAAAATAAATTGGTATTGATGAATATTGTGTAAATTGTTGAGTTGGGATTATAGAGTTATTTTGGGATTAAAAATTCTAAAAGTGTTATAGTCATGATATTTTATGCAAGATAATATATTGATGATTAGGTTGTGTTCATTTTTGTGAAAATGAAAATGTGAAATGTGGACTTTTGAACTCACAACCTTAAAAATGTTATTCTTTGGCATATTTTATAATTTTTGAGGTAAATATCATGTTGATTAGGTAATTTTAGAAAAAGTTGTGAAATTGTCATTTGTAGAGATTTAAGGAAAATTGGCTAGGCATGAAATGTGGGTGTATTTGAGAGATGAGACATGTGAGGTTAAATTTGGTGTTATTAATTTGGTAGATGGTGAAAATAATGAACTTGCTAATTTGACGAATTAAATTAGCTTGGTTAATATTTTAAATCTTTCGTAATTAAAGGGGTGTTATTGGGTTTAATTTCTAACTTTAATATTATGAGATTAAAAGTGACGAAGTTGACCAAGTATGAGATTTGGAGAAATAAGCGAGATTGAGTTGATGTAGTATGATATTGGGTTCTTAGTTTTACTAGCTGAGTAATGTTATAATAATAATTTCATACTTCAAAATTTTTATGAGATATTTGAATTGTTTGGCGGTTTTTGACAAGAAAATAATAGAATGTGATTTTAACTCGTTTGGGGCAAATGGATGAATTAGATTAAAACAAAAAAAAAATGACTTATCAAAAAATTTATTTATTTATTATTTTTCATTGGTTTAATTTGATGGGGTGGATGTTGATAATTGGAAAGTGAACACTCGTGTTATAATTTATAATTATAGTCAAGAGAAGATTTTGATATAATTGATTAAGTGTTGGAATATTCACTTATGCTTAGCGAGAATTATGATTGAACTTAAAGATCCCGAGATTTCACTTGCATGAGAAAAATGGGAATTTGATTCTATTTAATGTTTGGGATGGGGATGAGTTTGGAAAGATTGAAATTACCTTTCTTTGATAAAGTATGTGAGTTAGAAATTGATGAAACCTTGAACCCATCTTAGTGTTATATGTTATTGCTATTGATAAACCTATTGTTTAAAAGTTTTGGTTTTGGTAACTGGTAGAGGGTTTCCACGTTGGTATTTAAATGAGGAGATTCTTGGAAAGATAAAAAAATGTTTGATTTTGGAAGTTTGTTGTGTATAAAGAATATTGTTGAATTGTCTTGAAAAGATCAAGTTGGAAGTTGTTGATTTACATGTGGTGAATACATGAACATTGGCATTATTATATTATCTCTTGGGATTGTATCATGGTATAAAATTGATAGAGATATAGAAATTGATCACAATGGAGCATTGTGTGGTGAAATTGAAATTCGAACTCTTCTAATGCATTGTTACATATTGCATTGCCATTCTATTTCATTGTTATCATGGATTTCGACTTGCAATTGAAAACTATTATTTTGGAGAAAGGAATTGTTTTTGTGAAACAAAATCATTTGGATTTGTTTTGGGTAAATACGTTGGTAAGTCCGGATAGGGGGTGTAGTTTGATATTGGTTAAGTTGGCCTGAGTGTCGATGGTAAAAGACCGAAAACACGCGCGGAGAAGGTACCACGTGCCTTCCGGTGAGAGACCGGTAAAGTGGGGATTTAGTAGTGCTCGATATACCTACTCGTAGATACCAACCTGGAGATTACCTAAGTCGTATTTACTACCCTGGAATTTTATTGAAACTGTTGGATTAGTGTGTTTTCAAATTGGCATTGTGCACAAGATTTTCAAAAGATGAGAAAAATATTTTGAGCATGACATGGCATATGCATTCATCTCATAAGATTATATAAAATGTATTTGATACTTTGTTAGATGTCATTATGAATTTGTTTAATTATTTGATTCAATTGACAATGGGTAATTGAATAAATTGAAAGGGATGTCTTGTGGCTATTGAAGCATATTTATTTATTTAAGTTAACTTTTTGTGGTTAATTAAATAAATTGGATTTAAGAGATTATGTAATAAAATCATATGATTTTTGACATGACATGATTTCCCGTATATGTATGCATATCTTTGTACCCGCATATCTTCTAATGTTATAATATGATATTGTTTGGGGAGCTAGTGGTTTGCTCACCCCCTACCTATACATGTGTACAGGGAATGTTTTCGAATTTGAGGATCAAACAACTTGGCATGGTTATAAAGTGATGATAAGCCGTAGTGTTTTTTTTTAATTTGTTTCTTTGGTTGAGTTCTATGCTTTGTAAAGGGCAACGCTCTCTTATTTATTGTAAGCCTCAAGGCATTTATTCTATTTGTATGTAAATGACATTGTTGTATTACGATAGGGAACGTGTATATTTAATTATTCATCATTTCATCAAAGGATGAATTGACATTTGTAAATAACTTAATTAATGAATATTGGTAATGTTATCCAAGTAATAAAATACGGGGCTTGACAAGCTCAGCTCATTGTGGCTCGTTAGCCAAGTCAAACTCATGGAAGACTTCAAGCCTGCTACACATAAATAGAGATCACTTTACCTTGAACAACATTGTGTAAACGATGAAGGACAAAAATTGTTTGAAACATGATACACTAAAACGACGTCGTTTTGTTGCTGAGAGAAATTGCACAAAAGAGTCCCACATCGGTCCATGACAGAAGTATGCTCAAGATGAATGCTTATAAAGTCCCACATGGCCCATTGCTTCTCTACTCAGTAAAGCAAATGATTCCAAAGTTACAATAACATATATATAATAGAAAAAAAATTGAAAAGTTTAATATTTTAGTAATTAAATTTATGTATATATTATATAATTATAATATATATATGTGTGTTTGAGCTCACGAGCCTATCGAGCCGAGTATTATTGAGCTCGAGCTCGGCTTGTTTGTTAAATTTAAGCTCGAGCTCATTTATTTAGCAAGCGAACCGAGCTCAAACGAGCCTTAACGAGCCAAGCTCGAGCTTGTTTACAAACAGCTTGATTCATTTGCAGCCCTAGATATACCCCAAAATGGAGTCCGAGTTGCATGATGCTTTTAATACTTAGAGGCCATGGATTGTTAGTTCATCTGGGAATGATGTCTATGAGGTGCATTCACATCCATCTGTTTCAGTTGACATTAGTAGACGAATATGTTCTTATAGCGAGTGACAGTTGAAAGGGTTTCCATGTGCACATGGAGTTAGTGCAATACAAAATAGTGGGCATGATTTGAGTTTATTTGTTGATCAATACTTCTATGTTCAAAGTTATCGAGAGTCCTATTCTTTTCCCATATATCATGTTCCTTCAATTTGGAAACTAGATTGTAATGTTGATGGTGATAGTGATGTTGTTCTTCCTCCTTTGTCTAGGAAGCAACCAAGAAAGCCAAATAAGAAGAGGATTTGTTCCAATTGTGAGAAAGTAAGGCAAATTACTTGTGGAAGATATGGGAAGGTTGGCCATCATAATAAGAAATCGTGTAAAGAGGCTTTGTGATTTTTTGTAACTGTTTTGTGATTATAAAAATTTCATATTCATAAATTTCTTGTAGTAGCAGTTTGTACTATTGAGAGCTGAATAATAATATTCTATGTTTTGAATAAAGTGACATTGAATTGAAAGTGAAAATATTCTTAGTTTCGAATTTTAGTTTTGAAATTGTTTGTGATAATATTGTTTGGTTGGCTTTGTATTTGTTTTTAATGTGAATTATTTGTTCGGTTGGCTTTTGTAAATAAACTTAACTATTGAATGTTTGTTTTGAAGATTATGTGAATACTGTATAAAAAGTGAACATATTCTCAGTTTAAGTTTTTAGTTCAAAATAGATGATTTTGTGATAATAGTGTGAGGCTCTTGTTATAAATTGGAACTAGTTATAAATGTGATCAATTGAATGAATGTGAATTAATATTCTAAATAGATGTGATCAATGCTCTATGTTTTGAATAAAGTAACAGTGGACTGAAAGGGAAAATATTATTTGTTTCGAATTTTAGTTTTTCAAATTGTGATAATATTGTGGGGCTGCAAATAAATTGTATTGATAATATTGTTGCTTTGAAAATTGAGTGAACACTGTATAAAACTGAAAATATTCTCAGTTTTTAAAGTTTTAAATTTCAAAATAAGTGTAAGAAATGGTTTTGGAAATTCTGGAAAAACAAAATTTTTCCTAAACTTTAGTCTAATTTTTAAGTGGGACCCATACGCCAAAGTTGGCGGGTCTAGGTGGTAACGCGTTCTATACTGCGTTGTAATTCACGTGGTATATTTGATTGCTCAAAACCATTATCGGGTGAATGAGAAATTGAAGTCAAAGTGTGCTCCATGGAAATGGAGTTTTTGTGGAAAATCCTTAAAGGTTTGAATAAATGCTTGTCCCACATTGGTTTGGTGGAAAGAAATTTATGGGCTTATAAAGCTTGGAATTATAACTTGGGAAAGGCCCCAAGGGGCACCCCAAGTTTGTAGAAGGGAGAGGTTATGGGGAAATTGAGCTAGACCCATTGGACCCAAAAATAACCACACACACCGTCACCGCTGTCCATCTGGTCGGGCGAGCTGGGCTAGGCTTGGACGCAGGTGCGTGGTGTGTAGTTGGGTTGGGCTTGTCCGGCCAAAACATTTGAATTTTATTTTTCGAAAATTAAATTCAAAATTGGGTCCGGTTTTTTCCCACCTGGACAGAATTGAATCTGTTTAAATTTCAAAAAAACCCGGTTGGAATTCTGTACAGGTTGATATCTGTCCGAATTCAAATTTGAACCCAAATAGTTCCATTTCAAACCCAACAGGTTAAGTACCTATTCAAATATGTATGCTACTTGTTTAATTCAAATTAAAAGGGTACCACTGCATCTATAAATAAGAAAAGTCCCTCATTTGTTTTTCATTCTAATTTTCGTCTATAATTCTGCTTTTGCTCTCTGCATATTTTGCTGCATTGTTTTTTTGTGAGAAAGAGTATAAACACATAGTGTGTTCGTTGTGCGAATAAATTGTAGCGCTGCATTTATTCATTGTTGATCATTTTATCTTAGGAGATAGACGTCCGAAAATCTGAAAGCACCATAGAGAGGATGAATCTGTCTTAAGGACACAGTGTTAGACACTGGACTTGATCAGAAAATTTGTTCAAGAAATTAATTTGGTAAGTAATTAATTTATTTTATGTTTTATTATTTTTCTATTTCAGATTTTCATTTTGTTTTTGTAACAAAATAAAAATCTGTTTTATTTATTTTATTTTATTTTTTGGTTTGATTTTTGTAATCAAATAAACTCTCTCATTTCCTTTATTTCTTTTGTATTCCGTTTGTTGTTAAGTACACAAACAGAATTCAATTTTTCAAATACAGTGAAGATTGTCCAACAATCTTAAGACATTATTTTTTGGAGTCTTCATTGTATTTATTTTTCTGTGCTTTCACAAAGTGATATTCTGGTTGGAAAATACAAATAGTAGTAATATACTGTTTATTTTCTTTGACAACTAGTAGTAATATACTGGTGTCATTAACAATTACAGAATATTAATTTGTGTTACAGAAAATTATAGTGGTATTTTATTTTTCTAATTTTAGTAACAAGAAAAGTTAAATTATTTTGTGTTATAATTAATTTTCTAGTTAATTAATTTGAGTTTTGGTTTTTTCTGATTTTTGTAATCAAATATTATGGCTACTGCAACCGGAAGTGGTACTCCAATTGTTACGATGACTCCGGTCTCTATCTAGAGCCATGTTCAAGTTCCAATAAATCATGGATAAAAATTGAAAAAATTTAACGGTACTGAGTTTAAGAGATGACAGTAGAAAATGTTGTTCTATCTAATAACTCTAAATTTGGCCCGGTTTCTCTGTGAAGAGGCTCCAGTACTTAGAGAGGATGAAAGTAATCGACAAGTTGTTGCCGCTGTAGACGCTTGGAAGCATTCTGATTTCCTGTGCAGAAACTAGATCCTCAATGGCCTTGATAACATGCTGTATAATGTTTACAGCCCTCTGAAAACAGCAAAAGAATTATGGGATTCTTTGGAGAAAAAATACAAGACAGAGGATGCCGGCACAAAGAAATTTGTTATCGGTAAATTTCTGGACTTCGTTATGGTAGACTCCAAAACGGTAATTTCACAAGTTCAGAATTTTCAAATAATTTTGCATAATATTCATTCTGAAGGTATGTCTCTTAGCGAGTCTTTCCAAGTCGCTACTTTAGTAGAAAAGTTACCACCGGCTTGGAAAGATTTCAAAAATTATTTAAAATATAAACGCAAGTAGATGACCATGGATGAATTGATTGTAAGATTGAGAATTGAGGAAGATAACCGAAAGGCTGAAAAAAGAAATGGTAAAAATCCCATTGAGGCTAAGGCTAATGTGGTTGAACAAGTGTATAAACCACACAACAAAAAAAGAAAGTTTACTGGAGATGGTCCTAAACAAGGCAACAACAATGGCAACAAGAAGTTCAAAGGAAAATGCTATAACTATGGGAAGACTGGACATCGAGCTTCTGATTGTCGCCGCCCTAAGAAGGATTGCGGAAGTACAAGCAAGAAGACCACCAATCAGGCTAATGTGACAAAATTAGATTACATCTCTGACGGGGTAAATGACATCAATCTCTCTGCTGTGGTGTTTGAGGCTAATTTGGTTGGAAATCCCAAGGAATGGTGATTTGACACTGAGGCAACTCATTATATTTGTACGGACAAGAAGATGTTCACAACCTACAATGAGGCTGCAAATGGTGAACAAATTTTTATGGGAAATTCTTCTACTTCTACTATGACTGGATAAGGAAAAGTGATCTTGAAGATGACATCAAGGAAAGAACTTACCCTCAACAGCGTACTGTATGTACCAGACATCCGGAAGAATTTAGTTTCTGGTTCTTTGTTAAATAAAAATGGTTTTAGGCTTGTTTTTTAGTCTGATAAATTTGTATTAACAAAGAATGGTATGTATATTGGTAAGGGATACATGAGTGATGGTCTCTTCAAATTGAATGTAATGACAGTTGTACCAAAAGTTGCTATTAATAAGAATAACACATCTTTTACTTATATTCTTGAGTCGAATTTATGACATGGTAGATTAGGACATGTGAATTTTGATGCTTTGCGTAGATTAATTGGTTTGGATTATATGCCAAAGTTTGAAATTGATCATAATCACAAATGTGAGATTTGTGTAGAAGCGAAACTAACTAAGGCTCCATTTAAATCGGTTGAAAAAAAAAAAAAAACAAACCTCTAGAATTAATTCATACTAATGTATATGATCTTAAATTTGTTCAAACTAGAGGAGGCAAAAAGTATTTCATAACATTTATCGATGATTGCACAAGATATTGTTATGTATATTTACTTAGAAGTAAAGATGAAGCTTTGGAAATATTTAAACTCTACAAAACTGAAGTTGAAAATCAACTTGGTAAAACCATTAAAATGATTAGAAGTGATAAGGGGTGGTGAATATGATGCACCTTTAAATGAATTTTGTGCACAACATGGTATTATTCACCAAACTACAGCACCCTATTCTCCATAGCAAAATGGAATTGCTGAAAGGAAGAATAGAACCCTTAAAGAAATGATGAATGCCATTATACTAAGTTTAGGCTTACCACAAAACTTGTGGGGGGAAGCAATATTGTCTGCTAATTATGTTCTTAATAGAATACCCCACAAGAAAACTAACAGCACTCCTTATGAATTATGGCAAGGTCGACCACCTTCCTACAAATACTTAAAAGTGTGGGGGTGTTTGGAAAAAGTTGAAATTCATGTTCCTAAAAAGACTAATATTGGACCAAAAACGGTGGATTGTTTATTGGTTATGCTCAGAATAGTAGTGCATATCAGTTTCTGACTTATAAATTAGAAATTTTTGAGATAAATGTGAACACTATTATAGAGTCAAGAAATGCTATGTTATTTGAACATGTATTTCCTTACAAGAAAGGACAGGAATTAAGTTCACAGAAAAGAACTTATGATTGTACACAAAGTCAAGAGACTAATGACAATCAAACACAAGAGGCTATTAATGGTCTCGACCAACAGAATTTAACTGATCATGAACTAAGACGAAGTAAGAGAGCAAGAACATCAAAATCTTTTGGTCCAGATTTTCTAACATACTTGTTAGAAAATGAACCTCAAAGCTTTGAGGAAGCAATGACAGGTCCTGAAGCACCTTTGTGGAAAGAGGCTGTTAATAATGAAATTGAATCCATTATACAAAATCATAATTGGGAATTGGTGGATCTTCCACCCGGTTCTAAACCTCTTGGATATAAATGAATATTCAAGAGAAAAATGAAAGCAAATGGTTCAATTGGCAAGTATAAAGTAAGACTTGTAGTAAAAGGTTACAGACAGAAGGAAGGTCTGGACTATTTTGACACATATTCTCCTGTGACAAGAATAGCATTCATCCGCATTCTTATTGCCATAACAGCGTTGTTTAATTTAGAGATACATCAAATGGATGTTAAGACAGCTTTCTTAAACAGTGATCTAACTGAAAAGATCTATATGGAGCAACCTGAAGGATTTGTAGTGCCAGGGCAAGAAAAGAAAGTTTGTCGGCTTGTAAAATCTCTTTATGGATTAAAACAAGCACCTAAGCAATGGCATGAAAAATTTGATCATGCTATGCTTACTAATGGGTTTAAGATAAACGAATGTGACAAGTGTGTTTATGTTAAAAACACTGACAAAGGTTATGTCATCGTTTGTCTTTATGTAGATGACATGCTTATCATTGGAAGCAGTCAAAACATGATCAAATCAACTAAGCAAATGCTGAACAAAAGATTTGATATGAAAGATATGGGGCTCACAGATGTTATAGTAGGAATGAAAATTACTATAACATCTGACGGATATGCATTATCTCAATCACATTATATTGAGAAAATTCTTGGTAAATTTATAAAAAGAATGACATGAATGTAGCTAGAACACCTGTAGACATCAGTCTTTATTTATCGAAAAATAAAAGTGATGCAATGTCTCAGTTAAAATACTCCCAAATCATTGGAAGCCTAATGTACCTAATGAATTGTACTCGTCCTGATATAGCTCATGCTGTCAGTAAATCAAGTAGGCACACTAGTAACCCCGGAGAAGACCATTGGAAAGCGATCATTCGGGTTCTTAGATATCTAAGATTTACCCGTGATCATGGTTTGAACTTTACTCGATATCCAGCAGTACTCGAAGATTATTGTGATGCCAATTGGATATCAGATACTAAAGATTCAAAATCCACTAGTGGATATGTCTTTACTCTGGGAGGCGCTGCTGTTTCTTAGAAATCCACGAAACAAATATGCATTGCACGATCCACATTGGAATCTGAGTTCATTGCTTTAGACAAATCAGGAGAAGAAGCAAGATGGCTTCGTCACTTCTTAGAAGACATTCAAATGTGGCCTAAACCTGTGCCAGCTATCTGCATTCATTGTGATAGTCAATCTGCAATAAGCAAGGCACAGAATTATATGTATAATGGTAAGTCACGACATATTCCTTGTCGACATAATACTGTAAGGCAATTGCTCTCAAATGGAATAATCTCAATAGATTATATAAAATCTAAAGAGAATTTTGCGGATCCGTTAACAAAAGGTTTGACTAAAGAGCAAGTGTATAGTTCATCGAAGGGGATGTGATTAAAGCCTATTACATAAGAGTCATTATAATGGTAACCCTACTTATATGACTGGAGATCCCAAGAACTAAGTTCAAAGGGACAACTAAGTTATGTATGGCTCACCAGAAATCACCAAGGGTTTTAAATTTCCCTACCCATTCCTATGGTGAGAGTGATATTTGCAACATATGTTGTTTACAGGGGTCTAAGGATAAGCTTAGCTTTTAATTATTACTTATATCTCGATTTAGGCATAAAATCAAGACGAGTATAAGAGATACTCACAATAAGAATTACCTATATGAGTGTCGAACTGGGGCCGGTTCTATGAGAATGAAAAGGCTAAATTCTCTAGAAGCACTCATGAAACCCAGGAGCGTTCAAGGCTAAAATGAACACAACTGTGAGAACCACGATGTGTCCGAAGATATTTTGTGTGAAATCTATTGTCCTGGCTTACACAAACGGCTGAACAATTCAAGGCATCGCTTCCATTGGTTAGCTAGTAAGTCCGATAGGTTATCATTAGGGAAGGTTCAAGGCCAAAAGCTACCTATCCTGATGCAAGATATTTTCGATTTATACTCTTTCGACAAATTCTGCATATTGTTGCATTTCTGTTGTCATCAAATTCCATTCATGTGGGGGATTGTAAGAAATGGTTTTGGAAATTCTAGAAAAATAGAATTTTTCCTAAACTTTGGTCTAGTTTTTAGGTAGGACCCATATGCCAAAGTTGACGGGTCTGGGTGGTGACATGTCCTATGTCGCGTTGTGATTCACGTGGTATATTTGGTTGCTCAAAACCATTATCAGGTGAATGGGAAATTGAAGCCAAAGTGTGCTCAATGGAATTGGAGTTTTGGTTGGAAATCCTTAAAGGTTTGAATAAATGATTGTCCCACATTGGTTTGGTGAGAAGAAATTTATGGGTTTATAAAGCTTGGAATTATAACTTGGGGAGGGCCCCAAGGGGCATCCCAAGTTTGTAGAAGGGAGAGGTTATGGCCAAATTGAGCTAAACCCATTGGACCCAAAAATAACCACACGTGTGCGCACCGCAGCCGCCATCCGTCCGGGCCGGTTGGGCTAGGCCTGGGCGCGGGTGTGTGGTTGGGTTGGACTTGTCCGGCCCAATACCTATCTTTTTGGGCCAAAAACATTTGAATTTTATTTTTCTAAAATTAAATTCTAATTTTTTGAATTTGAATTTCAGAAATTAAATTCAAAATTGGGTCTAGTTTTTTCCCACCCGGACAGAATTGAATCTGTTTAAATTTCAAAAAAACCCGGTTGGAATTCTGTACAGGTTAATATCTGTCCGAATTCAAATTTGAACCCAAATAGTTCCATTTCAAACCCAACAGGTTAAGTACCTATTCAAACATGTATGCTACCTGTTTAATTCAAATTAAAAGGGTACCACTACATCTATAAATAAGACAAGTCCCCTATTTGTTTTTCACTCTAATTTTCGTCCATAATTCTGCTTTTGCTCTCTGCATATTTTGCTGCATTATTTTCTTGTGAGAAAGAATGTAAACATATAGTGTGTTCGTTATGCGAATAAATTGTAGTGCTGCATTTATTCGTTGTTGATCATTTTATCCTGGAAAATAGACGTCCGAAAATCTGAAAGCACCGTAGAGATGACGAATCTGTCTGAAGGACACAATGTTAGACACTAGACTTGATCAAAAAATTTGTTCAAGAAATTAATTTGGTAAGTAATTAATTTATTTTATGTTTTATTATTTTTCTGTTTCAGATTTTCATTTTGTTTTTGTAACAAAATAAAAATCTGTTTTATTTATTTTATTTTATTTTTTGGTTTGATTTTTGTAATCAAACAAACTCTCTCATTTTCTTTATTTCTTTTGTATTCTGTTTGTTGTTAAGTACACAAACAGAATTTAATTTTTCAAATACAGTGAAGATTGTTCAACAATAAGTGATTATGATAAAATTGTGAGGCAACAAAACACTACATAAAAACTGAAAATATAAACACAAACATCAACAAAATACTGATTGTGATAAAGTAAAGTCTTATATCCACTATTTTCACATGTAACACTATTTTCACTTTTCTCATATAGTAGTAGTGTGAGGAACAGGATAATAGAAACTAAAAATATGGACAAAAATATCAAGAAAGCCCTGGTGCATATATCTTTGAGAGTATGACAAAGCATTCCATTACACATCATAGAAATTGTAATATGTTTTAAGGCTATATGCTTGCAACTATCAACAAAAACATTAGCCATTGTATCAGAGTGTGACAAAAAAGAGTTCATTGAGTTACACATCAAAAAAGATTTCATTGAATGTTGCAATCTTGACTTGACTCTGATTGATCTTTGTGGATCACTAAGGAACTCATGTACCATGTCTGCTCTCAGTCTTGTGGATGTGCCTGGTGGTAATGTGTTTGGAATTGATTGATGCCTTATGTATTTATTGTCTTATGATGTAGCAAACAATAATTTCACAATTAGCCCTGTAGAAATCATTTTTGACACAGTTAGTGAAAAAACAAAAAATTTTGAAAAATATATTAAAATTTATTAGCTACAATAAACATAACATACGCCATTGCTTCTTGTTGAGGGTTGTCTTTGACTGATTCAATCTTCACATCAGGATTCCATGTTTTTTCTGCTTGACAAGGTATATCCTTCATGTATTCATTGATGATTTTTTGCTATAAAAAAACATTAATATAAAGTATGTAATGATTTACATTTGATTATTGTAATGGTAATTTGAAATTGTTCTTACCAGTTGATATGCAACATTGTAGTGCTTGTCCTTTTCTTTTCTTGGTCTCAAAGAGTTGAAATGTTTTCAAGTCCCCAAGTGTTTGTCGATAACAAGTAATGTCCAGTGATTGAAATTGTGGATGGGAATATGGATGTATCTACATGTGAGGGATTCTTGCAAAGTATTTTTCAAAATATTTTTCTTTTTTCTGAAGTTTTCTTCTTCAACATTGACTGTTTTTTACAAAAAAAAATATGAGAATATTCACAGTAATGGTACGAAACTCAACATTCAAATCTCGATCAAAAGCAACAAAACATGATAAAGTACGATTTGTCACTCAAATTGTTTCAAAATCTGAGTATATTCCCAGCAATGATACTAAACTCAAAATTTGAGAACATTCACAGCAATGATAACAAACACAAAAAATCAACTTTGAAACCAAAATCGAAAGGAAGATAAAGTATAGAATTGACACATGCACATTTATTCCTTACCCAATATAGACTTGACAGTACGAAAAACTTGCCATTGTGCTCAGCTCCATCACCAGAATTCTGTACTTGAGAATCTCAGCATATGCATCAATTGTCTGTCAAATTGGAACACAAAAGTGATGTTAATAAATTAATGAGAAGTTTTTCGGTGTTAAAATATTGCAAATTTTATACGTATACAGCTGGATATGTCATTCCCTTTTACCAAGCTCTTGATATCATTAACAAAGACACAATTGTCATATCTTGCACCAAACCATACACAAGCACTAAAAAACAAGAAAAAAAATGTGTTAATAATTAGTTCAAAATTATTTTTAGAAAACAGAGTTGTTTCTCAGTTTCATTTCATATTTTGTACTACATGAAAAAATGCAAGATTTATGTAAGATTACACCTTGATTCTGTTTGCTTTTATTTCCAAAGAATTTGTAGTTTATATTTATCTTCAGGAGGTAGCAATTGAGCCACAGCATACTTGTTAGAAATTGTCTCATCTTTGTGTTCCTTCTCTTTCTCAACTTTAACTTTCTTGCCTCCATACTCATAATCTGATATCTCAGTAGTCTTCCTTACTTTAGTTTTGATATTTTTAATCATGGAATTCTGCCGATTTGTTTGTCTTGATTCTGTCAGATCATCAACTTTTATTGCTCAAACTTGTTAGATTAAGTCATGGACCTCTTCCTCCACTAACTGATTCTGTAATTGAGAATTTTGACAATCTTTTGTTGCAAAAGCTTGTTGCGTTATCTCATGGATCTCTTTCTGATGGAGCCTTTTGTCCACCACTTCGGAATTTTCATAGACCTCTTTCTGCACCACTTGAGAATTTTCATATTTTATAGTATAACCTACATTCTTTGCATCTGTCCCAGAATTCTTTCCTCCACAAAATTCTTAGGTTATCTTATGGACCTCTTTTTCAACCAATTAAGTAGTCTGTTATCCTCTCTATGTTTATTTATGTAGAAGGTCTTCACTGTGTTGTCAAGTTGCAAATTGTTCTTCTCAGTTTGAAGTTTCTCAAGTATTTGTCGATGAATGTGTTCTTCTCCCTCAGGTGCATCATTGATCATAATGTTGCACAAGCCATCAAAGTCTTCATTTGTGTCTTGTTGATTGACATCTCATTCATCTCTCATGTAGCTGGCAGTTTCTATTCTTTTGGAATTTTGTAATTTCTTATTTGCTAGCTTTTGTTTATGGTGGCGTTCTTCAACATGTTAACCATCTTCTTCTTCTTCTTCTTTTTCTTCTCCAGCATGTTCTTTCAGCTTCTTCTTGTTCCGCTTCTTTTTCTTCTTCAGCATCTTCTTGTTCTTCTTCTTCTATCACGCCCCAATTTTAATTACTCGGAAACATTACCAAAGCCTGTAAATTTAGGTCCATTTTTTTTTTTTTTTTATATATCTACAAATATCTATTACACTTGATTAATAGTGAAAAATCTAAAAATCCCCTAGATGTTGATTTGTGATTATGTATCAATTTTAAACAGTATATAACAATCCCAATCAAACAATCAAGACAAATCGACACAACAATTTTACGTCGAAAAACCACAATTGGACACCTCCAATTGTGATAAAAAAACCACGGGCAACAACCACAAAACAATCCACTAAGAAGATATAAAGGAATTACACAAGTATACTCTCAATTACCTAGCGAATCCACGCCCGAATTGAACCAACCCCTATGTGCCTCTTCCAACCCTGTCTTCACCTCGGAATTGTCTTTACGATGAGCCACTCCAGAATCCACCAAAGTTTCAGGCTCGAATTCTTCAGAATCCACCGAAGAATAACTCTCTCTTTTGTGTAGAACAAACAAAACCTTTGATGTATTCTTTTTAAACCATGAGTTGAATACTCAATAAAACATCAAAGAAAACTAACAAAATATCCCCAGATATAAACCTTAATATCCAAAAAGAAGATCTTGAGGAATTAATTTAGTTTTGGGAGAAAACCAACTATTTATAGAAAACCAAAGTAATCCTAATTTTGAAAGAAAACCAATTCCTTATAGAAATCCAAAGTAATCCTAGTTTTGGAAGAAAACCAATTCCTTATAGAAATCCAAAGTAATCCTAGTTTTGGAAGAAAACCAATTCCTTATAGAAGTACAAGAGTGAATAAAACTACAACTGAAAAAACTTTTGTCAAACGGGATTGCTAAGAATAAAAACCTAACAAATAAAATCACAATGGTACATGTTCTCCCTCTCTCAATGAATATTACAATGACAACAATACATGCCAATCTCTTACTGTGCTACAAATAAATAAATACAAATACAAAATCCACTTCCTTTACATCTACCATGAAGTTATACGAAAAGACTCAAGAACCCAATAAATCTTCAATCAAATAATCCAAACTTCCTTCCTGTAAAAAGATAAAACAACAACGGGGTGAGCACTAATGCCCAGTAGGAATCTCATAGTTCTCAATCAATAACTAACACACAGATAAAAATGATCATGCATGCAAAGTGATACCATATAGTAAGATGACATTTTGTAAGTTCAAAACATGATACAGAAAGTATCTTTTCTTAAAATTTCACCTGAACTTTTAAGAAAAATCCCTGCCGTAAATGTAGTCTCTCATCATTAGGAATCCATAGATTCTCTTTGAAAACACGTACACTTAAGGAAGAACATCATCTTAAATTTATCAACTCAATTCCAAATTATTCCTCATTTTGTTTCCATTTTAATATTCCACATTTCATTTCCATTTTAATATTCCACATTTCATTTCCATTCTAATATTACACATTTCATTTCCATTTCCAATTACCATACTCCACAACATCAAAATCCAAAGGATTAGAGTTCAACATGACACAAGAATCACAAACCCCTTTTTAATTCAATTTTCCAATTACTTACAAAATAATACTCATAATCTTCCCTTTTGTCACAAGCAATCCGTTGAGTTCATCATCACTAGCCCCTAATCCAATTACCCACATGATGCCAATTTCAATCCTTAATCCATTTTCCTTCAGTTCATTTATTCTTCTCAATTCATGAGTCAGTTTCATTATCTTTCAACAACCAAACTGAGGCTACAACTCAGTGGTTTTCCAATCATACACAACACACATAAACATTTCAAACTACCATTTTACGAAAATTTCATCCGCGGGATCGACACCCATGTATAAATTTCAAAACTTTCACCCAGGACACTCCGGCCAACGTAGTTATAATGGAGTCCATCCCCTTTCTCCTCCCAAACAGTGGAGTCCATCCCCTTTCTCCTCCCAAACAAACATATATACACAATGTATTTAATCACATAATCACACATGGAGTACATCCCCTTTTTCCTCCCAAACAATCATACATATACAATGTATTAAAACACACAATCATATTCAATGACAAACATTTCTCAGACTTATCATATTATTTACTCTTCTCAACTAGCACAATACATGTGATCCAAAACATGATTTTCAGAATGAAACAAGTGCACTAAAACCATAGCACAAGAATTTCCAAAATATTTTTCCAAAACATGCAGCTTAAATCTTCAAAATCCATTGCATGCTTCATGATATGCATGATTTATAGATAGTCCAGTTTGCCTAGTCAACATGCAATTTCTATAACAATCATAGCTATCCTCTACCGATAGCCCAAAACAAATATATCTAAACCGATAAATAAATTCCTTTAATGATACATTTTTCCAAAATCTCATGTGGGAGTGATAATGCATATCAAGCTCCACCATTATCATTAATAATCCTCCGATTTCACATTTACAATGACAATTTCAATTATTTATACAAAATGAGAATTTGATCCAATTAGGGCAAAACTCCCTTCTTATATCAACAAAAACTCAATACAACCCAACACAACTCAACTTAATTCAACACAATTCAACATAGTCTACACAATTCAACATAATCAACACGCTTCAACATAATCAATACAATTTCACATAATCACCACAATTCAACATATTTTAACTCGACACCACTAAATATAATTCAACATAATTCAAGGTATACTCTTAAATTTTCATTTCATCATTTCATCCCAAGGCTGATGTTGTCCATATCATTAACTAATCATTTTTCCCAAATTTCATTTCATATCATATGATTTACAATATCCATAAATAAGGTTCAATCGCTAATTTTTAACATGATTTTCAAACACTTCCAAAATTCAATTAAACTTGTATATACAATTCAATACCTCAATTTCATGATTCTACTTTCAATTTGGGAAAACTCATTACTTATCATCATGAATCAACTTAGGGTTTTCAAGAAAAATCAAGAATTTCAAGAAAAATTCAAACTTCTTAAACCTTTACTTTTTATTCCAATTTTTCCATTGATTATACACCTAGGGTTCATAATCCATAATCTAAACCCAACAATAGAACCCCAACTCTTCAAACCCTAAATCCCCAATTTCCATGATATAACGTTATATGCTCAAAATGTAGATTTTGCATTTATATACTCAAAATACCACAAATCTATCTATTAATGTAAGCATTGAAGGAGAACTAGGACCCCTACCTCAAGATTAGAAGCTAAGGGTGAAGAACCATCTTCAAACTTCAATTAAATCCCCAAAATAATCGGTCAAAGTCGTGATCCTTGCTTGTTCTTCAACCTTGATGCAAGATCCATGGTGGATTGTTGGTAAGAATGGATGAAATCTAAGTTTTGGAGGCTAGGTTTTCGGACATGGAGGAGGGGAGAAGAAAAAAGGATGAAAAAGTGAAGTTTTTGGGCCAAAATGTCACTTTATAATGTCTATTAGCGACTTGGTCGCTCGAGCGAAGAAAAACTCGCTCGAGCGAGCATGCTTTCAACACAGAAACTTTAAATTCAAATAGGTGTAACTCTCTCATTCGGACTCCATTTTAGGTCGTTCTTGTGTCCAAATTGAAGCCTCGGAAACAAGCTTTCCAATGGTTCTAGTCTCACATTCAAATTCAAAGTATGGAAGGAGAAAAGGGCAAAAGAGTGACGGCTGGTCAAAAACTCAAACTCAAACTTGAGGCTTTTTTCTAATCTTACCTAAATACCTTGTTAAGGCTTCAATCAAGGTTCCAAACATCACCCAAGGGTCCTCAATTATAATATTAAAAGTTCATTTGCCAACCCATCAATATCAAGAGTCCGACAACCATACAAGTTTTTAAGGTGACGAGCACCACTTTGCATCAATCCAATGTGAATTAAAATCCGAGTCATTACATCTTCAGTATTTTCAGCATCGTTTTTTTCTTCTTCCTCTTTTTCTTCTTCTTTTTCTTCTTCTTCTTCTTCTTCTTCTTCTTCAGTGTCATCAAGTTCTTCATCACTTTCCTCACTCAATTGAGCACTAGTTACCTGTAGGTCAACATACAGTAGATATTAGTTTTTGAAATAATTGAAGTTTAGGAAACTAAAAAGCTTCTCAATAATAATTCAGTGTATAAAAATAGGGAATTTTCCCAACTTGAATTGAAATTCAAATGAGATGAGGATGTGACCTGTCTTATTGTCAACTGATATAATGATATGACTTTCATACGTTTATGTAATTTGATAAGATTTCACTTGATCACTCTCGGGCATGCTTCGCTAACTTCAGGATGGATGATCAGTGTGTGCTCACACAACCAATACCACAAACAAATGTAAAGAATTTTTGTCATTTGAATAAGAAATAATACTTTCTGTTATTAACAACAAACTAATAGAATAGAGTAAAGATGTACTTACTAAAAGAGCCATAACACATCCTGTGACTTTTGCTGGAGTTCTGTGGTATTTTTCAATTGAAAACATCAGTGTGTTCCTTATTACTTCTGCCCAATTGTATTTTCTCATTGAGTTTATGTCTTCCATATAATTAAGAAATATCCATCCAACTATTGTTCTTGATGTAGAGAAAAAAAGCTTCAAACAAGTATACATACATAGCATCCTAATTATATCTTCGGTGTCTTCTTTCTTGTTGCCTTTCAATGCTTTTTGCAACAAGTCCATGATGGTTGTGCTCGATAGCCTTTCAGTTTGTATGGATCTTCTTGGTAGAAATGACGATATACTTTTATTTCCATAACCAAGATGCATCGGCTCATCTCCACAAGATATACCGAAGATGGACTTGATGTTTTTTGTTGTTAGCTTTACAGTTTCTAGTCATAACTGGAAAGAACCACTGTTCCTAGCTGGTATGTTTGAATTAGTTTGAATGTAATATCATCATATTTTCTGCATTGTTTATAATTCAACTTGTTCTTCAATATTGCATCAAACAATAACCAGAATGGAGTTTTCTTCAACCTTTTAATATGCTTGTTCCTGAGTTTGATGTGCTGTAATAGCTTCACTATTGTCACCATGTTTGATCTGAAAGTTACTTTCTATTCTCTACGCTTTCCCTTTAGCTTTTTCTCCCTCAAAGTTGATTCTTTATGCTTTCTTATTGTTTTCCTTGCATTGCTCTTCAGTCTTGGCGTTTTCATGAGTTGATTTCATGTACGGAAAATCAACATAGACAACATATTAACACTAAGAATGTGTCCTAAAAGAATCAATCCAATGTCATTCTCATGAATTCTAAATTTGATAACATTCACGGCTATAAAAACAAAATCAACATTAAAACCGACATCGAAAGCATAAGAATATTATTAACTAGGGATTTTGACTCAAATTCATTCAGAATATGAGAACATTGACAGTAATCGTATCAAAATAAACAATGAAACCTAAATCAAAAGGAAGAGAACATGAATAACTAGAGTTTTTCAGTCATATTAATTCAAAACTTGAGAACATTTACAACAATCATGTCAAACTCAACATTGAAACCTAAATTGAAATCAAAAGAATATGATTAAGTCTGGGTTTTCATTCAAATTGACTAAGAATCTGAGAACATTAACAGCAATCGTACTAAAATCAACATTAAAACCTAAATTGAAAGAAAGAGAATATGATTCACTAGGGTTTTTCACTTAAATTGACTAAGAATCTGAAAACATTCACAAGAATCATACTAAAATCAACATCGAGACCTAAATTGAAACCAAGATAATATGATTGACTAAGGTTTTTCACTCAAATTGATTGAAAATATGAGAACATTGACAACAATGGTACCACACTCAAAATTGAAACCTAAATTGAAAGTAAGAGAATATGATTAACTAGGATTTTTCACTCAAATTGACTAACAATCTGAGAACTTTAACAATAATCGTATCAAAATCAACAATGAAACCTAAATCAAAAGGAAGAAAACATGAATAACTAGGGTTCTTTAGTCAAATTTATTTAAAACTTGAGAACATTAATAACAATGGTACCAAAATGAACATTGAAACTAAATTGAAAGAAAGAGAACATGATTAACTAGGATTTTTCACTCAAATTGACTAAGAATCTGAAAACATTAACAGCAATGGTACCAAAATCAACATTGAAAACTAAATTGAAAGCAAGAGAATATGATTAACTAGGGTTTTTCACTCAAATTCACTAAGAATCTGAGAACATTAACAGCAATGGTGCCAAAATCAACATTGAAACTAAATTGAAAGCAAGAGAACATGATTAACTAGGGTTTTTCACTCAAATTCACTAAGAATCTGAGAACATTAACAGTAATGGTACCAAAATCAACATTGAAAACTAAATTGAAAGAAAGAAAATATGATTGACTAGGGTTGTTCACTTAAATCGATTCAGAATCTGAGAACATTAGCAGCAATGGTACCAAAATCAATAATGAAACCTAAATTGAAAGCATGAGAACATGATTAACTAGGGTTTTTCACTCAAATTTATTCAAAATATGGGAATGAAACCTAAATAATCAGGGTGCTAGAGCTACCAAACATGATTAACAATGAAACCTAGTTAATCAATTGTACCAATTGCTTTCAAATTGATTCAGAATCTAAGAACATTCACAGCAATTGTACCAAAATCAAAATTGAAATCTAAATTGAAAGTAAGAGAATATGATTAATAAGGATTTTTTACTCAAATTGACTCAAAGTATGAGAACATTCACAACAATCGCACCGAAATCAACATTGAAACCTAAATTGAAAGCAACAGAATATGATTAACTACGATTTTTCACTCAAATTTGAGAACATTAACAACAATGGTACCAAAATCAACATTGAAGCCTAAATTAAAAGCAAGAGAAGATGATTAACAGCAATGGTACCAAAATCAACATTGATAACTAAATTGAAAGCAAAAGAATATGATTAACTTGGGCTTTTCACTCAAATTGATTCAAAATCTAAGAACATTCACAGCAATTATACCAAAATTGTCACGACCCCATTCCGCCCTTAGTAGAATGGTGCCATGATGGCCAGTAATTCGGGATTACCAAAGGCCACTTACAAGAATCCACACGCAAATCAGAGTATACATATGGGGCTTACGAATGCGGAAGCAATAGATCCAGACTAAGTAATCCATAAGAGCAGTGCATAGATTGAATGAAATGTCATACATCAGTACATGGCTTTTAATACAACAAATGAAGTACAAAAATACATCTTGACCAAAAGGCTTCTCAGCCATCAAATACAAAATACAAAGAAAATAACCAAGAAGCATGATCTTCAAGATGTTGCAAAAATACAATCCAAAACACGTCGGCAAACACATCGGCAAAGATATCTAGGCGTCGCCGCCGTTCTGCTCATCACCTACATATATATAGAGAGGGTGAGCTTGGATACTCAGTGAATGGCATAAGTAATAAAGGGGTTTACATGAATGACATCCGAGGTCTTTTACAAAACAGTACAAATCTTTCAAGCTTCAAGGGATGTTTACTAACATCGATATAATACAAGAGGTGACATTCCGGACAAACAAACCCACGCGGTAAAACCGTCAGTGGCGAGGCAATACAAGACAAGAGAGATCTCTAATCAATGGTGTCGTTGCATTATAGTCCCCGGACACTAAGGACTTGTGCTACAAATGCTTATAGTCCCCTAGCACGTACGGACTTCCAAACTTTGTGCTACAAATGCTTATAGTCCCCTAGCACGTACGGACTTCCAAACTTTGTGCTACAAATGCTTATAGTCCCCTAGCACGTACGGACTTCCAAGAATGTCATCAAGGCAAGGTACAATGTTTGATACACAAAATAGGAATAATCATTCATGCTTGTAAGCAATATTCGAATCAAAGCAAAACAAGGTTTTATCAAAGCTTTACAACATATCTTTATTAAAATACCACTCACATAATTCTTCAGACGTCGGGGTCAAGGCAAATCCAAGTCCTACAAACACATGGCAAAAGTCTGTTGAATGCACTTTCAAACAAGCTTCACATGCACACAAAATGACCTCGGCGTTCTCCAAAAACTAAGTCAAACCAAAACAAACACTGTTCCTCATCTCGGGGAACATGCTGGGCACTAACCAGGTCTTGGCCGAGGTCCCACACCTCCTCGCCGAGGTGTGGTCCCGAGGCCCACATTCGAGGGTAAATGAGGTCGGGAAAAATCTGGGTTTCCCTCAGCTCAAGAACATCAAGAATATGAACATGAAGAACATGAAGAAGATGGATGCAAGGATCATTACTCGTTGTTACAAAATCTAAGGTCTCATACTATGAGTTCGAAAACATGGACCTGGGTACCCATACTCGAAGACCTTACGAAAACAAACACAAAACATGAGACTTGTTACAAACTTTCGGATCAAACGAGGCTTTTTTCAAGAACACATGAACATTCACTTTCTCTTTCTAAAACCAACTTTAAATCAATGCATGGCCTGTAGAACAGATCCAATCAAGCAATGCAACTAAATGATCAATGAAAACAACAAGAGTAGATCAAGATTCTAACCTCAAATCAAGGATCTAACGGTTGAACTCTAAGGATCAAGCTTGCAAATCTACTTTCTCACTCTAAACTCCTCCTAGAGCTCCTCTCTCCTCAAGAACAAGGATTTGAGACAAAATGATACATCCCTCTCTCTGCCGGCTGATATAGCACTCATCTCGGACACGTGGCAATGGTTGGTTGGTTCAGCTCAAAAAGGTGACTGATTGAAAAGACAACACTCTGACAAGGTGTGTTCAACAAGCTACTCAGCAAAACACTCCGGCAAGAATGACATCGGCAAAGGACAATGACTTCGGCTAAGGGTAAAACTTCGGCAAGTCAAGGAATAATGATCTCGGCTAGGAAGAACAACACTTGGCCTAGCTGTGCCACACCTTGGCCTAGATGTGCCACACCTCGGCCTAGGTCATACCATTCCAGGACAAGATCACTTGGGTTCAAGATAACATCTCGGCCTAGATAACACACACCTCGGCCTCGGCGATACACACCTCGGCCCAGATGATAATCATCTCGGCCAACATGTCAGGGCAAGGGTGGAGGTCAGCCAAAGAAATCTCAAGATGGTCCTAAGTGTAAGAGTATCAAAGGGGCGACCTAGGCTCAGGACAACCTCGGCAGAACACAAACGTACCAAACAAGGAGCAGAGCATGCAATAACACTCAAGCAATTAAAAGACGAGATCTAAAATGCAAGCTTGTCAGAACAAAATTATATAAATGCATATGAGTATGGTTAGGACAATGTGAGGGTTATTACAAAAATCAACATTGAAACCTAAATTGAAAGTAAGAGAATATGATTAATGATGATTTTTCACTCAAATTGACTCAAAATATGAGAACATTTACAACAATCGCACCAAAATCAACATTGAAACCTAAATTGAAAGCAAGAGAATATGATTAACTAGGGTTTTTCACTCAAATTCATTAAGAATCTGAGAACATTACAACAATGGTAGCAAAATCAACATTGAAACTTAAATTCAAAACAAGAGAAGATGATTAACTTAGGTTTTTCACTCAAATTGATTCAGAATCTGAGAGCATTCACAGCAATCGTACCAAAAGCAATGAAACCTAAACTGAAAGAATGAGAACATGATTTTGGTGCCATTACAGTGAATGTTCTGAGATTCACAAACAAAAACAAAAACAAAGTTTTGAAAACAAGAGTTTCGAACTCAACATTCAAACTGAAATAAAAATCAAAAATAAAAATTTCGAAAATAAAAGATTTCTAAAAAACTAGGGTTTAAGATACTTGAATCTTACTTGTTTTCACCATTTTTGGTTGTTCATATCTCAAAATATTTGATGATCTAGTTTGTTCTTCTGAAATCGGAGACAAGATTGATGAAGTAAGACGAAATGTCATGCGAAATTGATGAAGGTGAGAATGAAATCTGCGAGGGTAAGAAATGGCGGGATGAACTGTGAGAATGAAATTGCGAATCTACGATTTATGTTTTGTGTTTTTGATTTGGTAAGGGTAGTTTCATCATTTAAACTTATGATGGGACTTATTGGTAAAAAGTTTTTGAAGTAGGACTCCATTATTTCCTAAAATGGGACTTAGCTGTAAATCACCCTTATCTATATCACTTTCTTACAAGTTCATCTGCCCCTGTCGCTTAGCGACCATCCATTCCTACTTTTGTAATACTGTAGCTCGACTTTTTGCGCCCTTTTCGGAAGACGAGAAGCCCTACAATTTGGACTCCCGTGGTTCTGAATCTGATTCCACAAGTGCAATATGAAATAGAAAACACAAAAGAATCCAAAGCCGACAAATCTTTTGGAAAGTCGATTTTGAATCAAAATGCCAAAAATGGACTGTTTTGCCACATACAGAGTCGCCACCTAAATATTTTTGAAAAATTTATGAAACCCATGACTCATGCCGAATGCCACGTGTCCGTCATCACTAAGATTGTCTCGGTTCGGGAACTTAGTTATGAAAGGGGAAGGTTATGAATTGAGCACCCCCGTTCGCCTGATCAAAGATCGGCCTCTACTAATCATGATAGGAATCTTATTTACATTATATGCTCTTGTTCCGATTATTAGGCTAACTTACTATGTGATGCGCACACACACAAGTATAGACTAACTTGCAAAAATTGGAACACTTGATTTCATGTTTGTTTTGAAAAGAGTTTGTAAATGTGTCACTCGAAAAAGTGGGCTTAAATGTACATGAATCAAACCATCTCAATTCAAGCAACTAGCCTTCATCCACAAGCATTCAAACAGTTTATCATTTAATCAATTAGCCTCATGGCAAGCATGCTAGACATGGCAACAATCACATTCGTGCAATATGCTAAAGCACAAAAGAGCTCACCTAGTACTCTAAGCCAAAAAGATGAAAGAGTTAGGAAAAATGCATGATCCTAACTAATGCAATATGACTAATGCAACGCATGCAATATGCAATCTAAATAGGCTCAACTACTTAACATGGCATGTGAATCAATTTGATAGTATGCGGTCTAAGCACGTTTTCAAAGAAACGTTAAACTAATAATGCAAGTTAGAATGATGTACCGGGCCTCGGTGCATGCAAAACAAGTGGATGCAAATCATGAAGTGTGCTAAACAAAACATGATGCCCTAAACTAACTAACATAAGCTAGTAAATAAAAAGGAGAAAGACGTGGGGTTGGAAGATATACACGTTATTATTACAAGTTTGCGCCCTCAAGCAGGAAGGTACGAATAAACTAACTAGCTAAGCTAATTACTTCGAATTAACTAACTATTACAAACCCAAATGAATAATTTAGCTAAGCTACTTAACTAATTATTATAACAACAAATTAATTAACTAATCTAGCTAATTAACTAATTACAAGACAAAATTATATAACTAGTCTAATTAACTAATTATTTACAACACTTTACAAAATTTAAAGAAACAACTAGGCTAAGTAATTAAACTAAACAGCCCTGAGAAGCAAGGAGTGCTCATGCATGCATGTAGATTTCCACTCGAAAAAAGCCACTATTCAGCTGCCAAGAAGCCTCTGTTGCACAATTAGAACACTTGCACTGTTTTTCACCTCAAAATCAACTCTATTCTGTTTCAAAAATAACACTGCTGGGTTTTGCAAAGGTAGCTGGCAAGCCAAAAGTGGTGGCCTGTCGTCCACAAAAGATTGTTTGTCGTCCAGCAATAGTGGCCTACTGGCCACTGATGCTATGGTTTTCCCACTGCAACAAAGAGCAGATAGAGCAAGAACAAGGTATTCTCAAGGGTTGTTTGCACAATTTACCCATCCTTATCATCAAACAGCTCAAAGGAGTAGTAAATTTGATTCACAAACTATCAATGGATGCAATTTCATTACATGATGGCCTATGAACCAAAGTGTGCAAGTTCAATAAATGCAACAAATAAAGACTCTCAAACCCCCTCTCTATCATGAATTGATCAAGGGAAGTGGTTGACATTGACTCTTGAACCATTTACATCACTAATGAGTATGAAACGACTCAAGACTTGCGGATTCAATTAACGTCCGATTGAACTCAAACCAATTTATTATCTTGCATCATTTTAGTCCAAGTTTTATTATTCCATTTTAATTTACCAACCATTCCATAGTAAATTAAGTCCAAATGTAAGCTTTAAGTCCTCTAATGGAAAGAAGCATCAAACCAAGAATTGTTTTAGGCATGAGAGAAGTGTCATGCCATTGGTAATGAACCCCCAAAGGGATTAAATCATTAAGCACAAGACCTCAATCTCAAGCTTTAAACAAGCAACTAGTTTGAACCAACTTTCAAAGTAAAGCAAAAGCCAAGAAAGGAGGGAGGTTGCAGAAGTGATTAGAGGTGGTCACAAGTATGGAAAGCCATAAACAAATGCTATCAACTCAAATAGGTTGGTGGCTAAGGCTTAAACCACCAAGCCTATAAGGACAATTACACTACAAGCATGCAATACAAGGCTCAAATGCAATGAACCACTAAAAATAGTCCTAAAACAGTGCTAAATAAGTCCTAAAAGATGCTGGAATTAAGTCAAAAATAGCTAGAACAATAAGCTAAAACATTGAGCTATGTAAGCTAGTAAACAAAGCATAAGGAAGGGAGGCTACCCCCTCCATTTCTTGACTTCAAGACATGATTTTAGCCACTAAAAAGGCTCTCAAAATCTGTATTTAAAAGCTCAAAAAAATAGGACAAAGAGATGGGAAACACAAGTGTAAAGGCTTAGGAGACAAGGTGTAAAGAAGGATGGTTAACCCCTCTACCTTTAATAGCCTTAAACCACAAGCTTTAACCCATAAAAATAGTCCAAAAATAGTTCAAAAATAGCAAGAAAAGATGGGAGAGAAGTAGTGCAGAGATGTTCAAAATTATACCTCTCGATGTAAGGTTACTCGTTTGTTCACAAACCACAAAGCTTACACTCTCAAGGGCTGAAATTTGGACTCAATAATCTCAGCAAGGAGAGCTCCAATATTGGTGTAGGAAGTGTAGAGAGAGAGTGTATAGGTTGCAAGATAGAGATAGAGAGAGAATTTCAAGTTTTGGTCCTTTTGGAAATTTTTGTAACCTAAAAACATGAGGAGAGGTCAAGTACATATAGAAAAATAGCCTCTCAGGTCGAAAATATCTGTATCGGGATAGCTAGAGCTTTTGGGGGACAGCTAGCAAAAATATCTGGGCTTTACACAAGTGGCTGGCAAGCTAAAAGTAATGGTCGGATTGATGCCTAACTTCAAACGGCTATATCTCCCTCATCCGGACTCGGCTTTAGGAGATTCTTGAGTCTAAATTGAATCCCCGAAAGTCCACTTTCCAATGGTGGTGCCTCATAACTAAAGTCTAAGTATGCAAAGAGATAGGCCTGATTTAGTGAAGGCTGCTCAGTTCTCTTTTAATGGTTTCATGCTCAACTATTTCCCCAACTAGTTTTCTTCCCTCCCCTCCTATTTTCTTCGACTCCAAACCTATCAATAAGAAGTTTTTAAAGATTTTTCAAAGATTTCACATCTCTTCCATTTATTTCCACTTTTTCCTTACTCGGTTTACCGAAAAGTGCAATTTTTAACGAAATGCAAGCCTCGGAACATCGTAGAAACATTTTCAAAAATATTTTGAAAGAGAGGGTTTTAAAGTCTAAAATAGTTTTGGTCCAAAAATGGAGTGTAAGGTTGGGATTTAGAAGCTCTTCTTGCTAAAGAAATTGAACATTTATATAGCTTTCATCATCGAGTGATCAACTTGAGGAGCCCAAGTCTTAAGAGCAGTCAAAAATACGGTGTCTACAAATACGTAAACAAAAATAAATACAAAAACAAAGGAAGAGGAAAAAAACACAAATGGAAAATAAACTTGTTTAGAAAATTAAGTAATAATAACGCTTTACAACTCATTATAATTAATTAATCAATTTGATGAGAAAGTGTTGACACTAAATTTTACCAGATTTTTGCTAATAGAGAGATTAGTTTTTCTTAAGCATTTTGTGAAGAAGAAAAGGGTGTAATTAGATAAGAAATATTCAAAAGCAAAATCTTTCTTAATTTACTAAAAAAATATAGGGTAAATTACACTTTCCACCCTCAAATTTTCATCTAAATTTCACTCTCATTCCTCATCTTAATTGCACTAATTCAGTTCTCATACTTTAATTTGAGTTTTAATGTAATTTTCTTATTATTTATAGTTAAAAAATAATATTTTAAAGATATTAGAGAAAAAAATTGTATAAAAAAATTAATCACTACTAGAAAAAGGGGTATATGACACAGAACTTTTTGCGACAACATATGTTGGCGTCGCAAAAAACTACTTTTTGCAACGGTTAATATTTTGTCAACAATGGTCACTTATTGCAATGGTAATTTTTGTCTCAAAAAGGAGGAAGCATATGTTCAATGGTTTTTGCAATAGCAAACCTATGGCTGTCACGAAAGGCTCATTTTTTGTGACGGTTCTTCTCTCTTTCTTTCTTTTCTTTTTTTTTTTTTTTTTTTTTTTTTTTTTTTTTTTTTTTTTTTTGCGATGGGCATCATTGTGCCGTCACTAATGGCCACAAAAATACCCAAAATTCCCAAATTCTCAAACACATGGTGCCTCTGATATTTTCGTTTCCCGCCCGTCCCCCTTCTCTCTCGCTCTCTCTCTTTATCTCCATCTTTCATCTACGAGTTCACTCCCGCTGGCATCAGTTTGTTGATCCACCTTTACCAAGCTGACATCTCCGCCCACTCTCTCTCGATCTCACCATCAATCTCAGTCAGTACATGGATATCACCTCTCTCAAAGCTTTAGGAGTCTTCAACGTTCAATCGGTACCTTTCAAGGTATAGCAGATCCAAAATTTGTATATTTATTTGCAGTTTGCAATCATCTGTTTTCATTTCTCTTTTACTTCCTTGGAAAACCCTAGAGTTTGAAGGTAATGACTCTCTCTCTTTCTGTCAATTCTGATTTAAGAATTTTGCATTCGATATTTGTATCTACACAAATAATATAGACTATACACTTTCAACATGCCTTCTCCAAAACTAGTAAACCAACATTTGTTCCCATAACCCAATTCAATAAACCTTTCCTTTACAATAATAATAATAATTGCAAAGAGAATGAGAGTTGTAATCTTCAAAGCTGCTGCCTTGGGGTCTCCGTCGTTGATTCTATTTCGGGGGAATCGTTGTCCACCCATCAGGTGCTCGACATAATGCCTCTTTCATATACATTTTTGTATAAGGATATGTGGTAGGGATTACGAAAAACTCTTCCAAAAGGGTGGTCAAATTAAATGACTTGCATAACCTATTTTTCTGTTTGTTTTGAAACGTATTAGGCTTCTCAAAATTCTAAGCCACAAGAATAACCTATTGGCAGTAACTTTTTGTTTCTTGTTCTCCTTTTCGAGTGTAAGAATGCACTTCAGTTGCAGTTTTTAGATTGAATTCTGTAATGTTTGTATATGAATAAAAATTCTGGAGAGGAAATTTTAATGACTAAAAAAAAATGGGAAATGAGTTGCTTCTGAAGAGCAATATGTCTGATTTATTTATATGTAAGAAAATCTTTTCTTTTCTTTTTTTCTTCCACACCCTTTCCTCCTCCCAATCCCAATCCAATAATTTCTTCCACACCCTATTTTAAAAGTTCCTAATAATTTGTCTTCTACATATTCTGTTCGATCTTATATCTATCACCTAGCATTTCTGATCTCCTATGACATTATGGACCACATTTCTAGTTTCTATTTCCCATTTCTTTTTTGATAATGACAACTTTTCTCAATTCAAAGTGGATGCTGACACTTAACCATTACCTCATTATGATTTGAAACATGTTATCTTCTGCCTTCTTGAATGCGCTTCTTCACTTTTCTGCATTTACTTCTTCTATTTGTAGCTAGTTTTCTGACGTAAGGCCATTTGCCTTTGATATCTATAGAGATGGGACAACAAATTTTGCAAATTGCTATCCTAGCTTTTTAGTCTCTGTGGGAGTTCTGTATAAAGGAAAGCCGGCTATTGGTGCTGTGGTATATAATCGCTTACCTTTATAGTCTCCAAAAAGAATTTGCATAATTCTGTAACTATCCATCGGATTGAAATTTGATATGTAAACTAATATGGTCATTGAAGTTGTCATACTAAATGATGGTTTCCCTGGTTGATGTGTTAATCAGAATATAAAACATAGTTGCATAGACCTTTTCATTTTCTATTTTATTGGCATTGAACTCAACTTAACTAATTTTGGAAGTAGTTCTTGTCCAATTATTTCTTCAAAGATCAAGAGTGAATGAGTTTCTCTGTTTCTAACTTGAAGGGATGACAATTGGTTTGTGTTTACGGTAGAATATGTTGGAGGCCCTGTGTTGGAACACACGCACATTTTCTGCAACTACTAGTAAGAAGGTTTTATCTAAGCAATTATATAACAAGCTCTTTTACATAACAAAATTGAAATATAAAGTTCTGACTTAATATTTGTTACTCTTTATTCTAGGTGGGGGTGCTTTTTGTAATGGGCAAAAGATTCAAGTGAGTCATACCGATAAGGTGAGTGGTCATGTTATATCTAGACTATAATGTTTCGTTCAATAGATGACCTTCAATAAGACCCTTTTTTTTGTTGGTGGTGGATGTGGAAGAGAGACTGGTTGAGGATGTGCCCAACAACACTCTCTGTTTTGTGGCATTTAGACTTGAGGAATTTTTCCATGAACTTTACGTACTTTCAGACCTTGTGATCAAACTCCATTATGGATTTCTGAGCACATTCTTTGTAAGTCCCTCTTATCAGTTCCTTCCCCAAGCTCAGTTTATATAAGGAAAAGGAACTGGTAAAATTAATCATGTTCCTTCTACTTTTGGAAACAGATCACATTGAAAAAAATTGTGTAAAAGGGTGGTGGTTTAGAGCTGAAAGCTAGAAATATTTTTTTTAGCTCACCTTTGTTCACTTGTTTTCTTAGGTGGAGCAATCACTTCTAGTTACTGGATTTGGGTATGAACATGACGATGCATGGGGTAATAACCATTTTCTTTCACTTGCTTTACTGATTACTTGCTTTACTTCTTACATCATAGATAGGGGTGGAAGATTTTGTGTTTCAAGTTTTTTAATCTGTCTCTTCATTTTGACATTTATATATGTAAGGCATGAGAAGGCTTGGTACTGCTGCAGTGGATATGTGCCATGTAGCTTTGGGAATTGTAGAAGCATATTGGGAATATCGTCTAAAACCAAGGGGATATGGCTGCTAGTGTTTTGGTAACATTAATCATTTTAAGAAATATTTCTAATTTTTCTTCTAGATATCAATGAAAGAACTATATATAAAACAACACTCAATTAGTACACATCAATGTGTGTTTGGGAGGAGAAAGGTTGAGTACACATCTAACCTTTGGCATAATGCACAAAGTGGTGGCCCCAAGACTTGAACCCATAACCTTAAGGTTATTACCCCAAGACTTCAAATCCTTCCGTGCCATTTTTCATTTTCTGTGTTTTACTACCTTTCTAATTTTACTCAGATTCCTTATGGGTGCACTGAGTCACAATTTTTACACTTGAATTAGGAATACTATGGTAACTGTTTTAGATGACAATGTTTTTCAAGAATGGATTGAAAATCTACTAACCTAAGTTGGCTGACCAATCGCCATTTTTATTTTCTTAAAACTCATCCTAGCATTCTATTTCACAGCCAAATATGGCAGCCAAGGCTGGATGATATTGCTCTCATCATTCTTAGGGCTAACTAACGGTTACCTCACCATCTGTGTCCTTACTTCTGCTCCAAAAGGTTATAAGGTTCGTTGATTTAGGGGTTGTTTAGTTTAGCTTATGGAGCTACTTAATAGTTTATTTTCTTTTTTTTTCTTTTTTTCTTTTTTTGAAAGTCTACTAGAGTGTTGATGCAGCTTTTGAGGCAAATATAGCTTAATACTTTTAACTTTTGTTTTCTAAACCGGTTGACACACTAAAAAGGTTAAACAGCACCGAATGTCAACAAAACTTGACACACACGACTAACTAGGAACAAATGACTTGTAAGAAGAGACAGGACTCAAAACCGATTCCTAGTTTTGAATCTAGAGCCTAATTTCTATTTGTGAAAACTTGTCCTTTAAAAACTTTTTTTCAGAACCAGTTGACATACTAAATTGGTCAAATGGCAGCAGATGTCAACAAAACTTAACACATACGACTAACTAGGCACAAATGACTTGTAGGAAAAGACGGGACTCGAAATCGATTCAAGATTTTGAATCTGGAGCTTAATTTCTATTTGTGAAAACTTGTCCTTTAGAAATTCTTTTTCGAAAAACAATTGGAGAAACTCTTGGCAAATACATTGTGTGGCGTTTGATTTATGTATATGTTACAATCTTATTTATTTATTTATTTTATGAAATAAATATCAAATGTTTTACATATTTTGTAAGCTTGAAATTAATTATATTATAAATATTTTTTTTTTTTTAGTTTCTTTTTGCAGATGCTACCCTTTTGAGTACATGATGATATCTTCGCATATCAGTATTGGAGTTTACTGTTGATACTAAAACAAGTTGTTAATATATATGTTTTTTTATTTGTATTGTCGATACTTTGGTTTTGTTTTAGATGCAAATTTAAGTTTTTGAATTATCAAAAAAAATTAGTATTGTTGGAGGATGTTTTATATATTTTTGTAAAAAATGTTTGGTCGACACTGTATCGCTACAGGGTATATAGATAATTATTCGTATATATGATTTTGTGAATGTGAATGTGAATGTGGATGTGTATTAATAATTTGTATAGGGAATGAATTAATAAAATATATATTTATTTTATGAAAAAAAAAATTGCGACAGCAATAAACCGTCGCTAATGGAATTATCATTTCCTTGCATTTTATTAACGACGGGTTAACCTGTCACATATATATATTAGTGTCATCTTTAGCGACGGTTTAAACTGTTGCAAATACATTATTGATTTAATTCTATTTTTTTGCGACGTTTAAGACCGTTGCTAATAATACTTTTCGCGACTTGAACTACCGTTTCTAAAAAAAAATTTGGTGACGGCATCCTAAACCGTCGCTAAAAGAGATTTTTTTTTCGTTTTTTTGTGTCAGGTTAAACCGTCGCAAAAACCATTGATTTCCTGTTGCTACAAAAAAGTGACGATTTGTAACCGTAGCAAATACTTTTTGCCTCGCCCCCTTCTGCCACCCCCATTTCCCATCGCTATTCCGTCCCAAAAGTCTTTTGCGACGGCATATGCACCTTTTGCGACGTTTATGACCATCGCAAAAGTTCCAATTTTTAGTAATGAATTATATTTTTCATCGTCAAAAATCAATTTAGAAATTTCCACCATGATGATGAGTTAGTTGTTGAGACAAAAGTACCAAGTTGTAGGCTTATAGAGTGGGTCTTGTAGTAAACGGTCAAAATAAATTTTATTTATCTATATATCTTCTTTGAATTGTTCATTGTTTTGATCAAAATGGAACATGTCACCAGTGTGTCATATATGACGACCTGGAAAAAAAAAATTTGTGGAATTTGTTTGGTTTGGTTTTACAATTATGATTTGAGTGTGAAATTGTATTTTGAATTTTAAATTTTTGAATCATGATTTGAAAAGAGAAAAATTATTTAATTATGGGTTTTGAAAAAAATTTTGGGATGATTTGTAATTTTTTTTATTGATTAATGTATAGAATGTGGGAGGAGAAAAGAGAGAGAAAAAGTGATTGATTGATTAAATAATAATAATAATAATAATAATAAATAAATAAAAAGAAAAGAGAGAAGTTTTGAAAGCAATTTTGAGTTGTATTTTAAAAATATGTTTGATTAACATGTTTTATTGAAATTATGATTTAAAAACATAGTTGAATTTTGAAAATTAAACCAAACGCTATCCTAAATTTTCAAAATTTTTGAAAAGGACAAAAAAAAAAAAAAAAAAAAGAGTTTTTACAAGTTTTCAAAATAAATTTTCAATCTCTCCTTCCTCTCCCTCCCACCACTTCCAGCTACCACCCGCCGGTGACCCTCCAACAAGCTCCAAACACCTTCCAACAACTCTCAAACTAACTCCAATAACTGTCACTGCCCGTGACCTCTCTGGCCACCACCATCAGTAACTCACTAAATAACTTTCTTTATTTCTATTTTTTGTTTATTTTTAAAATACTTGTATAAACAAAATAAGCATTTTGTTTTTGTTTTAAAAAAAAATTAACTTGTTTCCTATTTTGTAAACAACAAACAGGAAACTGTGGTGGGGTGACCCAAATTGGCTGTCAAAGGTCACGTGTGATGACCGCCTGATCATTGGAGCCTGCCAGAAGGTGGCCAGAGCTTGGAGCTTACCAAAGGGTCACCAATGGTTGGCTAGCGATGGCGGTAGGTTTGGTGCGGCAGTGGGTGGTGGGCTAGTGGGGGAGGAAGGAGAGAGTGAATCAATTCCATCTCTTTTTGTTCTTAAAAAAATCCATTTTTTTGAAAACAAAATTAGTGTATAAATAAGTTTTCATTTTCAATTTTTTTATATATAAAATTAAATAAAAACAAAAACATTAACAAACGAACCTAAATTGACACCCACAAAAAATATAGACACCTGAATTGCCAAAAAAACCATATTAACCATGCCCCCCCCCCCCTATTGGATCAGGTCGAAACTGTGTTTTGTTACAAAGCTGAAATGGTAACAACTGCTGACAAGAAGCTAACAAGCTTTCACATGAATATGTTGCACATTTTACAGCTTTCCAGTCACCAAAAAATTAAAAAGTAAATAAAAATAAAAATATTGGGGAACTAATTGAACTGATGGGTGATATTGGAAGGAATTCCTAAACCTTATGGCCCGAAAATGATTAATGTTGTTTAAATCATATCTGACAAAGATCTCGCAGTGACAAGATTCTCGTGCACTAGGGGAATGTCCTTATTATTGAAGTAGATTCTCTTTCATTGGTTTTCGTGGGGGAGATAACTTGGGCAGGTAGAATGTTCGGATTGGGAAAATACGATGAGGATCTGCGTAAGGATCATAACAATGGCCAGAAAACTTACACAAATTGTGAGTTCTTTCCATGAAGGCAGGCCTGAAAACCATTCAAAAACTTTGATACTTCCATAAATAAGGAGACAGGACCAACCAATCTTAACATGTTCGCACCAAAAATTAATAAATTGACGTAAATGAGATAAGTAAGGAAGCAGGAATAGAAAATGTGTATATATATATATGCATTTTGTGTGAAGCAGAAGAAGAGTATATCTTACAAACAAAGACTTTTTTGGTCAACAAAAGTCTTGACGATCTTTGTCACCAAAAGTGCCTGCAACAAGCTAATGCTCCAATAAAGCACCCTGTAAAAACTTTACACTTCTAAGAAGTGGGTTGGCTTTTTGGCTATTTTAGCCTGAGGCTAAAAAGTCTCGTTTTAGAAGAGTTTTTTGGTTTTTTTGACTTTTTGTAAAAGAAAGAATGTAATGATTATGAATAGGATGTGATATTTTGTCTTATTGAGCTAAAAAGCCTATTTTGTGGCTAAAATAGCCCCAACCTTTCTTCCCAAACGAAGCCTAAGTGTCTGATTCATCATTCCCACATCTTGGATAAGGGGACATGGAAAAATATTCATATTTCTTAATATAATTCTTTTATTTTCTAGGATAAAATGATGTTCATGAGGAGTCAGAGCATTTTGTACATACAGGAGTTGTATGCATATTTTCATGGTAAAGTACTAAAATTATGTAATATGATTGCTAAGTGAATGTCCAACTACACTACATGTGTCAGATATATCAAATTCCCTTATTCAAGTGTCGAGTGTCTAAATACTTCATACAGAATCCATATAACATAGACTCCAACTATCCCCCAGTCATGGAAAAACAATTCCTTTCATTCGAACAAAATGGAAATTTTTCTTTTACTTTTTTTTTTTTTTTTTTTTGCTCCCAAAACATGAAAAGCATCTTATACTCATTTTTCTAGTATTATACTTCCAATTCTACCCCCAAATTAATTGATAGAAACAAACCAAGCAACACAACTGCTGTCATATCTATCTTGGCCATGAAATAAAGTACTTCACCATCCTCATCCACTACCTTGCTCACAAACATATCTCTACACCACTGTGCCATGCCACTGTTTGTTTCTGGCAATTCGTTCATCAAATGTCGCTTGATGTGCACGCGTAACTGCAACAGCAGGGACACGTTAGCATGTACTATAAATCAAAATTCATCATAAACAAAATTTCAATTTTGACGATAGTCTAATCTAAGCTAATCTATTATATTCAGTCTAGGATTACTGATATATTGTTGCTTTACCACAGAAGATTGCCCCCTGAACATTCTCAACATTGTTGGCCAAGGCTCATTTTTAGGAATAGCCACTGTAACATCATAAATTGCTGGAACGAAAGATCGCATATTATTTACTGCTGAAACAAAACCCTGAGAGCAACACAAGAAAAAACAATTATACAATAACATATAATCAATTGAAACCAAATATTTACAAAATTGTGTCTGTAAGCTTCACATTTCTAATAGATTTATAACAAATTGTTGAGTCGTGATCAGATACCCTCAAGACACTACAAGAAAATGCAGAAATGGCGACTAAAAAAATTATTTTCGTCGCTGAAAGTGCCATTTTCGGCGACTAAAATGGAATTAGTAGCCAAAAGTAAAGACTTTTGGCGACTAAAACAATTTAGTAGCCAAATGTATAGTTATTGGCGACTAAAAATCAATTTAGTCGCCAATTATATGGGTTTTACCGACTAAAGGTTTTTTAGTAGCCAAAAGTGACGGTTTTTGGCGACTAAAATAATTTAGCAGCCAAAAGTATAGGTTTTGGCGACTAAAAAACAGTTTAGTCGCCGATTATACATGTTTTGGCGACTAAAAACAGTTTGGTCGCTGAAAGTGAAGCTTTTTTGCTACTAAAAAAAAATTAGTAGCTAAAAACAGGCAATTGGCGACTAAAATTCAGTTTAGTAGCCAAAAGGGGACATTTTTGGCGACTAAAAACAGGTTTAGTCGCCAAAACTGTTTATTTTTAGGCAGAACTTATTTTTTTAGCTACTAAAAAATAATTAGTAGCCCAAAATTACAGAATTGGCGACTAAATTATTTAGCTGCCAAAAGTGGCCTCAATTTTTTTTTTAGTAAATAATTTATTTTTTACATAAATTATATTGAATAAAAATAATTATATTTATATATATAGTTTTATATTAACACGGGTCAATATACTATATAAATAATATATATTGCATATATATTCATGTGGTGTTGTAGTGGCATAGTGGAGGGAGTGTGTTGCTAAAGGTTTAGAATGTGAGACAGGTTGGTGGTTCGAATCTTAGAAAAAACAAAAAAGTTGGTTTTTTTTTTTTTTTTTCACGGAAGCACCTTTGGCGACTAAAATTATTAGTCGCCAAAAGTCTTTATTTTGGCGACTAAAGGATTAGCCGCTAAATGTATGATTTTCAAAAGTGTAAATCACTATTGGTGACTAAAACTTTGGTCGCTAAAGACCTGTTTTTTGCCGACTAAAAAAGTTTTCGTCGCCAATACTTCCGGCGACCATGTATTCGCGACAAAAGCGGCGACTAAAAATTTTAGTTGGGGAAACTAAAAAGTCGACTTTTGGCGGCTAAAAATTTAGTCGCCAAAGGTGATTTTTCTTGTAGTGAGATGACAAAACAAAAGATTGACTCTCATTGAAATTTTGAAAAAAGCGCATTTGATTGGTTCCAATTTGGAAAAATATCACAGTTCACGGAAACAGCCTCTCAAAAAATAGGGATATAAGGTTGCATATATTTTGCCCTCTCCAAACCCCACTAAAGCCTCGTGCAATGGGTCACAGTTTTTTTTTTTTTTTTTTTACACTTCTGGTGCTTGTAGATTGCCACAAATTGAAAAATATAATCCAACAGGAAAAAGATTCTTAGAAATAGAAAATAGAATGCACCAAAAACCCAAGAAAAAATTAATTGAAAATAGGAAAAATCATATTTTGGACATATAAAGCAAGTTTGAATTCGATATAATAACAGTAATGATAGAGACCCCTACAAAATACAATACCCACAACCCCTAAAATGATCTGAATTATTTATGTCACTGTTAGAGATAGAAAGAAAAAAATTCAAACACATCCATGGTCAATACATCAGTGGGAGTCGTGGAAATCCTCCTTTGTGGAGATCCCAAACATTTTCCACATAATAATATGAAAAAAAAAAAAAAAAAAAAACCTTGGTACGAGGAACCAAAACATTCCTAGGAATGGGCAACCCAGCTGAAGCAGCATATTCCTGAGCTGCTAAAAGCTTTTCCTGTGTAAAACGAGTTCCTTCCACAAAAAGAGCCAACCAAAATGGCCGAGGGAAGTCCTTTAGATTTGAAAACCTGACTGCAGCATAGAATAATCTGAGCGGTGTAAACACATTAACAAAGATTACCCATTTACCAAATGCAAATACTAACAATTGCATTTCAGATTACCTTCAATGTTTCCACATCCTCGGACCAGCTTCTTTCCAAGAAGACATAATTGGAAAACCCCACCTTATTTCCTGCTAGGGGTGCTCATGGTTCGGTTGCGGCCTAGGAATTTCTAATCTGCCATCCGTCCAAAATTAGGCTGATTGGAGAAAATTAATCCACAGCCATCCGTCAAATTGGCAGATGTGAATTGAGCAGATTGTCAAATGGATGCGAATCGGTTTGGTGGTTTACATTCTACATATTTTCAACATAATAAAACCTGTCGACGTAAATTTTTTATTTTTTATTTATAACAATCCAATCTATCTTATTAATAATGACTACAAATATGGATAATAATCTAACAAATCTCTATCTTAGCAATGACTGCGAAAACCCAAAAGAGATTACCGGGCAATAGTTTGAGAGAAGGTGTCCAAATTCCAAAAAGTATATACATACATACCCAAGTGTGTATATATATATATATCTATATTTGTGTATAGATTAAAAAAGAAAAATAAATAAATAAAAAGTAATAGAATAGTAGGTGAGTTTTTTAAAAATAGAATTTGGTTGGCGTGCTCGCAGTTTGGTTGCGACCTGGGAACCTCCAATCCGTTATCCATCCAAAATTAGACGGATTGGAGAAAGCAATCAGTATCCATCTGCTTGTCATCACGCATCTATCCAAAATGTAGCGAATCGATTCGATTTGATCAGTTTAGACAAATTGATATATCCGCCGAGCACCCTTACTTCCTGCTCATCCGGACGAAGAAAATCAAGAATGTAGGATAGAGCAGAGTGAGGAAAAATTACCATTTTCGACACATACCCATACTTGACAAATTTATTCATATCATGTAACACATAGAATCACATATGACCAAAGGTTTAAAATGTTAACTAAATAATGATTGGTAATTATTTAGTAGTCCTCAATTACTCATATAACATTATTTATATAGTATTACAAACCAATCATGTAGCAGATTATTTCACTAATGGTATATGCTGACTCATTTTTATGAAATAGTTCAGACATAAAAAAAAACTTCGGCACCGTTTGGGATGAAGTTTTTTTAGTTAAAATAGTCAAAAAGTTTCAAAACACTTAATCACATCACTTTCTCTATTTTTTTTGCATATTTTTTTGTAATAAAAAGTTAAAAAATTAATTAATATAGTCAATTTCCAAACAAGTTCTAAATATATATAGTGATTTTTTTATTAATAAGAAAATATTACGTAAATAGTGACCCATGATATTCAATAGTATCAAATAATTTCCAAGAAGGGTATCATGGCATATTGAAAACCAACAAGGCAGATCAAGCCTAACTTGCATTAAATTGATCCTAAAGTGATGGATGGTTGATCCATTAATGAACATGCTAGGTCACTTTAGATTGATCCATTACCTCAGTTGCTAGATGGATGGTTGGCAAAGATTTATGTGATCTAAGATTCATGTATCTTTTTAAACATAAGGGAGACAAGTAAATTTTAATGGTGAAATTTAAAATTAGGTATCACACATATTAATTAGTGAAAGAAAAATGCTTCCTACCCTCATTGGGGGTCGACCCCCAGTGAGGTGTCACTCCGGGATTAGACCCAAAAAAAAAAAAAAATTCTTTTTTTTTTTTTTTTTTTTTGAATTTCAGCCAGTGGGGCACGCCATCTCACTGGGGGTGCGACCCCCACTGGGGGTATGCAGCATAATTCTTAGTGAAAACGGAAGTTATATTGCAGAATAATAAAATTTGAATTTAGATATCACATCTAGCTAGAGTGGCAAGATGAGAATATTATGCAATAATACAATTCCTCCGAGTTAGAGCGATTTATTTATTTAAAAAAAATAAATAAATAAATAACACACATCATCAATAAGCCAATCCTGCCTCTCTTGGCTTCAACTTATAAGGTGGTTTGGTTTTTTGTCTTATTTTTGTTTTTGTTTTTTTGTAAAATTTAAAATTTAATTTTTGTTTTTCATCTTCTTTTTTTTTTTTTACCAAATTAAAATTTAAAATTTGTTTTTTTAAAAAACAGATTTTGAAACTCCATTCATTGACTGGTTTCAGAATTTCAAGACTTATTCCTTATTTAAAACTTTCTATAATGTTTTCATTTTACCTTTCTAGATTTTCACTTTCCTATCATCATTATTTATAACATTTTTCCCCTTTATTTGCCTTTTCTTTTTGGTAATTACTATGATTATCAATATAGTTTATTAAAAAAATACTGATAACATCCATGTGATATTTGAAATTACACTATCATTATTTATTATTCAAAATAATGATAGGGTAAAATGCACATTACACAATTGCATTTATTTGTAATGTCATTTTGAAGCAATCTAATTCATATGTTTGGATTTTGAATTTGTGATGTGAAAAAATTATGATAAAAAATGAAGACAAAGTATAAAGATTTTGTTTTATTGAATTAGAAAAATAAAAGGAAAAAAAATATGTATTAGTTAATAAATATTTATTATTGTAGTCATCCAAAAAGTTGACTGAGCTCGATTGAAGTGCTACTCATGAGTTGAATCTTTTTAGAAAAACTTAGGTTAATAATTAATAATTAGATAAACCCGATAATGGACCTACTTTAGTCATAGGGCAAGACTTGGTGAATAAGGTTGCTTTTTTGTAACGTCATCAAATTTCTATTTTTTGGGATTACCATAGATATTTCTTAAAAAGGTCTATATTATAGGGTATTTGCGCCATAAGTTTAATTTCAATTTTTGTAAGGTAATAGTCTCCAGCTTTCTTCTGGGTTAAAAGAACAAAATAATTTGAAATATCATATTATACTGAATAATTTTTAGTGGTTCTCTATTAAGACCTCATGTTGGATTCCGATCAAACTTGGCCCTACTGAGGGTAGTCGATGAGCTCCACTAGTATTTTGGTGGTGGGTCCCTTCTTATGAATTAAATTAAATCAAACTGGCAACCAGTTTTCCTGGGGCCTAGGTTCACACATGCCGTAACGACATCTCAAAGTTTTTTTTTTTTTTTTTTTTTTTTCTAGTTCAAAAAAAAAAACATTTGTCTACATGTTGATTGTCCATATTTTAACATCACATATTTATCCGTGTGTCATCTATTTGTCTATATATCACCTATTTGTCTACCTAATTTGTTTACCTATCCATAATATCATTCCCGCCACCTGCCACCAACCACTTTCCAGCATGGACAAATTTTTCAGCAATTGCTGACAATGATTTGGTGTCAAGTTCAAAACAATAATTTTTGTATTTTCATCAAACAATTTCATTAATCATGCCTTTATAACTAACGAGGTTAGTTCGATTGGCCAAAACTCTTGTACCTCACTAAAAGTAGAGGTATAAATTGGGCTTGGCCCGGCCTACTCAAGCCCAAGCTCGGGCCGGCCCATGTCAGGCTGCCTAGGCTCCTGACAAAATTTGGATTGGGCCATGGGCTAGAAAATTAGGTCCAAGCCCATGGGGTATTCGAGCTTGGGACGGGTTTAAACATTTTTTTTAAATTGTTTTATATTTTTTCAAAATTTTATTCTTTTCTACTAAAAATGACACTGGACCATGGCACGGGTTGAGCCTCGGATCAGGCTTTAAGTGGGCTTTTGAGCAAGCCAATGGGTCAGGCTTCAAAATGACAGTCCAAGCCCAGGTCTAGGGTCTTAGACTGGGCTCGGGCCTGGGCCTAACCGTGCCGAGCCCACCTTGGACTGCAGGCGGGCTTCAGACCGCTCACAAGCTACAAACCATTTTTACACCCCTAACTAGGAGGTCAGTGGTTCAAATGCCCCACCCACATGTGGTTCTTATTTCTTGTCTATTAATTAAGATTTTCTCTCCCACTTTAGGAGTAGTTTTGCAAGTATTTGATCTTCATTATTATGATGAGTGGTACTGCACAAATTAATATACTAATTAGTGTATCAAAACTAGTTACGACCTTATTATTGATTCCACTCATTATACAAATTATAAATATCAAAAACATCTTAAATTATGCTACATCATCAATTGTTATACTAATTAGTAATTGGTGCATATAGTATTGCTCTATTATGATTGTAATATCCTATATGAATCAAATAATATATATATATATATATCATGTCTTTATCATCAAAACAAAAAAAATTATTAGATCTAATGACACACCCCAAAAAACATATTTTTTACCAATTTTTTTAAAATCTTAGAGTGGAAGAATTGGATTGTCACAGGGAGGGTTTTGGATGGTATGGGCTGGGTACCCCTTAGTCTATCAACGACCCAAGCTGTTTGGTTGGCCCATTGGAAGCCGTCCCCAAATCTAGATGGATTTTTTTCCATACATTTTTTTAATTTTTCTATCGTTTTATTGTATGTCCAAGTTTACTACTGCCACATTGATTTCCTTTGTTCCCCTTAAAAGTGAAAAAATACACAAAGTAAAATATAGGCCAAAGTTGAACTCATTATTGTATAGTATATGTCGGGGAAAAAAACAAAAAAGAAGCTAATTTTATGTTAATTTTCATCTAGGTTTTGAACATAAAGAGATCGTTATCGTGCCGATTCATTAGACAAGTGTTAAATATTGGATCAACTCTCTTTCTCTATACTTATCTTTCATATTAATAATTTTTTTGCGTTAAAAAATATTGCCACAAATCATTGTATAACAAGAATCCAATTAATGATACTTGCTGTCATTTTTATTTTTTTTTATTTTATTTTTATTTTTTTATTTTTATTTTTTTTATGACATTCGAAACCCAAAATTACTGGAAAAATGATGATGTAGAAAACAATAATATGGAAAAGATACAATTCTTGTTCAAAAATATTATTTTTATAAAAAAAAATTATACATAATTTATGTTCCAATAACATGGCAATATCATTTTTATCATTTTATAATAAATTTCAAAATGTGATCTTATGAATTATTTAGTCTTTTATTTTTTCTTATGAACTCAAAGGTCCCATTAGAGTGAAAATTACATAAAAAGGTAGTTACTTACACGTTTGAGTTTAATTTTTTAGGAATAAAAGTGAGTTTATCAAAATGTAAAATTCATGTTTGGGCAATTTACACTATGTAAGTTTTTGATTTTCTCTCATTCTAGAACAAAGCTCACATTACGAACAAAAACTTAACACTCTAATGTAACACTGTAATAACGTAACACTTCAATGTAACATACTAAAAAACTCATTGATGTGTTTTTCTCAAACGTATCAACGTAACACTAAAAAAACCTCTTTGGTATAATTTTTTCAAACGTAACATTGTAATGTAACACAATAAATAAATAAATAAATAAAAATCATTAGTATACTTGTCTCAAATGTAACACTCCAACCAATGTAATTTCAAACGTAACACTCCAATATAACACACAAAAACACTAGAAAAATCTTCTTAGTGTACTTTTTCCAAACATAACACTCACAGTTTGAAATTATACGTTTGTCCAAAACTACTAAGGAATATCTACTCCTTTTGGAATGGTTTGAAGAATTTCATTTTTTTTTTTTTTTTTAGTGTTACATTGAAATATTACGTTTAGAAAAAGTAAACTAAGAAATTTTTTTTTTTTTTTTTTAAATATTGGAGCGTTACGTTTGGGAAAAATACATCAAAGAATTTTTTTTTGTGTGTTACACTAAGGAATTTTTTTAAAGTGTTATATTTAGGTGGCGACTCTATATCTAACAAAGCAATCCATTTTTGGCAATTTGATTCAAAATCAATTTCTAAACGATTTGTCGGATTTTGACTCTTTAGTACTTATCAATTTCACATTACACTTGTGAGATTAAATTCAGAACTACGGGAATCCGAACTGTAGGGCTTTCTTTCAAACCTTTCAAAAAGGAGGGCGAAAAGTCGAGCTACAATCTCCCATCCCCGAATGGAAATACAACCCACACTGCTAATTGATTTCCTACTCAAGGCGTCGGCCACAACGTTGGTCTTTCCCGGATGATAATGCAACTCAAAATCATAATCATCTATCAATTCCATCCACCTCCTCTATCTCAAATTCAAGTATTTTTGTGTGAACAGATACTTTAGACTCTTGTGATCAGAAAACATCTCAAATCTCTCACCATATAGATAGTACCTTCAAATCTTTAAGGCAAATATCACCGCTACTAATTCTAGATCATGAGTAGGGTAGTTCCTCTCGTGTGTTTTCAACTGCCGCGAGCCATAAGCTACTACCTTCCCCTCTTGCATCAAAACACAACCCAAACATTCTCGTGAGGCATCACAATATACTGAATAACCCAAACCCCTCTCTGGAATAATTAATACTAGAGCAGTGGTAAGTCTAACTTTAAGTTCCTGGAACAACTTCTCACAAGTCTCATCCCACACAAACTTGATTCCCTTCCTTGTCAGCCTAGTTAAAGGTGAAGCTAGTCTAGAGAAATCCTTCACAAACCTCCGATAATGCCCGGCCAACTCCAGAAAACTACAAATCTCAAAAGCATTCTTAGATTGTGCCCAATCTTGTACTACCTCTATCTTGGATGAGTCTACAGTCACCCCTTCCTCGGATACCACATGGCCTAAGAACTTAACTTCCCACAGCCAGAATTCACATTTTCCAAACTTAGCATACAGCTTATGGGCTCTAAGCAACTCAAGCACTACTCGTAAGTGTTCCTCATGTTCCTCCTCGGAGGTTGAGTAAATCAAGATATCGTCCATGAAGACAACTACAAAACAGTCTAGGAACTCACAGAAGATCCGGTTCATCAAGTCCATAAATATAGCCGGTGCATTAGTTAGCCCAAAAGGCATCACTAAAAAATCATAATGGCCATACCGCGTACCAAATGCTGTCTTTGGGATATCCTCCTCCCTTACCCTCAACTGATGGTAACCTGACCTCAAGTCTATTTTAGAAAAACAACAAGACCCTTTCAACTGATCAAACAGATCATCTATATGAGGCATTGGCTACTTGTTCTTAACCGTTACCCGGTTCAACTTTTGATAATCGATACAAGTCGCAAGGCTCCATCTTTCTTTTTAGCAAAAAGGGCCAGCGTTCCCCAATGTGATGTACTAGAGCGGATGAAACCCTTATCTAACAATTCCTGGAGTTGAATCTTCAACTCACTCAACTCAGCAGGTGCAAACCGATACGGAGCCATAAAAATCAGTGTTGTGCCAGGCACTAAGTCAATAGAGAACTCAATCTCTCGGTGGGGTGGTAAACTAGTAAGATTAGTGGGAAAGACATCCGAATATTCACAAACCACCCGAGGCAACTCAACCCGAACTTCATCACACTCACTACTCAAGAAGTTAGCAAGGTGACAACTAAGCTCACTCTGCCCACGCGGATCGTACACCAGTGATAAGACTCTATCCACCAGGTCCCCCAAGAAACAGAAGCAGTCACCGCTCAAGATACATACAGTAACCCTCTAACGGTAACAATCAATATAACAGCTCGATATGACTATAACCAGTCCATACCCAAAATAACATCAAAACTAGACATGTCAAGCAATATAAATGCAAAAGGTAATCGACGACCAGCAACCTCGATGTCACAACCCTGACACCCATGTTTCAGAATAACTTCACCACCAATAAGTGACTCTACACAAATAGGAGATGCTAACTGCGCTAACTCCAACCCCAAAACTGATGCAAATGCAGACGAGATAAAAGAATGGGATACACCCGTATCAATCAACACATTAGCAACTGAATTGCAAAACAAAAAGGTGTCTGTCACTACCGAAGGCGCTAGTACAAGATTTGGTGCGATAACAGCATACACACACCCTGTTGGCCTCGCTCTACCTGCTCACCCCTTAGAGCATATGCCTGCTATACGGATTGAGCCGAAGAGGCTCCCTGATTGGCCCTCGAGACCTATGCTGGCTGATGACTCTGTGTCTGCCTCGAACCAAACACACCAGACATGCCACCCAACTGTGGGCAAAACCTCTTCAAGTGTCCCGTCTATCCACACTGATAACAAGTGAGCGGCCGACCTTTCCCTTGACCTTGGCCCTGAGAATGAGCCATAGACAACGTTGCTCGCTACCCCTCCTCCTCTCTGTAGGCAAGTTGGAGACTTGTGTCCCAACTGACCACACTTAAAACAAGTAAAATCTCCCTAGCCACCCTTACCAGAACCTGAGCTCGGCACTGGGAAAGTGGACCTCGATTGAGCTCCTTGGGACTACTGGGGATTAGAACCCCTCTGCCTCTTACCGTTCCCCTGACTGTCCTGACTCTTCTTTAAGCCCCTCATTCTCTCCTCCTTTGCATGCATGATAGTCTCAAGATGGGCTACAGCCTCCACAAGGCGCCTATAATCTCTAATCATGGATCCAGCCACTCTAAACATGAGCCCAATCCTTAACCGCTTCTCGAACTCCAGACAATAGCGTTCCTCGATCGCCACTAATTCCGGTGCAAACCTTGACAAACTGGTGAATATGGCCTCAAACTCGGCCACCAGCGTGTTCAATTACACCAACTTGGAGAATTGATCCCTCAACTTCTCCCTTACTGTAGTAGGTAAGTACTTGTCTTGGAAGGCATCGACAAAAGCCTCCCATGTTCCTTTAATGCGCCCTCGCGCATACTTCCACCACTGACCCGTGTCTCCTTTCAGCTGGAAGGACGCCAATGTCACTCTCAAACCCCTGTCTTTGATGCCGAGCATCTCAAACGTCTTCACTATCTGTTCTACCCACTCATTAGCCTTCAGTGGCTCCTTGGGATCACCCAAAAACTTGTCCAGATTTGACCGAAAGAACTCTCTCTTCGGGAAAGACGACCCTACTTTAGTTACTTGGGCCTGGACTTGATTCTCAGCCCTAAGAATATCCATGGACTTCCATAATATTCCGTCCATTTTGCGGGCTAAGGCGCCCATGGCCTGTTGACCTACTGGCTCAGCCACGTTGGCCTGACCAACCCCTTCCTCTTGTGCCGGAATTTCATCCGATATAGGCATCTCATGCCTTCTAAGCCTACCACGCCTACCACCACCACGTCCCGACATCCTAATAAAGGTGACAAAAAAGATTAGTACATTCATAAATGTGCCAAAGCTAGCTCACTCGCGTCCTAATACGTTGGACAATAGTAATTCACCCCACATAAGCACGTAATCACCTAAACACGTACAAATTTCCTTCCTAGATAATGACCGTCTCGCGGCGTTGCTAGAGTTCCAATTAGAAGCAGTAGTGATCAAGTGCTCTTCTAATAGGACTTCCAAAAACCCGTAGACCCAATCAATATCCTAGGAACTAAATCCCATACCCATATAATCATATAAGCATGTTATCACATAAGTACACAATGCATACAAATGTCTCAATCAAGCGAGACAAACCCATTGTGGTACTAACCACTTCCCACGTACCCAAAGTATTCAAACCCGGTATGCTCTGATACCAAGTTGTAATGCCCTCAAAATACTCAATAAATACAACCCAAAACATATATTAATAACTGCATAAATTAGAGTAAATAGTCCACTCATTACATAAATTTGATGTTACAAAAGAGTTTATGTAGATAAATGCCGATTGGCTTACACCTTTCCAAGCCTTGACTTGGTTGCAACAAAAGAGAGACTAACTCATACAAATTAAGCCCTCGGCTCTACAAAAAATATACAATTAAAAAATAAAAATAAAAAAAGACATTCTTGCTCCCAAATGACCCTCAAAGCTATTGCCTTGGCGGAGACATGTCACCAACACCTGAAAATAGTTTTCTCAAATAGGATGAGTTACAGCCCAGTAGGAATCATCTAATACAATATATGAGGTTTAGCAGAGATATAAGTACCAAGTGCGTATACAATGTCTATGGTAAAATTTTCACAATTTCGTATACTCATAAGATATCGAATTTTAATCTTAAATCACTCTCTTTCGATTCATATTCAGTTCACTTATCTTTCTCAATTCATGAGTCAATTTCATTATCTCTCAACAACCAAACTAAGACAACAACTCAATGGTTTTTCAATCATACAATACCCACATGTAAACACTTCAAATTGCTATTTTATGGATATCTCGTCTGCGGGATCGGCACCCATATATGAATTTCGAGACTTTCACCCAAGACACTCCGGCCAACTTAATTATAATGGAGTTCATCCCCTTTCTCCTCCCAAACAGTGGAGTACATCCCCTTTCCACTCCCAAACAATCATACATATACAATGTATTTAAACACATAATCATACATAGAGTACATCCGCTTTTCCACTCCCAAACAATCATACATATACAATGTATTTAAACACATAATCATACATAGAGTACATCTCATTTTTCACTCCTAAATAATCATACATACGTAATGTATATAAATATAGTCATATTCAATGACAACCAACAAGAGATTAATTTCAATTCACCTAATCCACATGCAATTTCTACAACAATCATAACTATCCTCCACCGATAGCCCAATACAGATATTTCTAAACAGATATACAATCTCAAGACAGATAATTTATCCAAAATTTCCAAAGATGTGAAGTATTACATACTTAATTCCACCATTTATTTTAATACTCACTCAATTTCATGTTTATCACACCAATTGCAATTATTTATACAAAATAATCATGATAGTCATTTTAGGGCAAAAATGTCCCTTTTTAAAATATCAATCCCAAATGCCAAAATCAACCATTTTGACACAACATAACTTTATTTTCAAACCCCATGTTCATTCATTTCACTTTTCCCAAAAACCCCTCTTTTCAATTCATACCCAAACCCTAGGTTTGTTCAAACTACTCCCAAATCCCACCATTGTTACACAATAACAAATAACTAAACTAAAAACCATATGAGAGTGTAGAAAAATCCCTACCTTAAGCTAGAAGACCAAGCTAGGCAAAGGTAAAACTCCAACAATGTTGAAACCAACTTCCAATCGAATGAAAATGAAGATCTTGAGAAGCTCTACCTTTTTGTCAAAAGAGGTAGGGTGGAGAGATCACTAGATCTAGGTAGAAAAGTAGAGACAAGGTGAGTTTTAGAGAGAAAGGCTCTCAACTTTAGGGTTTAGGATGAAAAGATATGAAAAAATGATGTAAAAAGTCACCTTTGCGATCTGATATTGTAGACACCTCATTTTTGACCGACCTTAAGACTCAGACGTCATCGTTTGTGCACGCGATGATTGCGTATGTTTGTGCTTGTTTCGAGCGCCCGAAGGACTAGACTGAATGCCTTGTCCTTGAGCCTCTTAACACTTTGTGTTTTGGCCTTGGTTTCTGTGCCAACCCTTGTTACCTTTTATCTTGGGGAGGAGAGGGCCTTGCCGGCCACTTTTCTCCCTTGTAGGCCACTTAAAGTGGCCGGTCGGCCATTTAACTGGCTGGCAGCTACTTTTTCTCCTTTTTAGATATTTGTAGATATTTTGAGCCAACTGTGGCTCACTGAATTCATCCTCCATACACGTGTATGGAGGGATTGAGCAAGCCTTTTGGCTTGCATTGCCTATATAAGGGGAGTTTCCTCCACCTTGAGAGAGGTTCAGATATTTCTCAGAGCAAAAATCTTCCTCTCTCTAGAATTGTCACTCTCTCTCTCTATATTTGTGCTATATTGAGCCTGGAAGTGTTATTTCTTCACACTTTTGCACATAAACACTTACTCAAGCACCTTCACTTTGGAGCTGACGTCCATTGGAGCTTGTTTTGAGGACTTTGGATTGGTTTTGGTCCAAAAAGTGTGGCTGAAGTTGCTGTCTTGCCATTGTTCTTCAAGGGTAAGAGACTAGCCCCTTTTAAGCTTTGTTTTGCTTAAGTCTTTTATCACCTTTGCATGCTCTTTAAAGGCTGGTTTTAGCCTCTCAAAAACTCTGATTTTAAGGCTTTAAAGTGTTGGTTTGGACCTTGTGGGGTTAGGGGGGTGGTCCCTCTTTTTTGCTCTTTGGCTTGTCAGGCCTCTTGAGCCAACTCTCTAAGTTTTTTATTCTTCCCTTGCTTGGCCTTTTTACCACTGAAACTCAGGGGAATTTCAGTGGTAAAAAGTTGCTCTTGTGGTCCAAAATAGGAGGGGGTGGTCCCCCTCTCCTTTTGTCTTGCTTGTATGCCTTGTTGGCCTCATACTTGAGCATGCTCTTTTACTCTTTTATGACCTAGCTCAAGCTTGTTTTTGTGACTTGTTGGACCTGCCATAGCTCTATTTTTGGTTGGTTTGGTCTTTGGTTGCTTGCTTCTTACACTTGTAATTATCCTTGTATGCTTAATGCTTTGGTCCATTATTCTAGCATGTATTGGCTCCACTCTAGCATGTTTTTGGTCATTATTTAACATACCTTAACTCTGATTTTGGTTGGTGTAGTGACCTCTTGCTTGGTTTTTGTACTTGTAGTGCAATCCTCCTTGTTAGCCTAACATGCTTCATGCCTTATGCCTCTCATCCTAGCTTGTGTTGGCTCAATTTCAGCATGTTTTCACCATGATTTTAGCATGCCTCAGCTCTGTTTTGAATGGTCTTGGCCATGTGAGGCTTTCCTTTGTAGGGTTGTAGCGTAAGTGGCTTTGACTAGTTTTGAGTTTCAAAGTCTCTAACATGTTGTGTATGTGGTGATTGCATGCCTTAGCCTCATTTCTTACATAATTTCAGTGTGTACAGCATAGTCATACTCTCACATATGTCACTCTTTCAATGCTTTTGGAGAGTTATGCCTTATGCCTTGATCATGAGCTAGTTTGTATGCATGCTTCTCTAAGCTTTTGGGCTACCATTCCAGCATGTTTTTGGTCTTACTTTGCCATGTTACAACTCTGATTTTGGTTGGTGGGGTCACCTCTTGCTTGGTTTTGGTACTTGTAGTGTAATCCCACTCATTAGCCTTGCATGCTTAGTGTTTTGGCTTACCATTCTAGCTTGTTTTAGCTACACTCTATCATGTTCCTAGCACTGTTTTGACATGCTTTAAGACTGTTTTGAGTGATCTTGGTCCTTTGAGCATTGCTTAGTATAACTTTGGTGCAAGTGCCTTAGCTAGTCTTGAGTTTTGAACACCTTGGCATGCTTTATTTGAACTATTTGCATGATATGGTATCATTGGGCATGGTATTTCAGAATGCTATATACTTCTATCATGCACTTATATATATCGCTCTTCAATTGTGTTTGAGAGTTGACCCTTATGCCTATTTGATGAGCCATTACATGAGCATCATTATCTTGCCTTTCATGCCATCATTTCAGAGCATTTTGGCCATTATTTTGGCATGCATGAGGTCTGTTTGGGGCTGGTCTAGTCCATTGAGCATTGTATTGCATAGTCCTATTGTTGTGTACCTCACTAGCTTTCATGCTTAAGGACTCTAGCATGCCATACTTGTATTGTTTGCATGATATGTCATCATTTGGCATATGATTTCAGTGCTTATACCTTTGTCATGCTCTCATATATGTCACTCTTTCAATGTGTTTGAAAGTTAAGCTTTATGCCTTGCTTGTAAGCAAAGGAGTGAGCATGCATTTCTTGTCTTTTGTGCCTAAGTTTTGGTGTGTATTGGCCACTGTTTTGGAGCATCTTAGGTCTGTCCATATGTGGTTTGACCATTTGAAATTGATATTGCATACCTCATGTGTAATACACTTCACTAACTTTGATGCCTTAGCTTCTAAACATGCCATGCATGCATTGCTTAGCTGATAAAGTCTTGTACATGCCACTTTAGCATTGAAAGATAAGCATCTTGTTTGCATTGCATTGTGTTTGGATCAGACGTTAATCCAAACACAAGGAATGTGGCACGTTTCATACTCAAAGTGATGAAACGTGTTGCGCTTCTTGGTCGCCAACCCTCTTGATCATGCATGATAGAGGCGGAGGCTCTTATGTGTTGTTTGTGCATTCACTAATATTGTTCTAGCTTGGCTCTTTGGCCATCGTGCATTGAGATACGTGATTAGTGGCTTGAGAGCCAAGTACTACACTCCTTTGAGCTTGAGAAAGGAGAGTAGTTACACACATATTTCCTTGTAAATGCATTGTTGTGCCTTTGTTGATCTCTGTTGCAGCAAAGTTGAGGTTCTGGAAAAGGAAGTGGCCGGCCGGCCACTTACACTAGCCTACCGACCACTTGAAGTGGCCGGCCGACCAGTTGAGGTAGCCTACCGACCAGTTAAAGTGGCCGGCCGGCCACTTTAAGTAAAATTGTCCAGAGTGCTCCTGTTTTGAGGCAGATGCAACCTGAAAGTGTGTTCGATGTTCTGAGGTCACCGCATATGCAAACAGAGACAACTTATGACAAGGCAATGCATTTTCCGGGCGAAGCAAACCGAGCATGCATCTCTCCCTCTTCTCAAGGCCATTTTAACTGCTTTGTTTAGATAGTTAATTTACTGGTTTTGTAACTAATTAGTTAATGTGTTTAGCTAATTTAATTCATCTCTGTAATATTCTAATTAGCTTAGCATAGCTAGTTTCAATTCGGTTTGTAATAATTAATTAGCTAGATTAGTTAATTAGTTGATTTGTAATAAGTAGCTTAGCTTAGCTCTTATTCATTCGGACCCTCCGTCGAGAGGGCAAATGTTGTAATAAGTGTGCGTGTATGTGTGAATGTCTTCCAACCCCACGTCTTTCTCCCTTTTATTTACCCGCTTTCAGTGGTTAGATTAAGGCATATTTCAATTAGCATACTTATGCTTTGCATGCATGCATCATTCATTCGTATTGCATGCACCAGGCTTGGCACATCATTCAAACTGCATTGAATTTCATACTTACTTGAATACGTGTTTCAAAGCATATTATCGAGTGTTGCACTCATATGCTATCTTAGAATAGCCGAGCCTATTTAGCTGCATTTTGCATGCGTTGCATTACGCGTTGTTGACATAGTTAGGATCATGCATTGATTTCTAACTAGTTTTCTTTCTTTGGCTCGGAGTACACTGTAAGTGTTTATACTTTAGCATCTTGCATGTGTGTGAGTGTTGCCATGATAGCATGCTTGCCATGAGGCTATTTGCTTACTTGATAAACTGCATGAATGCCTATAAATGAAGGCTTCATTGCTTGAATTGGAACAATTCATCAAAATGTGCATTTTAAGCCCACCTTGTTTGGTGGCAAATCCGCGTTTTAGCCTACTTGCGAGTAGTATCTTCAAACCATTTTCAAAAAACAAACATGAGATGTTTTGTTCCAAATCGAGCGATTTAGTCTATACTTGTATGTTGTGTGCATCACATAGTCAGCTAGCTAATAAACCGGAATAAGAGCACATGTATTTTCAAAATAACATATCATGTTAGTAGAGGTCGATCCTTAGATCGGGCGAGCGGGGGTGCTCATTTCAAGACCTTCCCCTCTCGTACCCAAGTTCCCGAGCCGAGGCAACTTTGGTGATGACGGACACGTGGCCTTAGACACGAGTCAAGGTTTCCTAAATTTCCCAAAACAAAATATTTAGGTGGCGACTCTGTAATCTGGCAAAGCAGTCCATATTTGGCACTTCTTTGGTGATTTATCAGTCAAAATCGATTTTCCAAAACGATTTGCCGGATTTGGACTCTTTGGTGATTTATCAGTCTTACATTACACTTTGTGAGATTAGATTCAGAACCGTGATAGGAGTCCGAACTGTAGTAGCTATGAACCCAATTCGCGCCCTCGCGCACGGAGCGAGTTCGGGCGGTCTGCAGATATACGCGCAGTCCGCTTAAGTATAAGAGTTGATGCTCGAGCGTCAGACATAATAAGTTGTTCCACTTGAGTGCAAGAAATGACCCGCTCGAGCGCAGAATACACATCTCCAGTATTTTGCAAACGACAGACCAACCGCTCGAGCTCAAGAAAGAACGCTCGAGCATCCACCCGCTCGAGCGTAAGAAACGCCGCTCGAGCATGAAAAACACCCCTCCAACACATTTGTAGACATGCAAAGTACTGAGAGTTTGCAAATCCCGCTCGAGAGCAAGAATGGCCACTCGAGCGGAGGAGCAAAAATTTGGGCAACAAGGTTTGGGAAAAACAAGCAACCAACATGTTCCAAACGCAACCACAACAACCCAAAGGCCAATTTCAAAGAGATACAAGAGAAAAAAGAGGTAAACAACGATATGAAAGCATTAAACCCGAGTCCGGAATACCACAAGAGTCAGGTCAAAACTCGGATCGCTATAATACACTTACAGCATGCCTTCTCCAAAACTAGTAAACCAACATATGTTCCCATAACCCAATTCAATAAACCTTTACTTTACAATAATAATAATAATCGCAAAGAGAATGAGAGTTATAACATTCAAAGTTGCTACCTTGGGGTCTCTGTTGTTGATTCTGTTTCGGGGGAATCATTATCCACCCACCAAGTGCTCAACGAAATGCCTCTTTCAAATACATTTTTGTATAAGGATATGTGGTAGGGATTACGAAAAAATCTTCCAAAAGGGTGGTCAAATTAGATGACTTGCATAACCTATTTTTCTGTTCCTTTTGAAACTTATTAGGCTTCTCAAAATTGTAAGCGACAAGACTAACTTATTGGCAGTAACTTTTTGTTTCTTGTTCTCCTTTTCAAAGTGTAGGAATGCTCTTCAGTTGCAGTTTTTAGATTGAATTCTATAATCTTTGTATATGAATAAAAATTCTGGAGAGGAAATTTTAATGACTAAAAAAAATGGGAAATGAGCGATTTCTGAAGGGCGATATGTCTGATTGATTTATATGTAAGAAAATCTTTTCTTTTCTTTTTTGATTTCCTATGTCTGATTGATTTATATGTAAGAAAATCTCTTTTTTTATCGATCTTATATCTATGACCTAGCATTTCTGATTTCCTATGACATTATGGACCACATTTCTAGTTTCTATTTCCCATTTCTTTTTTTGATAATGATAACTTTTTCTCAATTCAAAGTGGATGCTGGCATTTAACTGTTACCTTATTATGATTGTTGATAATTCCTTCATATTGAAACATGTTATCTTCTACCTTCTTGAATGTGTTTCTTCACTTTTGTGCATTTACTTCCTATATTTGCAGCTAGTTTTCTAACGTAAGGCCATTTGCCTTTGATATCTATATAGATGGGACAACGAATTTCGGCATTGCTACCCTAGCTTTGTAGTCTCTGTAGGAGTTCTGTATAAAGGAAAGTCGACTGCTGGTGCTGTGGTATATAATCACTTACCTTTATAGTCTCCAAAAAGAGTTTGCATAATTCTATAACAATCCATCGGATTAAAATTTATTTGACTCATTGTTTTCAAGTGCATTCTAGCATCCTAGGCATTCCTAGGCCAAGATTAAGACATAATAATGAGGATAAAACTTAGAAACACATTAAGAATGAAATGGAATGAGTTAAGTATATTCCAAGCATGTGTTTGAATATGTATCTGCTATGTATTTGTGTAGGTCATGCGCCATAGACTATCTGAATCACCCACTTTCTCTATTTTGCTATCAGAGCCATCTGTGAGTAATAACTTCGTAAAGTTATGTTCAATGTTAAATATTTTCTAAACATTATGATGTGAAATGATCAGTTTTTTGAAATGCTATGTTTTGTATGAAGGAATGATTGTCCAAGTTTCTAAAATGTATTCGTGACATCCTTAGCATCATATGATATGCGTCCTTTTATGGGTCATCGAAATACCTCTATGGCCGTCTCTTTATCGGTCATCGGAAACGTCTCTATGCACGTAAGTCATCAGAATGCCTTATGGCTGTCCCTTTATAGGTCATCAGAATGCCTTCACGGTCGTCCCTTCATGGGTCGTCAGATTTGTTAACCCTAATGGATGTACCACGTACTATCATGTAAAATGTATGGACCTGGAATACGAATATGATTATGTATATGAAATCTAATTATGTACAAGACTATGTTTCTATTACGGATATCATCCATCAAAACCTATACGTTGTTATTATTCACAGGGCTTCCACTCACTATTTATATTATGTATGTAGGTGAGCAGACGCGTGACCAGGCCTAAGCTATTGCCTGGAGAGTTTTGGGTCAACCAGCCACCGTGCCTCCCGAGGAGGTTCCCGTTTGTAAAGTCAATTTTGTGATCCATGTTAAGGATGTTTTGTTATTTTGTTTTTGTCTACCTGTATGCTGAGCTAAGTCCCTTATGATGCTACCTGTATGGTGATATAAGACTTAAGGAAGTTTGACATCACTTATGCATGTATATATATATCTGTTTTGAAATTTTCTGTCCCATGTATGTCTACACAGCTCTATAGACATTATATTTGGTATATTTGCTTCCGCAGCCCCTCTACTATTATGATTTTCAAGTCAAAGGCCTTCAGTAATCTCAGGATTACTAGCCGGTTGCGACGCTAAACTTATAGGGGTGGGTTTGGGTCATGACACTAAGTTTGACATGAAAGATATAGGCCTTGCAGATGTTATTCTAGGTATTAAGATTATCATAATATCTAGTGGTATTGTACTTTCTCAGTCTCACTATGTTAAGAAAATATTTGAGAAATTTGGTAAATCAGATATAAGTGTGTCTAGGACACCGGTAGACGTGAGTCTACATTTAACAAAGAATAATGGTGAGAGTGCCTCTCAGCTAGAATATTCTTGGGTCATTGGAAGTTTGATGAATCTGATGAGTTGCACAAGGCCGAATATAGTCTACTCTGTTAGCAGGCTTAGTAGATACACTAGTAACCCAAATGCCACTCATTGGAGAGACATTATGTGGGTGTTAGGTTATCTACGCTACACCCGGGATTATGGGCTACATTATACTAGATACCTAACTGTACTAGAAGGGTATAGTGACGCTAACTGGATATCTGATATAAAGAACTCCAAATCCACTAGTGGTTATGTATTTACCCTCGGAGGGGCAGCCATGTCTTGGAAGTCTTCTAAGTAAAAGTGTATATCGAGATCAATGATGGAATTTGAGTTTATTGCTTTGGATAAAGTAACTGAAGAAGCTGAATGGCTTTGCCAATTCGTTGAGGATATTTCATGTTGGCCAAAACATGTGTCTGCTATCTATATTCATTATGATAGCCAATAGGTAATTGGACAGGCACAGAGTCATATGTATAATGGAAAGTCTAGACATATCTGTCATAGACATAATTCCATATGACAACTACTCTCTAATGGAATTGTCTCTCTAGACTATGTAAAATCTAAAGACAACATTGCGGAACCGCTAATCAAAGAATTAACTCAAGAGTTAGTAGAAACGTCGTCAAGAGAAATGGGGTTAAGCCTTTAGTAATGTTACCGGAACGGAAAACCCAACCTAGTTGATTGGAGATCCCAAGACCAAGGTTTAAAAGGACAACTTAATTTCGTGTAACGGGTGAGTCACTGAAGAGGTAAATCCTGTTGCCCATTCCTTTGTACAATGATACCCTGTGGGGGTAGAAGGTTAAGCTAATGTTTTTAATGACCAAAGTGATATGAATAGTCAACCATGGTCTAATGAGATACCTTATATAGGTCACCTATGTGAGTGCGAAATGGGGCCTCTTCTTTAAGAATTGGTAAGGCCGAATCCTTTAAAACCACTCGCCGAACCAGGCTAGTGTTCTAGGGCCATACCGGACACACCAGTGAGAACAAGAACAATGGTTGGGCTAACTCCTATGTGAGGTCTGTTGTCTCAGTTTACACAAACGGTAAAACAGTTCAAGACCTCACGTTCACTGGTCAGCCAATAAATCCAATAGGCTTTCACTACAAAAGGTTCAACCCCAACAGCTACCTTTTCTGATGTAAGGTTAGTCTGTTTACTCTCTTTCTGAGTCTTTGTTATAAACGTTGTCTGTTTTCTTTATTCGGTTAATTTTTATTCATGTGAAGGATTGTTGAAAAAAAATGGCTATTTGGTGACTTTAATGTGAAATTAAAGTAGGTCACAACCATTGGTTGAGGTGGGATTAAATGGGTTTAGATTCTTTGTAACAAGGTCTTTACACCACAAAAAGAATGACCAAAAACCATTAAGAATTGAATGAGAAATTATCTCACAAAAATGGCCTCATAAATGAGGTATTGGGAATTGTATGTAACTACCAATCCCACATTGATTGTAGAGGAAAACTTTGATGGGTATTTAAATCTCAAGATTATGAGAAGGGCATGAGCCATTTGGGGTATCCAAATTTTTCAAAGGTAGGCATGGACGCTTCAAGGATGGGCTTGGGCCAAGATTATAGTCCAAGTTAGTTATGGCAAAATTGCCACACGTGCACGCGCGCGCCGCCCGCCTGCCCGGACCAGACCGGGGTCGGGTCCGTGGTCCGTGGGTCTTGGATCTTGGGCTTGAGGCTTGAGGGAATGGGTTAGGTTTGGGCTGGGCTGGGCCGGATTGGTGGTCCAGCAACCTAATCCTTTTGGGCCAAGTCTACTGTAGAAATACACACTTGTGTATATAGAAAATATATATCCCATCAATTTTGGTCTATTACTCCAGCAGTTTTGCAGGAGTAATGGCCATTAGTGGCTAGCCTTCCTGGCTAGAGGCTCCTCCTCTCTCCCCCATGGTATATAAAAGGAAACCCATCTCCCATGGTTTTGGTACAAAAATTTTTCCTTCCAATCATATAGTCACTTTACTTCCTCCTATAATTTTCTTCTTTTGTTAAAAGAATGTTACCATTGTTGATTCGCCAAAACTAACAGAATGTGCTTCTGTGTTAGCCAGTCTAAACCATCTTATCTTGGGAGACAAAATTCGACATTCCTCCAAGACCCACGGTGAGACAGCTAATCTGTTTTAAGGACACTGTGATATCACACAGAATTTGATTTGATTTTTCGTCTTTCAATATATCATGTCATATGTATTTCTGTTTCATTTTCTATAATGTGATTTGTCAACTATGAACTTATTTTAATGTATCAAATATGAATCTATTTATCTTGTTTAATTACACAATTTGAGCAACACCTATAAGAAAGTTCAAGTCTGGGTTCTTCTCAAGAAAGAAATCTATAAATGAGGGGTACAATTTATGCTTCTTAACCCCATTACCTTCCTTTTCTCTTAATTTGCCGTTGCTGAGGCCATGCATTTACATTTTGAAATGCCGTGTGATTTCATTTTTCTTTTTTATAATTATTACTACTATTATTTTTTATTTAAAAAATTAATCAGTGTGTTTGGTTTAAGTTTTCTGAATTAAATTTTTTGAAAATTTAATTTTTTATTTTTTGTGTTTTTTTTGTTTTTAATGAATATTTTTAAAATTTTAAGCGTTTTTTTTTTATTTTTTCAGATGCATCTTATTAGATATATCTAAAAAGTAAAATATTTGTGAAAAAATATTTTAAAAAATTAATAAATATACAAAAATACAAAAAATATACTAAATTTTCATTTTTTTTTTTTTTTGGTATTTAGTGAATTTTTTAAAGATTTTTTTCAAAAAAATTATACTTTTTAGGTGTATTTATGTTAGGTATGTCTAAAAATTAAAAAAAATTGCTTAAAATACTAAAAAAAATTCAATAAAAATAAAAAAAATACAAAAAATAAGAAAGTAAAATTTTCTAAAGAGTGTTTTTAGAAAACTTAAACCAAGGCATAAAGAATTGGAGAAATGATTTAATTCACCAGAACCCCATTTCAAACAATACTTAGGTTTGTCACTGTTTACTTTAGCTCAGTGGACAATAATTTACTCTCTTCCTCAGTTCAGGGCCTTTAGAATGATGATTATGTCATTAAAAATCTGAGACCCACACACGTAACACCATGGCCTAATATATATTATTTGAAGCTTATACTAACTTAAAAGTTTAAATCTATAAGTGAACATCTAATATATTAAGACTCATTTCTTTTATTCTTTATTTGATGTAAGATTCAACTTTCACACATGCTTCAATATGTATTCCTATAAGAAATGATTTTTGGTACCATGTTATTACCGGCAATGCTACAGACCCCCAGCTGGGGGCACCCCCAGTGACCCCCCAGTGACAGGTGGCACGCTGTCACTGGTGGAAACCTAAAAGAAAAAAAAAATTATTTTTTTGCCCAATCAGGAGAGACCCCAGTGACCCCCACTGTGGGTCTAAGTCATTTTTCATGTTATTACTCTGTGAATAATTTCAGGAATGTTGAACTTTATGATTACTTTGATGTGTTTACACATCATATCATGGTAACGTGTGCACGCACTGCACTGCACTGCACGTGCATATATATTTTATTACGACTCATAGTTTTAGATTTGGATTTTTTATTCATCTTTTGTATAAATCTCATGATCCTTGTCATGACTCAAAATTTTCTTATTGATTGATCAACAATGATTCATTCCACTAAAAATACTACCATTAATAGCACTAATGTATTAAAAAAGTAAAAAAATATATATATATAACTCTAAGACCAAAACATCACATCATTACTGGTGAGACCCACTGCCACCTAATTAGTGGGAGCACTTTTTCCTTGATTGATTTTCTCTTATAATAATACGGGCGTGTAATTTGCCAGATGGAATATAAACGAGGTGACCGGCAAATGATTCTTTCGTGCAAACACCTCTGCCATGCTGATTGTGGCACCAGATGGCTTAGGGATGGTTTGAAATATTTTAAATAAGTGTATTTTTTGATTTTTTATTAAAAGAAAAAATGTGTAAAAAAGTAGAGAAAGTAATTAAAAAAAGTAGTGAAGATATATTGATAAATATTGATAGATATTGATTGATATGACCTAAATAAATATATGTATGTAAAAAAAAAAAATACACTTATTTGATATATGCCAAACAAGCACTTAGGGTTGGTTTGGGGTGTCCTAAAAAAGTGTACTTTTTGTTTTTTTACGAAAAGATGTGTAGAAAAATAGAGAGGTGATGTGATGGAAAAAAGATAAAAAGATAAAAAGATGGATTATATAGGTCATGCCAAACAAGGCCTTAGTATCAACAAGGTGAACTTCTAAATTTGCTAGCAAGTATTGAAATAAAAACAGCAAATTAGAAGTTACTGTTGAAGGCTTGTTTGGGGTGTCTTAAATAAGTGTATCTTTTTATCTTTTTAGACTAAAAAATTGAGGAAAAAAATATGGATGTTTGGGTGAACTTTTTGACTTTTTATGAAAAATGTGTATTAAAAAATTGTATAAATTAGTATGTAGAGGAAAATTAAAATTGGGAGTTGTGCAGCTATAATTTTTTACTTTTGATGAATAGTGATAACTTTTTAATTTTTTGAGTAATTTTTTAACTTTTTAATTTTTTTTTAAGATTGTCAAACTTAGCCTTATTCACTATTAAGTCCACTATAAAATATATTTCTAAGTATTCTTATCGAAGATAATTACATAAAAAAGCATGGACAAAAATGACTTTTGCGTCCATGCCTTTCTTCTACAACACAATCATTGACCCTCCCTATCTTCGGCGACCTCTGCAGCCCCCTCCCTCTCCTCCCACCACTGCAACCTCAACTTTTGCTGGTTTCCACTCTTTTGATCTTACTGAAAAGAAATCAACCTCAAACATCAAACCTGAGTGCTTTATTTGGAAATTTACGATGATCTTCATAAGAATTATCACAAATAATGTTGTTGGCTTCGCACCTCATCATCGTCGAAAGTACCTAACAACACCGCAAAAGATGGCCACGTGCCCTCACTTGAACTTTCATTGGCTCCTCAATAGTTCTTCAGGCTTATACTTCAAGGATAGGTGAAAGCTTTGATTTGGGTCTTTGGCGAGTCTGTAGGGGAAAGGAAAAAGGTATGGACAACAAGACATTTGTGCCCCCATGCTTTTTTTGACCATTATGTAATTAAGTTCTGAATATGAAGACTTGGGAATATATTTTCACATTTAATAAAGTTAATAGTGAATCATTTCTCATTTGCTGCCTTAATTATAATAATCACTTCTCATTGTTACCAAGAGACAGTAAATTACTCGCGGTGTGTTTGTTTTCTCAGGCTTGCCCCATTTGCTATGCTGAGGTGTTTGGTGATGCGTCAAAGCACTAGAGTTGTCACTAGCAAGCACAAAGAGAAGTACCTCCATTTGTATTTCGTTTTTGTCTTTCTGAGTTTAGTTTTATTTTCTTCACAGAACATTGCTTTTGTTTTCGTTTTCATTTTCGTTTTTTCCACAGTTTCTACACTAGGTCTACTTTATTAGCTTCTGTAGTAAAATGAAAGATCATGAACACAATAGGGGATGATTCTGTTATGAAGCTCATTGCAATGGCTTTTATTGGTTCAAGTTTGTTATATTAGTAGATGATTAAGATGAATTCCCACTTTATATGGAGGTTTAAGACTTCTGTGCCCCTCTCATGAAGTTATGGGGGCAATTTGCCAAGTTTCTTATAGTGACTTGTCTTGCACTCCTAGGTATTCTCTATTTATCCACCAATGTCGTTTTTTGAGTATGAGTACCTTTTTGTTGAGGGTAGTTCAAGTTTTTTCCTCCCAAGTATGCCATGGGTTACTTCAAAACCGTAGAGTCACTACTGGAAAACGTGGATATAACCACATTTTTTTTTGTGGCGTTTTTTGTAAATGTCGCTAAATCTGTTAAACAATCTTTTAAATTCCCGGTGACGGTGGGATAACCGCGTACGGAACCTAATATGTGTAAAACGACACAGTTTTGTGTGTTAAAATAAGAGTTTTTTTTTTTTTCTCCTCTTTTTATAAAGGCATCTGTACCTAGGAAATCCAAATCTATCTGGAGATATTTCGATTTCGGTTGACTGAGCAGAGACGCGACTTGAGAGAGAGAGAGAGAGAGATTGAGGTCTGATTCTATGATTTCCATCGATTTACATCGATTTTTGATGATTTTGATCTGGAAAATCTTGTTCTCCCTCTTGACTTGAGCATATATCTTCGAGATTGTTCGAATCCCTCTGATCTAAATCGATCTAGGGCTCAAGGTAAGGGTTTTCTGATCTAGATTTGCTAAGTTCACTCAAGATCTATAAAATCTCATGGCTAAAACAATGATTTGGAGTATATTTAAGGTGATGTATGGAAATTCATATGCTTTTTTTCCCCTGATCTAGCTTATTTCTGGAATTTTTGCTTTTGTTTTGTGTTCTTTCTCTTCATTTGTGGTCTCTTGCTCTTTCTAGTCCGTGCAATGGGATACATGGAAAGCTCTTGTCATTCATGGCGATGTACTTTGTCTGGGGTTTCGACTGCAGTGTCAGTGTCTCCGGACAAGCAACGGCTAATATAATCGAGATGGGTCATAAGTTGAAGTTAAAGATCTAGAGACCTAGATCTTATCCTCAAATCTGCTATCTCTCCGATCAGAACTGCAAATATCAGGTCCAAATTCTATTTGTTACTCTCTTCTAGTTTTGATTGGATTTATGTTTAAGCCACAACACTATTTTGAGCAGTACGAAACAATTGAACAAACACTTCGGTACAGGAAGCATATTTTGATACAGGACTAGTTATAAGAATATTTTAATCCAAATTTTTTTTTCCGTCTCTTGGTTTCTGAATTAAATCATATCTGAACTAGGTTACTCGATTCGAACTCTAACACCTTTGATTCAGCTCTATAGATAAATAAATAAATAAAAATGGCAACTCAGTGCATGAGACTCCTAAAGCAGGGTTTGGGGAAGACAAGATGTGCTCAACCTTAACCCCATTTCTGGCGAGACTGTTTCTGTGATTCAAATATAGATCCTTAACTTTATTCTTTCCATTTCTCTTAGGTTATTTTAATCTACTTTTTCATCCATGGTGAGCTGACTTGTTTTATTTGTATTTTACACTTGAAAAGAAATAAAAGAATAAATTCTCTGAGTTCTTTTGTAGCTTATATGTACATTAGTAGTTTTTTAAACATTCATATTTGAATCTGGTTTGTTCTTGGATGCCAGCCTAAAAGTGATGAGTTATTTTTTATTTTTTTGTGTATTATTTATTATTTAATGGTTTTTTTGTTATTGAAACTTATATTTAATTATTGTGTGACGGATGAACAGAGGATGAAACACCTTTCACCTATGTGGAGGGAACTGGAAAAGGACCAAGAAAATGGGGCAAGGTTAATCCACATTGGAAAATTTGTGGCAATGGAAAATTGCAATCTCCCAGTGATGTTGTTGACCAAAGAGTGCAAGTTTTTCCTAATTTGGGGAAATTGAAAAAGGATTACAAGCCAGCTCCTGCCACTCTTAAAAATAGGGGACATGATATTGCTGTAAGCTATCACATGCTCTTCAGTAACCTATCTTTCTCATTATTATTATTATTTTTGTTTCTTATGTATATGAATGATGCTTGAAAAAGACCAATGCATATTAATATTCCAACCCAGTCAATGCATGTGCTTAAGTTATATTGTGAGTGACCCTTTGGTATACTTTGATTTTTATGCATGTGGTGTGTCAATTGAATCCTGTTATAGATTACAAATCTTGGCCATGGTATATTCAACGAAAAAAAATTAGTAATGATAGAGACCCTCACAAAATACAATCTCACAACTCTTAAAATGATTTGAATCATTCAGGTTACTGTCAGACACAATTCTTACAAAAAAATTCAAACACGTCAATGATCAATACATTAATGTGGGTCGTCGACCCGTGGAGATCCTCTTTCGTGGGGTTCCAAACATATTTTAATATATATATATATATATGGTGAATGCAGCGGAGGAGCAGAGGATAGAATCTGCAGAAAGGAGTGTCTTTATGGTTAATCTTATTTGAACTATATATTGTCTTTAAATAAGCTCATATCAATAAGATGTAAGGATAATATCATAATATATATACAGCTGGCTATGGGAAATGATAGAATCATTCCTTTCATTAGCATCACTTTTGTTATGATATTTCTTTCTTTCAATTGTTGAATAAATCATGCTACAGTTATTCTGTCAATACATTTGCACATATGGTTTTTTGAAGTGTCATATTTTAATGTCCTCTAAATTTCCTTCTTTTTTCCCTTTTTTCCTCAGTGCTTTGTTTGCTTTGTATAGCATCCATAAAAAAAGGATTGGAGAAAGAATTTGACATTGGTCACCATGCTCTTAACATATAGTATTTGTTCGGTAGTGAGTTATATCATTGACATGAAAGATCATCATATGGGTATCTAATGGTTAAGCAACTTCTATTGTTGTATGATATCATCCATCTGATCAGGGATGGAGTCAGCAATTTTGTTTATCAAGGTAAGTGTAGCCAAAAAAAAAAAGTAAGCTTTTGATAGAAGAAATTTCTTACATAATAATTATGAAAGAAATAATAATAAGAGGTAATTGGTCAATATCAGTTGTTTCCTAATAGTTATTTTTTGAGATTTGTGGTGGATTTATGGCTAGTAAAGCTTCTATGGTTGGGGTTTGAATTGGTGGATGAAAGGTTTGATGGTTCACAGAGAGGGAAAGGTTTAAAATGGTTCAATCTTCCGAGTTGGAAGTTGCTGGATTTTCAAATAAAGGGCTTAAACAACAGATATTTATTGTTTGTTAAATTGGAGGCCAATAGGACTGGGCAGTTGGCCCAGTAGTCCATGTAGCTGTCCCTTTGGACAGTGAGAAGGTTAGATGTTCAGGGTATGAGTCCATGGAGCGACGGCGGCTCTTTTATTGTAATCTTAACCCCCTAACATCCTATCGTATGGCCAAAAAAAAAAAAATTGGAGGCCAATAGGTAGGGGAAAAGTTTGGACTTGATTTGGGAGAGTTTTGAGCTGCAATCAAGGCTGTTTTGAGGCTGTGAATTCTAACCTGAGAACAGTGTCTTGAATCTCTTGATTGTTGCTCAGAGAATAAAGAAAAGAAGGAAAGAAAGTGAAAAATGGTGAGGGCTTTCCCTCCCATGGGTTAAAACAAAATCTCATATAAGAACAATACCAAAATCTCCAAAATTCAATTCTTCATTGAAAGGAAAGATTACTCGCACATATATATGAACTTATACTAATAGGACTAGAACTTCAAATTAGGAAACTAATAGACTTTGATTATTTAGGATATTCTAGACCTATTATAGACTTTGGCAAGTTATAAACTGATAATCTAAACATTGTACTTAAAAGTATGCGCAGGATTTTTTTTTCACTAAATTCTTCTATTTTCTTATCCTAATACACTTCTAATTATTGGATTATACATCGAGATTCATGTCTCAAGATTTTCACGTGATCCAATGATTCAGGATGTAATAGGACAAAGACAGGAATTTGAATACAGAGAATCCTTGGTATGTTGAATTTACATGAAGTTTTGACCCGATATCATGTTAATCAACTTGAGCTGATTTGAGTTGTTTGCTTCAATGGGGTCCATTGATTGGTTGTTATGATGACCTGTCTGTAATACATATTGTTCAATGGTTATTAGATTTGTGATTTTATTATTTTTGTGCCATGGAACTCTATTGATGGTCCTTCTTAGTTGGTATTGATCTTTTACCCTTCTTGCTTATTCCAGTCATCGAGTTCACGTAGTTTGAGAAGATGTGTTGTAATGTCATTGATTCAACACCATCTCCTAGGTATATTTTTTTCTAAGCTCCAAGGTATATATATATTTTTTCTGTTTTGGAACCATGTAGTTTGTTGGCTAAATCATGTGATCTGTTCTAGTTCCTTTGTCAAAAATACTTTATAAGAAAATCATGTAAACGGTAGATGATAATCGAGTATATAATGTGATTTACTAGTTACTCTCAGTATTGTAACTTTCAATTTCAAGTGCCTAATTGCTTATTGCTTATTGCTTCTCTAAATAGTTGACTTCTGTTGCGGAGCTAATGATTTCAGTTTTCTTATGAAGAAGAAGCTTGATGAGACAGGGACGAGGTGCTCATACAAAAACTATGATGTTTTACAAGCCAAGGTAAACTAAGCTTTTTAATAATCATAAATTTGTAGTGTCTATGCCTGGGCTAGGCCTGTAAATGCATACAGTTTGAAATTGTTCTGTATACAGTTTGAAATTACTGCTAATCTTCTACTTGTTGCTATTGGGTTTTAGCTTTTTCTTGTTAGCTTCTAAAAATCTTATTAGTCGAACAACCTGGATTAGATGTTTAATTCTTCCATGTCATGGAAGACTTGGTTCCTAGGAGAAACAAATCATGTTTCTTAATTGTGTACTTTGATCATAATACTATGTTCTGTTGCCATTTCCATTTTAAGTATTCATTGTTATGTAACACTCTGCTTGGTTGCAGAAAATTAGATGACATTCCGACAACAATTTCATTCCAATGAAAATCATGAAATTGAATTTTCCAAATGCTAGAGATTTACATACATGTTCCTCCGTGTTTTAATAAATCGTTGCACCAATAACTGTCAATTGATGTTGCAAACTTTGTCTATCTTGTCTTCCTCTCCATATCTTTTTGTCTTTTGGGTTAATTTTTATTTCTTTGTTTAGTTTTTAACAGGAAAAATGCCATTGATAGTTTTATTGTAAGCAGGGGAACTAAAGCTTGTTGGAAGCCTTCAACCTGCTTCCCACTGTAAAGAGCACATGAGTGGTTTTGCAATTGTGTTGTACTCCCCCCCCCCCCGCTTTTTTTTTTTTATGCCAGACAGATTCATAGAGAGCTTGATTTTTTTTTTGTGCCGATCTTTTTTTTGCTGAGCTGTAAAGAGTACATGATTGATCTGTTTATTTTTTTCCTTCTTTTTTTGTGTCGATTTGTTTTGTAATAACTTTCAACTTACTACTGGGTATTAGTTTAATTTTATTTCATCTTGGAATTGAAATATTTTTGCATATTAATAAGCATGGATTGATCTAATATTATGTTTACTTAAATTAAGTCAATATATTGAATATTTTTGTCTTTATTGCAAGTATTTTTTTAGTTAAATCACAGAATCAGCATAATTTCAAAAAAGAAAAAAGAAAAATGAAGCTATGACGGCGTTTTGAAGCGTCATTATAGAATAATATTAACGGTTGTACTTTTAAAATAAAAAGATTTATCACGACGTTTTTAAAACGTCGCTAAATGTTGCGTGACGTTATTGTATCGTTATGCAGCATATTTAGCGGCGTTTTAAAAAACGCCGTCTATACTAAAATATAGCGACGCTTTTAAAGCGTCATAAAGCTATAGCGACGGCCGCATCTTCGACGTTTGGTATAAACGCCACAAAAACAATTAGCGGCGTTTTTGATAGCTGCTAAAAACCTAATTTCCAGCAGGGAGTCTGGCTCACTCTTGAACTTTGATGTGGCCTCGGTTGAAGATGGATTTATTATTCTTGTTTTTCATTTTCCTTATTGGTTCAAATTTTCAACTAGTTAATTTGGCCCTTTAACCACATTTAAGTTTTTTTTTTTTTTTTTTAATTTAAAATTAAACAAATAATTTACAGATATAAACACTTGGCAACAATATAATGTGAAAAAGTAAGTCAAACAATGTTTTGGGTTAAGTTAAAAAAAAGGTTGGCAATGAATTTTTTTTTTTTTATTTTTATAAATATGCTCATCACCTATTTGTTGTAATTTCAGGATGGGATAAGGTTTGTGTTTTTTTCCCTTTTTGAACCCAAATCAAGTTTGTTTGTTACTATTTATTTAATTTTGAATTGAATAAAAGAAGTATATAAGGGTTAAAGACCCAGCTAATTGTAATCAAGCATTTTAATACTTTTTCTCTCTGATGTGATTTTTGGTTGTTGGAATGAGTTTTTCATTGCATGCAAACAGCTCAGAAGACAAAAAAAAAAAAAAAAAAAAAAAAAAAAAAAAAAAAAAAAACACTAATGAAAGGAAAATTTTTATTTTGATATTTTCTGGAGCTCTTAGTTTACTTTGACAAAGTATTGAAATTTGAATTAATGGTACTATTTATTACAAATGCCAGAAGATAAGATAAGAGACTTTCATTTTTTAATATTTTTTTCAAAATTCTTGATTGGGTTTTATAATTTTTAAATATTATTATGATAACTATATCAATTCCACATTCAATTATTTAAAAATATGTAATACAATCACAACTAACAAGCCCCACGAATTACAATAGGCACAATGTGAGAATTAAAATAATTTAATAAAAGAAAAATATCTCTTGCCATGATGTTCAAATCTTTGAATCTTATTCTTGATCAAGTCTTGAATGTATAAATAAAACCACTCACAAAACACAAAACACTTTTACAAAACCATACAGAAAAGTGGAAAGAACAGAATTTCAAGCCTATTCTATTCACAAACAACATCTATATTTTGATGACTATCACAGGCATATATAGATAGGCTTGGACCCATAATCCAAGTGTAACTCTTTATAACTTCCCACCATCAGGGAAGTTGTAACTTCCCATGAAACCAACATATGGGATAGTGCACATGTTTCACGTTAGTTACCCATTATTGTAAACACCCCATTTTTGACTGCCCTTACGACTTGGGCACCATCACTTACACACCCAATGATGAATGTATATGCTTGTCAAGTACTCAAAAGTCCTCAACAGAATGCTACAACTCTGAGCCTCAAAACCTTGCAAACCATATGCCTTGTTTTTGCACCAAAACCCTAGCCTTTCAAACTTGAAAAAAACTTGGGACCTGCAGACCCATTTTTGTGGGCTGTCGACCACCCTTGTGCCTTGCCAGCCAAGTGTGTGACCTGCCAGCCAGAATTGGTGGTCTGCCGGCCACAATTGTGTTTTACAGATATTTTCTACCAATTGTTTACACAGATGCTTGCATCTGCTCCCACGTGTATAGATGGATGTTTCTGAGAGAGTGGCTTGTTTTTCTATAAATATAGGACCTCCTCTCCCATTTTTGAGGGTTAGAAAAATTAGAGCAAAATAAATTTTCTCTCTCTACAATTCTCTCTCTCTCTCTCTCTCTTGAAATTTCTTGAGCTTTTGCCTATACACTCTTAACCAAACCTTGCCATCTTTGAGTTGAGGTACTTTTGAGCCTAACTTGAGCTCTTGAGGGTGTGTATGTATTGAATTATTGTTTATAAGTGTTCTTCTCTTCAAGAGGTATAAGGTTTTGCTTGTTTCATTTCTTTAGTTGCTTCTTTTCTTACTGTTTTTGGACTGTATAAACTATGTATTTTTGGGCTGAAACTTGTCGTTTAAGGCCTTAAAGGGTGGAGGGGTGTTTCACCTTTCTTTTCACCTTGCTTCTCTAGCCTTTACCCTTATGTTTCCCAACTTTACAATATCTTTTTTTGAGCTTTTAAACACTGATTTTTAGAGTTATTTCAGTGACTAAAAACATATTTTGAAGTCCAAAATTGAAGTGGTTAGCCTCTCCTCCTTGTGTCTTGTTTACTAGCTTACATAGCTCCATGTTGTAGCTTACTATTTTAGCCATTTTTGTCTTAATTCCAGCACTTCTTTTGCATGTTTTAGGACTGTTTTGGGACTATTTTAGGTGTTCATTGCATTTATGCTTTGTTTTGCATGCTTGTAGTTTAGTTTTCCTCATAGGTTTGGTGTTTTAGGCCTTAGCCACCATCCTATTTGAGTTGATAGCATTTATTTCTTCTTTCCATACTTGCTTTCACCCCAAATCATCTCTGCAACCTCCCTCATTTCGTGGCTTTTGCTTTGCTTTGAAAGTTGGTTCAAACTAGTTGCTTGTTTAAAGCATGAGATTGAGGTCTTATGCTTAATAGTTTAATCCCTTTGGGGGTTCATTACCAACGGCAAGACACTTCTTTCATGTCTAAAACAACTCTTAGTTTGATGTTTCTTTCCACTATGGGACTTAAAGCTCACCTTTGGACTTAATGAATTAAAGAATGGAAAGGTAATTGAAATGGAATAATAAAACTTGGACTAAAATGATGCAAGCTAATAACTTGGTTTAGGTTCAATCAGACGTTAATTGAACCCTTGAGTCTTGAGTCGTTTCATACTCATTAGTGATGAAAACGGTTCAAGAGTAATTGTCAACCACTTCCCCTGATCATCCATGGTAGGGAGGGGGTTTGAGAGTCTTTGTTTGTTACATTTATTGAACTTGCACCCTTTGGTTCATAAGCTATCATGCAATGAAATTGCATCCATTGATGGTTTGTGAATCAAATTTATTACTCTTTTGAGTTGTTTGATGATAAGGATGGGTAAATTGTGCAAACAACCCTTGAGAATACCTTGTGTTTGCTTTGTTTGCTATCTGTTGCAACAGAAAAAACCAGATATCAGTGGCCGCTAGGCCACTTTTGTGGATGGCAGACCACCATTTCTAGTCTGCTGGCCACCTTTGCAAAACCCAGCAATGTACTTTTCTAGCAAAACAGAGTTGGTTTTAAGGTGAAAAACAATGCAAGTGTTCTACTGTGCAACAAAGGCATCTGGCAACAAAACAGTGGCCTTTTTTCGGGTGGAAATTTGCGCATGCATGAGCATTCCTCGTTTCCCGAGGCAGAGTAATTAGAATAGCTAGCTTAGCACTCTTTTGATATTGTATTCATGTAATTAATAAGTTCGTTTTAATTTGTAATTAATTAATTGGTTAGTTCAATTAGTTAGCTAATGTGTTGTAAAAAATCAATTAGCTAGTTTAGTTGATTATTTCATTCAGTTTGTAATAGCTAATTAATTAGCTTAGCTTAGCAAGTTAGTTTATTTGGACCCTCTTGCGTGAGGGCGCAAATGTTGTAATAACGTGTATGTCTCCCAACACAACGTCTTTCTCCTTTTTATTTACCTACTTATGATGGTTAGTTTAGAAGCATCATGTTTTGTTTAGCATCTCTCATGCCTTTCATCCATTGTCTTGCATGCATTAAGCTCAGTGTATCATTCTAACTTACATTGTTAATTAAATGACTCTTTGAATACGTGCTTAGACCGCATGCTATCAAATTGATTCATATGCCATATTAGTAGCCGAGCCTAGTAATTGCATATTGCATGCATTGCATTAGTCAGGTTGCATTAGTTAGGGTCATGCATTATTTTTCTAACTCTTTTATTTTGGCTTGGAATATTAGGTGAGCCTTTACTCGCTTTAGCATATCTTATGAGTATGATTGTTGACATATCAAAGCATGTTCACTGTAGACACCCCATTTTTGACCGTCCTCAAGACTCGGACGTCACCGTTTGAACATTCGGTGATTATCCATGTTTGTGTTCGTTTGGAGTTCCCGGAGTTCTCGGCTCGCGCGCCTTGCCTCAGGACCTCCGAACTTGACTGTTTTGTGTCTGGTTTTACACCAAACACTTATGCTTTGCCTTTGAGGGGCAGGGACTGCCTTCTGAGGCATCCCCACATACCACCAGCTGTGGCTAGAGGCCACCGGCTGGCTGGTGTTGCCACCGGCACTATTTTGTGCCGGTCGGCACTATTTTGTGCCGGTCGGCACTCTTTTTGGCAAAATGACCATTTTGCCCTGCCGACTGCTTTACAGCTGCTTTATGAGATATTTTTAGACAGCTGTTTAGCTCTGGTTTCCCCTCCATACACGTGTATGGAGGGATGAGCCCTTGGATGACTTAGTTTGTAAGTCTTTGTTGCCTATAAGGAGAAGCTCTCTTCTCTTGGCTCAAGGGTTAGCAAATTTAGAGAGTTAGAGAGAAAAAAAAAGAGAGAAGCTCTGGTTTTTCTAGGGTTTGAGTTGCATACACCTTCTATCTCTATCCTTCTCTTGTGTGTCTAGGTGTTTTGTGCCTTACTATTGCACACAAACACCTAGTGTTTCACCTTCTCCTTGCAACTGAGGTTCTAAGGGCTGGTTTTTGAAGTTTTTGACAGATTTTGAGCCTAAGGAAGCATCAACTACATCTTTGTCAAAGAGGTCAACAAGGGTGAGACATTAACCCTCTTTTTACCCCATTTTTGTACCTTATTTTTACATAGTTTAAAACAGTTTTTGGGCTTAGTGTTTGGCACATAAAAGTTCTGATTTTTGACCCTCTTTATTGTATATTAAGAGTGTTTTGTGGTTTGGGGAGGTTTGACCCCCTTTAGACCTTGAAAAGGGTCCATTTTTGTGCTATTTTGGAGAGATCCGGGACTTGTGTGTTTGGGCCTCTCCACCACTGAAATCTTGAGGGATTTCAGTGGTGGAGATGGTGCCATAAAGTCCTAGAAAGGGGAGGGCCACCCCCTCTCCTTGATGTCCTTGAAAAGGGCAAGTTTTACCTCTTGGGAGAGCACCATGCTTGAGCATGTATTGAACATGTTTGAGTTGTTTTTCATGCTTATTATGCCATGTTTTAACTTGGTTTTAAGTTGGTTTTGGTCTCCTATGCATGCTTAGCATGGTTGCCTTGTAATGCCCTTTTATGCTCTAACATGTCTAGGTAGTATGCCTTAGTCTTTAACATGTTTTAGGCTTGCATTTGTGAAGATTTTGTGCTTATATTTCCATGTTTTAGGTCTGTCCATAAGTATTTTGGTCAATCTTAGCATGTTTAATATAGCCCCTTTGCATTCGGCTTGTTGGCCTTAAGAGTTTGGATGAGTAGCATGCCTTTGTTCGCATTGTTTTGATGGTTTGGAATCACCTAGCATGCTATTTCAGTCCATTTGGTGTGCTTGTATGCTTACCTTGCATGCTCCTTCGTGACTTCTTAAGCTTGTGTTATATGCTCCATGTTTAGGTCTTATTGCATGCCTTAGATTCCATGTCCCTTAGATGCCATCTAAGTGGTCCTTTGGGCCTAATTTGACATGCTAAAAATCTGTTTTGAGTTGTTAAGTGCATGCCATAATTGCCTTGCATAGGTGTAGTTCAATGCCCTATTGGCTTGCCTTAGCCTAAGACCATTTGCATGCTTTATTTGGCATGCTTTATCCCATGATTTGGCATCATGTTTAACATGAATTTTAGAGCTTAACTTGCATGCTAATTGTCCACGTTTGGTCCCTTCAAGTGTGCTTAAGAGTTGCCTTGCTTATGCCTTAGGTTTGGACCATAACACTTGCATGTGTGTGTGTGTGTTTAGTCTCCGTCTCTAGGCATTTTGGCCACTGATTTTAGGACTATTTGAGCTGCCTAAGTCATGTCTAAGACCATCATTTACTTGGTTTGCATGCTTGCCTTGCATGTTTGCTTGGATGCTTTGCATAAGTGTATTGCATTGTTCATGTTGCATGCTAGATAACATGCTTAGGATTGCACCACATTGACATGCATGCCAACCCCTTGAAGTGAAGTATGATGGAGGTTTGGCACCTTTGTTTGCTTGTTTACATTGCATGCATTTGAAATCAAAGTTGCATTCTTGGTTCTTAGGGCCATCATGCATGGAAATGCGCGATTGGTGGTCCGGGAATCGAGGCACATGCCCCTTTGAGTCAATAACATGATAAGGGATGTGTTTGGTGCATAAATGGCTTGAATTATATTGCCATGCATGTTGTTCCCTTCTGCTGCTGTGAGTTGCAGGTTCTGCAGGCATTAAGTGCCGGCCGGCATTATTTAGTGCCGACCGGCAGTCAACAAACAGCCGATGGATTCTTTTTGTGCCGGTGGCCTCCTCCTTCAGCCGGTGGTGTCCTACCCCAGCCGGTGGTATTCCCCAGTGCCCTGAGAGGCACTCCTGGGATTTTGGCATTTTTCTGAGGAGAAGAGCAGAGGAAACAGAGGCAATCCATGCATGGCAGTGCGGTTCCGAGCCAGTCCCGAGAGCGCGCTGCTTTTGGCCCTCATCCCGAGGCGATTTACTGTTTGATTAGATTAATTATTTCATTTAATTAATTTAGTTAATTTGTAATATTTAATTAGCTAGAGTAGTTAGTTATTTATTCGGTTCTGTATTATTATTCGGTCCCTCCGAGTGAGGGCAAAATTGTAATAAGTGTGTGTGAGTGGGTGCATGTCTTCCAACCCCCATTTCTTTCTCCCTTTCATTTACCTACTTATGATGGTAGATTAGGGCATTTTAAATTAGCATACCTTATGCAATGCATGCGTGCATTCATGCATTTGTTTACATGCACCGGGCTCGGTACATCATAACAAACTGCATTGCAATTTTCAATTCCAAATTGAATACGTGCTACTCGCGCATTTCACATGCCATGTTTAGGGTTAGCCGAGCCTACTCTAGATTGCATCTATGCCTGTGTTGCGATAGCCACTTAACATGATCTAGGGACATGCATGTCTGCTAACTAGTTTCTTGTTTTGGCACGGAGTACGATGTAAGTATTTTACGCTTTAGCATACCACATGCGTGTGAATGTCGCCATGACAGTATGCTTACCATGCGGCTAAGTGCTTACATGAGATAAACTGTTTGAATGCCTGTGGGTGGAGGCTGGATTGCGTGAGTTGGAATAACTCATTGAAATCCGTATTTTAGCCTACTTGCGAGTAGCAAAAACCAACACGTTTTTCGAGACAAAACGGATATGCAATGTTTATTTCCAAATTAGGCAATTTAGTCTATACTCGTTTGCCGTGCGCATAACATAGTAATTCTAGGCTAATAATTGGAATAAGAGCATGTAATGTTTTCAAAAACGGATATCATGGTTAGTAGAGGCCGGTCTTTGGACCGGGCGAAAGGGGGTGCTCATAGCTGACCTTCCCCAATCGTACCCAAGCTCCCGAGCCAAGACCACTTTGGTGATGACGGACATGTGGCCTTCGGCACCGAGTCAGGGTTTCCTAAATTTCCCCTTTTAAAATATTTAGGTGGCGACTCTGTAATCTGGCAAAGCAGTCCATGTTTGGCACTTCTTTTCAAAATCTGTTTTTCTTCAAAACGATTTGCCAGAGTTGGACTCTTTGGTTCAGATTAAGAACCGTGACAAATTGAGTCCTTTGAACTGTAGTGGACCCAATGTGAACAGAACGGGAGTCATCCTCCCGGGGCGTTCGGGGACGTCTACATTCACCATGAGGCTAAGTGCTTAAATGATAAACTGTTTGAACGCCTATGGATGAAGGCTAGTTGCTTGACTTGGGATAATTTGATTAATGTCCATTTTAGCCCACTTTTTCAAGCGGCACAGTCACAAACTCTTTTCAAAAAACAAACATGAAATCAAATGTTTCAATTTTTACAAATTAGTCTATATTTGTGTGCAACACATAGTAAAGTTAGCCTAATAAATCGGAACCAGAGCATATAATGTAGATAAGAATCACATCATATTAGTAAAGGCCGATCTTTGATCGGACGAGGGGGATGCTTAATTCATCACCTTCCCCTCTCATACCTAAGTTCCCGAGCCGAGACAACTTTGGTGATGATGGACTAATGGCCTTTGACACAAGTCTTGGGTTTCCTAAATTTTTCAAAAATATTTAGGTGGCGACTCTGAAATCTGGCAAAGTAGTCTATTTTTGACATTTTATTCAAAACATCAATTTTTCAAAAAGAATTGTTGGATTTGGACTCTTTTTGTGTTTTCACTGTTTCACATTGCACTTGTGAAATCAGATTCAAAACCACAAGTAGAGTCCGAACTGCAAGGCTTCTCGTCTTCCGAAAGGGGGCACAAAAAGTCGAGCTACAGTTTCTAGCGACTCCGCTGGGGAATTGTAGACACCCCATTTTTTACCGTCCTTAAGACTTGGGTGCCTCAGGTTGATCACTCGGTAGTGAAAGCTATGTTGTGCAATGGTTCGATTTCTTCGACAAGAAGAGCTCCAAATCCCAACCTTACACCCCTTTTTTGGACCAAAGCTTTTTTGGCCAAAATGATTTTAGACCTTAAAACCCTCTCTTTCAAAATATTTTTGCCAAATATTTCTACGATGTTCTGAGGCTCGCATTTTGTTAAATGTTACACTTTTTGTAAACCGAAGCAAGGACAAAGAGGAAATAAATGAAAGAGAGGTGAACTCTTTGAAAAATCTTTCAAAACACCTTATTTAGAGGTTTGGAGTTGAAGAAAATAAGAGTGGAGGAAAGAAACCTAGTTGGGGAAGAAGCTGGGCATGAACCGTTAAGAGAAAGTCGAGCAACCCTCGCTAAATCAGGCCTATCCTTTTGTACACTTGGACTTTAGTTATGAGGCCACCACCATTGGAAATTGGACTTCCGAGGATTCATTCTACACTCCAGAATTACCTGCAAAGGAGTCCGGATGAGGGAGATATGGCTGTTTGAAGTTCGGTATCCATCCAATTAGGACCAAAACTGAGCAGTCTTTACTAAAATAGGAATTTCTCTTAGCACACTTAGAATTTCGATGTGCGACTGCCACCATTGGAAATAAGACTTTCGGGGCTTCAATTTAGACTCAAGAACGACCTGCAAAGGAGTCCGGATGAAGGAGATATGTCTATTTGAAGTCGGGCCCAAAAAACAGATTTTCTGGCCAGCCACTAAATGAGGTTTGCCGGCCATGGATAGGCTTTCCCGGCCATGTGCTGGCTAGGGGTGAAGTTCTCCGGCCAAAAATGAGGTTTTCCGGCCATGGATGAGGTTTGCCTGCCATTAGTGTCAAAAATCAATTTTTTGTGCAGATATTTTCCTCCAGCTGTTTTCACACTGCTCCAGCTGTCCTATATGGATATTTTCAACCTGAAGCCATATATTTCTATATATAAAGGGACTTCTCTATTGTTTTAAAGGTTGAAAAAATTTTGGGAGCCTCTCTCTCTACATTTCTCTCTCTCTCTCTTGAACTTTTGTGCATACAAGTGTAGATACACTTCAAGTTTGCCTATCAACCCTTAACCAAAGTTGCTTATCTTTGGGCTGAGGTTACTTAGGACCCTCTTTGATCTCTAGAAGGTGGTCTTGGCTTGATTTATTGCCTCAATTGTGTCTTGGCTTCAAGAGGTATAGCACTCTCCTTTTAAGCTTGTTTTGCACAATTGTTTTCCTATCTTTTTCCACTATTTTTTTTATTGTTTTTGGCCTATATTTGGAATGTAAAAAACTCTATTTTTTTGGCCTAAAAGTGATGGTTTGAGGCAATTTTTAGTTAAGGGGTGATTCACCCTTCTTGCTTCTTTGCTTGTAAAGCTTTTGTGCCTTTATCTTTCACTTTAAAACCAACTTTTTTTGGCCTTTTAACCACTCAATTTTAGAGGTTTTTGAGTGGCAAAAATCTCATTTTGAAGTCCAAAATTGGAGGGGTTAGCCTCCCCTCCTTATGTCTTGTTTGCATGCTTAGTTAGCCTTACATGTTAGCATGTTTTTCTAGCTTAACTTAGCTTAAGTTCAGCATGTTTTAGCCTCCAAAATAGCCTGCTTTAGCTTTGCTTTGGGCTGTTTGGTTCATTTGAACTTTGTTTTGTGTAGTTGTAGTGTAAATCCTTGCACTAGCTTGTTGTTTTATGGCTTTAAACATCATTGGTGTGACTTGGCTGCATGTTTTTAGTGCTTTTATCACTTAATTTCAGCACCTAAATCTCTACAACCTCCCTCTTTGCTTCACTCTTTCATTTGCTTTTGAGGGTTGTTTCAAACTTGGTGTAGACCACCCGACTTTCTCCGCGCGCCCCCCTTTCGGATAAAACGTGAATTGGTCTTACTGCAGTTCGGACTCCTGTCACGGTTCTGAATCTAATCTCATAAAGTGCAATGCGAGACTAGTAAACACCCAAGAGTCCAAATCTGGAAAATCGTTTTGGAAAATCGATTTTAATCAAGAAGTGTCAAACATGGACTGCTTTGCCAGATTACAGAGTCGCTACCTAAATGTTTTGTTTTTGGGAAATTTAGGAAACCCTAACTCGTGCCTAAGGCCATGTGTCCGTCATCACCAAAGTTGCCTCGGCTCGGGAACTTGGTACGAGAGGGGAAGGTCATGAAATGAGCACCCCCACTCGCCCGATCAAAGGATCGACCTCTACTAAGCATGATATGTTGTTTTGAAAATACGTGTGTTCTTATTCCGGTTATTTAGCTAACTTACTACGTGATGCGCACAGCATACAAGTATAGACTAGATCGCCTAAATTGGAACAAAACAATCAATGTTTGTTTTCGAAAATGGTTTGAAAGTGCTACTCGCAAGTAAGTTAAAGCGCGGATTTGCCACCCTCAAGTAGGCTTAAAACATGATGATTTGCCACTTCACAAAGTGGGCTTAAAACTCACATTTTGATGAATTGTTCCAATTCAGGAAACGAAGCCTTCACCCGCAGGTATTCATGCAGTTAAGCACTTAAGCAAATAGCCTCATGGCAAGCATGCTATCATGGTAACACTCACACTCATGCAAGGATGCTAAAACGTAAACACTTACAGTGTACTCCAAGCCAAAATAGAAAACTAGTTAGAAAATAATGCATGATCCTAACCATGCTAAATGCCTAATGCAACACATGCAATAATGCAACTAAATAGGCTCGGCTATCTAAGATGGCATATGAATGCTACAAGTTGATACATGTATTCAAATAGGTATTGAAATACAATGCAGTTTGAATGATGCGCCGAGCCCGATGCATGCAAGACAAATGAATAATGCAAACATGCAAGCATAAGGTATGCTAATCAAGATATGCCCTAAACTAACCATCAAAAGCTGATAAGTAAAAGGGAGAAAGAAGTGAGGTTGGAAGGCATGCACACACACACGCACACTTATTACAACACTTGCCCTCTCGACGGAGGGTCCGAATAAATAGGCTAAGCTAAGCTACGTACTACAAATTAACTAATTAACTACTCTAGCTAATTAATTATTACAAAACCGAATTGAATAACTAGCTGCACTAAGCTAATTAATTACAAACCGAATTAATCAATTAAACACTTAACTAATTAATTACAAAACGACTAAGCTAATGGACAAATTAGCTAATCAATTCAAATGAACGGCCTCGGGAAGCGAGGGGGAGATGCATGCTCGATTGCGTCCTCCCGAAAATCCACCACCTTGCCTCAAGATGCCTCTGTTTGCACATCTTTGGACCTTTAAAAATTGTGCCAACCTCCAGATTGCTTCTTTTTGATCTCAGGAACACAGTGATAACCAATCGGCCAGACATGGTGATCATCGGCCAGTACTAGTGGCCGGTCGGCTTCATTAATGGCCGGTCGGCCACTGCTTCCCTGGAATTCCTCCTTTTGCTGTAACAGAGCATAAATAGAGGCATGGCAGTGTATTTGCAAGGAAATGTGTGTATTGCCACACTTCTTATCATATCTCAAGCTCAAAGGAGTATGGCACTTGGCTCTCAAGCCATCAACCAAGCATTTTCAATGCATGATGGCCAAAGAACCATGCTTATACAAGCTTAATGAATGCACACATAAGACTTGAAAGGCCCCACCCTATCATGCACAATCAAGGGGGACGGCGACTAAGAAATGTGACACGTTTCATCACTTCGAGTATGAAACGTCCCTCATTTCTTGTGTTTGGATTAACGTCTAATCTAAACACATGCAATGCAACACAAATGCTTATCTTAGTCATGTTTTTACTTGTCACTTTTGTTTACTCATTTTACATTACCGATTAGTCCTTTAATCGATTAAGTCCAAGGTGATAGTCTTCTAAAGAGAAAGAAGTGTCAACCAAGGGATGATTTAAGGCAAGAGAGAGGTCATGCCTTTGGTTAGTAGAAACCCTCAAAAGAGGATTAAAACCATTAAGCATAAACTCTATCTCAAGCTTAAAGGATCCCAAACTTGAAACAACTCTCAAAAGCGATTGAAAGTGAGACAAATGAATATGTGACAGAGATTATGATGCTGAAATTTCATGCAAAATAATACTACAACATGCAACCAACTCAAACAACTCATGTTTAAAGGCCTAAAACAATGAGCTAGTGAAGGAATTAACCCTACAATCATACAAAGCAATGCTCAAATGACCTTAACCACTCAAAACAGACCTAAGGCAAGTCAAAACAGTAGCAAAAACATGCTAGACTTGAAGCATAGATGGCAAGAAAAACATGCTCATGTGTTGGCTCACAAACAAGGCACAAAGCACAACTCTCAAAAGAAATGAAAGAGTGGAATATGTGAGAGTGTAACAATGATATATGCTCTAAAATCACATATTAAATGATTTCATATCATGCAAACATCACAAGCAAAGCAAGCTAGAGGCCCTAAAACTCAAAGCTAGTTAAGGCATTTGCACTATAGCTATACAAAACAAAGCTCATATGACCAAGAAGGCTTAAAACAGTCCTAAAAGAGCCCAAATGGAGTTCTAAAACATGCTTGAAATAAGCTAAGAATGGCTAGACTTAGAGGCCAAAGCTATAGCACACGTTAGGTAATTTAGCACAATTGCATTACAAGCATACAAAGCAAATCTTGAGTGATCAAACCGGCTCAAAACAAAGCTTAAACATGCCAAAATAGTATCTAAAACAAGCTAGAGTTAAGCTAACACATGCTAGAATGATAGGCTAAAACATCAAACATGCTAGGCTAGTATGCAAAATTACACTACAAGTGTAAGAAGCAAATGAGGGGTGCTCTAACCAGCCAAAAATAGAGTTATAACATGTTAAAATAATGCCAAAAACATGCTTGAACTAAGCCAACACAAGACATAAAAATATGCTACTTTGTAAAGCTAACTAGGCATGGCATGGAGAGACAAAGAGGGGAAGCCACCTCCTCCTATTTTGGACCTCAAAACAAGCTTTCTACCACTAAAATTCCCCTGGAATTCAGTGGTTTTAAGGCCAAAAAAGATGGACTCAAAAGCCTTTAAAAGAAGGCTCTAAAGGCTTTGCAAGCCAAAGAGCAAAGGGAGGTAACCCCCTAGCTCAAAATAGGCTCAAACAACCATTTCTAGGACTGAAAATCAGAGATTTTTGTAGTTTAATACCCCCCCCCCCGAAACAGCCCCAAAGTAGTTGAAAACTATGTCAACGCAAATATGAAAAACAAGCTTAAAGGGAGAGAGTTATACCTCTTGAAGTACAACACAATTCAGCCACTTTTCTGAGCTTAAACCACCCTTTCAACAGCCCAAAATAGGTTCCAAGGGACCTTAGCCCAATGATATGAAACTTTGATGAAGGATGTCTAGGCAAACTAGTTATATATCTCTACTTCTATGTACAAAAGGGCAAGAGAGAGAGAAATCTAGAGAGAGAGAGAGAAATCTAGAGAGAGGGAGAGGATTTTGCTCACAAATTTTCTAGAGAGAGAGGATTTTTTAGAGAGAGAGGCTCCCAAAATTTCTAACCTTTCAAAATGTTCTCACCTTACAAAACAAGAGATATGGCTTCTATATATAGCAAAAACAAGAGCTTGGGTCGAAATATTTGAATTGGGATAGCTGGAGCTTGTGTGGAACAGCTGGAGGGGAAAGATCTTCAAAAAATCTGAGTTTGGGTCATTAGTGGCCGACCGGCCACTTGTGTTGGCCGACCGTACACATCTATGGCCGATGGCAAATTCTGCTTTGCAGGTCCAATTTCAAACGGGCATAACTTCTTCATATGGACTCGTTTTCAGGTCATTCTTGTGTCCAAATTAAAGCCCCAGAAGTAAGCTTTCCAATGGTGTTAGACTTGCACCAAAATTCCAACTGTGCTAAGAGATATCCCTCTTTTAGTGAAGACTGCTCAGTTTCGGTCCAACAGGATTGATGCCCAACTTCAACCATATCTCCCTCATCCGGACTCAGCTTGAGGAGATTCTTGAATGAAAAATGAAGCCCCTGAAGTCTTCTTTCCAATGGTGAAGGCCTCATAACTTAAGTTCAAGTGTACAAAAGGATAGACCTGATTTAGCGAGGGCTGCTCGACTCTCTCTTAACAGTTCATGCCCAACTTCTTCCCCAACTTGGTATCTTCCCTCTTCTCCTCTTTTCTTCAACTCCAAACCTCTAAACAAGATGTTTTGGAAGATTTTTCAAAAATTTCACCTCTCTTTCATTCATTTCTACTTTGTCCTTGCCCGGTTTACTGAAAAGCGCAACATTGAACAAATGCGAGCGTTGGAACATCATAGGAACTTTATTTCAAAAATATTTTGAAAGAGAGGGTTTTAAGGTCTAAAAACCATTCAAAATAGCTTTGGTCCAAAATGGGGTGTGAGGTTAGGATTTGACTCTCTTCTTTGCCAAAGAAATCGAACCTTTGCACTGCACACCTTTCATCACCAAGTAAATGATCAGTGGTGCCCAAGTCTTAAGGACGGTCAAAAATGGGGTGTCTACACTTGGGATCCTATAAGCTTGAGATTGAGCTCACGCTTAATGGTTTAATCCTCTTTGAGGGTTCATTATCAAAGGCATGATCTCTCTCTTGCCTTACACTATCCCTTGGTTGACACTTCCTTCACCTTAGAGGATACTCACCAATGGACTTAATGGATTAAAGGATGATTTGGTAATTAAAATGAGTAAACAAAATTGACAAGTAAAAGAGGCTAGATAAGCATCTCTTTGTGTTGCATTGCATGTGTTCAAATCGGACGTTAATTTGAACACAAGGCAAATGGGACATTTCATACATACTAGTGATGAAATGTGCCACTTTCCTAGGTCTCCATTGCCCTTGATCATGCATGATAGGGTGATGGACATTTTGAGTCTTGTTTTTGCATTTATTGAACTTGCACAATTGGTTTCACAAGCCATCATGCAATGAAATTGCTTGATTGGTCGTTTTGTGAACCAAATCTTGTCCCTCCTTTGATTTCCCCATGAAAAGGAGAGACAGGGTGTGTAGACAATTCCCCCTTTTGCTCTGTTTGTGCTCTATTGCAACATGGTGACCCAGAGCATCAGTGGCCGGCAAGGCCCCATCCATGGCCGACAGTGTCTCATTTCTGGCCGGCAGTGCACATTTTTGGCCAGCAGAGGGCCGGCAACAGCCATCCATGGCCGGTAAGCCATTGGTGTAACCCTCAGTAAAGATTTGGTAAGTTGGAGCAGAAAGGTTCTGAAGTATGCTCAACCCTGCAAACAGAGCCTTTCGAGAGCAAAACGGAGGACTTTTCGAGGTGAAAACCGAGCGCATACATCTTTCACTTCCCGAGGCAGAGCAGTGGCAACATAGTTTAATGCCTTGCATGCTTAGTTAGTGTGCATTTGTTTTAATTAATTAGTTTACTAGTTGATTAAAGTGTTGTAATAATTAGTAATTAGTTTGCTAGTTATTCATTTGATCTATAATAATTAGTCTAATTAGTTTAATGAGATTAACTTAGCTTAGATTAGCTTAGCTCTTATTTATTCGGACCCACCTTTGCGAGGGTATAATGTTGTAATAAGTGTGCGTGCGTGTGTGTATGTCTTCCAACCCCACGTCTTTCTCCCTTTTATTTAATTGTTTTTGATGGTTAGATTAGGGGCATATTTCAACTTAGCATATCGCATGCTTACATCTATTCATCTTGTCTTGCATGCATCGAGACTCGGCGCATCATTCAAACTTCATTGTTATTTCAATACTTCTTTGAATACGTGTTTAATCACATGTTATCAAATCGATTCATATGCCATATTAGTAGCCAAGCCTATTAATTACATTATTGCACGTGTTGCATTAGGCATCTTTGCATAGTTAGGATCATGCATCTTTCTAACTAGTTTTTGTTTTGGCTTGGAGTACTACGTGAGTCTTTATGCTTTAGCATACTTGCATGAGTGTGATTTCCATGTTACCATGATTAGCATGCTTGCCATGAGGCTATGTGTTTAAATGCTAAACTGCATGAATGCTTGTGGATGGAGGCTTGTTGTTTGAATTAGAACGGTTCAACGAATGTATGTTTTAAGCCCACTTTGTTGAGTGGCAAATCATGTTTTAAGCCCACTATGTTTGGTGGCAAATTCGCATCTTTAAGCTCACTTGAGGTGGCAAATTCAAACCATTTCGCAAACAAACAGGAGTTGAATTGTTCCAAATTGAGCAAACTAGTCCATACTTGCTTGTGCACATTACATAGTAAAGCTAGTTTAATAACCAGAATAAGAACACATAATGTTTATAAAAAAATCATATCATGATTAGTAGAGGCCGATCTTTGATCGGGCGAGCGGAGGTGCTCATTTCAGGACCTTTCCCTCTCATACCTAAGTTCCCGAGCCGAGGCAACTTTGGTGATGACAGACACGTGGCCTTTGGCACGAATCAGGGTTTCCTAAATTTCTCCAAAATAAAATATTTAGGTGGCGACTCTGTATCTAGAAAAGCTGTCTAATTTTGGCATTATTTGATTTAAAATCAATTTTTCAAAAAGATTTTTCGGATTTGGACTCTTTGGTATTTATCAATTTCACATTGCACTTGTGAGACTAGATTCAGAACCACAGGAGTCCGAACTGTGAGGCCTTTCTTTTCAAACCTTCCGAAAGGGGTCGTGAAAAAAGGCGAGTCCACATGAATTAGAGAACTTGACTTGAATTTCATGATGTGAACTTTTATCTACACTTATATGTTCTTTGCATTTGCGTTTGCATTTGCATTGGCATTGGTGCACTTAAGTCACTGTGTTTACCGACTGCTATTCTTGGACGGTTTGTCAGAGGCTTGCCTAAAAGCTTGCCAAAAGGTTGACCGATCGTGGGCTCTGCCATGTTGGGAACACAACCCTTAGATCTAGACTACCATTGTACCGTTTGATCCTTCTTTTACTTCTCAGTGTTAGGTGTGAGAGGTATATTAGATAGTCTTGCTAAGGTACCCTTTCGACCATATGACCTAGTTACATATAGTGAAGCTATAGTGACTTTTCCAACTTAGGATAGTGTGGAGAAGTGGTTTGGAAATACTCTTTGGATCCTATAGGACGCTCGAGATCCTCTGCTAGTCACCTGAAAAGGAATGAACACTCCGGTCGGGGGTGCCGGAATTAGCACTCCGACGGATAAGTCAGTGTATGCTCTCTTGGTTGCTTATATCTCAAGTTGAACTTGTTCTCACGTACCTTTCTCTGGCTGATGCTCCTCTATTTATATTTTTTTCTTTTGGGCCTTAGGGTCGGGCCCACCCTTAATCTATTGCACGTTTATTTATTCGGCTTTTGTTCGGCTGGCTGGAATGCCGATTAACCTATTCGGCCCTGTGATCGTATAAAATGAAGCCGAATACAAACTCCATCCTTGATTGTCCTCATATCGTTATTCGGCATTATTGCCCCCACAACATTCGGCTCCCACAGATAGGATGCTCACTCGTGCAGGATTGTGTGAAACCATTTTTTTTAAATAGTGCAGCCTAGATCATGCCAAAAATCTAGGACAGTGTAACCCTATCCCCTCATAGGGGTGTTTTGGTTCTTTTACTTGATATATGCCTTTTCAGTGAAACTGTACAAGATGGATCATATCAGTATGAGTTTGAGAATATAGTTTAATGGGAATTACAATTCAGCTATGTGTTTTGACCATTGTGAATTGGGGCCGAAGTGTTGTCCGAGTTTTGATTATGTTTTTCTTTCTTTCTTTTTGCTAGGTAGTTTACCATCATAGCTTTAGAAAGACCCGATATTCCCCAAGTTGTGTGGACTCATTTTGGCAAGCTTTGTAAAGCTCAAGACCTTGTTAGTGGTCAGCCCGTGTTAGTCTCGCTTCTGCTAGTCACCCGACGAAGAAGGAACAGGCGGTCAGCAACATCAGTACAAAGTACTCTGCAAACACCTATCCGCTCTCACTCAATAAGTTCACCAGCGTCTAGTTCACCCAGACCAGTAATGGCATAGAATACAGCATAGAACGCGAAGGAATTCGCTACCATGATGATGGCTTTCCAAAGAACTACGGACACTGTAAACCAAAGGATGGCTGCACAAGATGAGATTATTGCCGATCTACAACTTACATCTGGGGCATCTACATCAATCGTGCATCCGATCCCAGCTGCTTAGCCAAACCCGGATCTACCCCACCAGTTGAAAATTTGCCAATCCCGAATCCTCAGGACATGTTTTCCCCGGCTCTAACTTATCAGCCTCCAGTTCAACCTCCCGCTAGAATCTTTCCTTTTCATATCAATGAAATTTATCCGGCCTTGGTCAAGATTGCTAGATTAAAGAAAGCATTGAAGAAATCCCAGGGCTTCAACTCCATTCCAAATATCGAAGATGGGTACACTAAGGCTTCGATCAGATTACCAGAGAAATTTAAGAGGCCCCACATCGACAGATTCAATGGGAGTGGAGATCCAATTGTGCATGTCCTATTGTTTTCAGATGTATTGAGGCCCATGGGTTTGTCTCGGGCACAAAAGCTCTCGTTGTTTGGAAAAACCCTGTCTGATGTGGCGGCCATCTAGTACGCTAAGTTGAAGGACTTTACAAAATGAAATTGGGAGGAGCTATCTGAGGCGTTTGTCAATCAGTACTCATATAACACCCAGATAGAAGTAACCATTAGAGAGCTGGAGGCTACTACCCAGAACCCCAAAGAATCATTCATCGATTTTGTTACTCGGTGGAGAGCCAAAGCAGCCCAAATGAAAAATAGGCTTGCCGAAAGGGAACAAGTCCGACTAGTGGTGCAGAACCTTGAGCCAGACATGTTGCAGAGAATGATAGTGGCACCATTGTCCACATTTGCTTCCTTACATGAGCTGGGGGTCTAGATTAAGAATGCATTCAAAAGGGGTATCATCTACAAAACAAGTGAACCCGCAAGAAGGTCATTCTCTCAAAATACCAAAGCTAGCAGTAGCACTGTTCCACGGCCTGCGGATGTCAGTACTGTTGTTTCAATGGCCAAGATGGCTGATTGTTTTGCTGCTGCCACAACCTTACAACCTTTACAAAACACTGGTCCACCCCGGAATCGAAGAGTTTTCACTCCCCTCCATATGAGCCCAACCCATGCCCTCAAGCTATTAATGCAAAAGGGGCATCTCAAGCAGCTCGATCCTCATCCACTCCCAGATCCACTGCCATCCAAACATGACCCTACCCAGTATTGTATCTTCCATCAACAACATGGCCATCCCACAGATATGTGCTACTGTCTACATCATGAGATCCTGGATCTCATTGATAACAAAGTCATTGCCCACCTTCCCAACCCAACGTAATAACCAAACCACTTCCAGCATATAATCAAGTGCCCCCATCCAGAAAAATTAACCACATCCATACACTACCGCCCATCTTCAACCCTAACACATACATTACCTCATCCCACCTACCAAAACCAAAGGTAGTTATTCCAGAAGGCACAAACATGTGCATGATGGATCTAACACCACAAACTCAATCCAAGCCCATGGCAGTAGAAACGGAGAGAGAGAAGAATGCACTAAAGACAGGGTCATCTGATACCCATGTCATAGAGAAGGGGGTCTCGCTCGCAGAGGAGTACGATCCCAATTTATACATTATGGCCATCGATCAGCCGAAGCCGGTAGTCATACTGCTGGACTTTCTTAGCATTAATGCTATCGGGGAAGACCAAATGGTACAGAATCAGAATGAATGGCCCGAGCAAGACCTCAATGACTTAGCAAACCTAGAGGAGGAACTAGTGAAATTGGAAGAAGATCTGAAGGATCTTTATTTCTTCGAGGAAGAAGATACAAGTTGTGTGCAGATGGGATAGTGGGACCCGAGCCAGCCAGAAACAAGCAATGGAGGGTTGAGTGAGGAATAGTCTAATGTGGAGGAACAGACAGGAGAGAGTGGGACAGAAGAGGAAATCGCTGTTAGGGGCAAGGCTGAGGCTGCACCTTTGACTGAGAAAAAATAGGCACTAGAACAATTTCAAAGAGAAATGATAAAGGAGATCCAGGCGTAGATGAACAGAAAAGCGGAAATGGGAAAGAAGAGGCTAAGTCCACAACTGGCAATGCTCAAAATGCCAAGAAAACTAAGTGGGAACCCAGTGATCAGAAGAGAATGTTAAAGAAACTCAAAAAATACCAGGATGCTAAAACCTGAGTTACAGTGGAGGAAGAATGGTATGATGATAGGGCACGTGATGTTAACATGCTCAGAATAGAACCTGATAGCAGCCTAGCCATGACCACGGGGGAGTGGTGAGAAGATAGCGATCTAAGCCACGCATACACGGATGAAGGCTGGAAGGATGATACCCTTGATGATACATGGTATACTGATGAGATCGATCATCTAACTCGCAGTGGTCGGTACTTTAAACCCCTGACTTTAGATCAGCTAGAATCTTCCAACAGAGAGAATGAGAAAGCAAAGAAAAAGGATGTTAAGGAAAACCTGGTCTTGAAACAACTAAAGAAGATTCAAGCTGACAAATCCATCTGGGGACTGATGATGGCATCTCGAAAACATAGACAAGCCCTGCTTGAAGCAATGAACCAAACCAAACTGCCCATTGACACCACCACTAACCAATTGATGTCGTTGGTCACCTCTAGGGACGTTATGCCAGTAATATCCTTTACGGATAAAGAATTGCCAACCAAGGGCACCAACCACAACCATCCTTTATATGTAACCTTGGAAAGTCAGAAAAAATGGATTCCAGGGGTGTTAGTAGATACCGGATCGATGATCAATGTATGTCCAGTGAGAACCACTTATGCCATCGATTTGAGGCCGATTGACTTTACACCCACGACCCAAGCTGTCCGGCGCTAATGAAAATACAAGCCAGGATGTTATGGGAACATTCAAAAGCCATATCCTAATTAGCCCGTCCAAACATGAGGTGGAATTATATGTCATGGATGTTCCAGCAACCTTTAACTTGCTACTGGGAAGGCCTTAGCTCCACCAGATGAAGGCTGTGTCATCAACAGTTCGCCAACTAGTAAAGTACCCCTTTCAAGGTGAGATTGCTACTGTGTATGGTAATTCTGCAATTCACCCTCCCCAAGGAACTACCACACCAATGCTGGGAATCATACACAGAGAAGATGATGTATTTCTCTCCGACTTCTCTCTAGCAGAAGCTCGGCTTGTCCAGAACATCATGGTAGAAGACGAGGGGAATTATGTGAGTGCCCAATCAATCTATATGATAAACAAACAAGGGCATGTGCCCGGATCAGGGCTAGGTAGAAGCGGCAAGCAAGGAGGTACCGTTGCCAAGGAAATGAGTCATAATCCTCACGCTTTTGGGTTGGGATACAAACCTACCACTACAAACTGGCAAAGAAAATTGGAGGAGTTGAGAGGAAAAATCAAAGCAAAGAGGACTGGGAAGCAGTATAAGTTAGTCCACAAACCTATACAGGGGACCCTAAACGGATGCTTTGTTTGCCAAAGGGAAGATTTCCCCTTCTGTGGATTCCTAGAACCTTGGTATGACTGGGAGACGAAGACTAGGTATCCTGGGTTCAAAATCTTCTTTGGGCACCAGTTACCGGAAGAGGAGAATGAGCAGGCAGACCTAAGCACTAGTACGGATCAAGGAAGAATTGCGAGCCTGGTTATCGAAGAGGAGGAATTGCTGGGAAAGGCACTGGCTGACTTACTAGTGAGTTCTACTGCTAGACCTAAGTCCGCCAACTTGGGGGATAGTTTTGCTATCTCAATGATCGGGGATAAACTAGCAGAGGATTTCACTAGTCTTATTGTGGATGCATCTGAGGCTCTGCGCCTGATCTGGAAGTTTGAGAAGAGCATCGTCGACAGTTTAGAATTGGATAGTGAGTCCGAGTCTAATTCCACTAAGTCTTTGGGGTCGGAATCTTATTTGAGTTCTTTAGAGTCTGGCATCCCTGGGACTGGTAACCGGATGCCAAAGTCCTGTCTCGGTCCTCTTTTTTTTTTTTTTTTTTTTGAGTCCATTGTAACTGAGGAGCCAAATCTTTTGAATGGGAATGAGGTGGATTTTGCTTACTACTCTGTGCCTTTGGTTTGTTGTACTGATCTTGATTTCTAAAATTTTGACCTAAACGAAGAGGAAGAAATTCCTCGGGCTTTGAAAAACTTGGTTAATTTTGAGGAGGAAAGGCGTGTTAAGCCATGTACAGATGAAATCATTGCTATATGTGGGTACTGAGAAGGATACGCGTTTGGTCCAGATCGGGTCCACGTTGTCTTCGAAGGAACGCGAACGTTTAATCGTTTTATTAAAAAATTTCAAAGATGTTTTGCGTGGTCCTACGAAGACATGCCTAGAACCAATCCTGAGATTATACAACACCAGATCCCTCTTGACCCTGAGGCCCGACCAATTAAGCAAAAACTGAGCAGAGTTTGCCCAGCATGGGCTTTGAAGATCAAGGAAGAAGTTACCAAACAGATCGAGGCAGGGTTCTTACTTCTATTTGAGTATCCAATGTGGCTGGCCAATATTGTTCCAGTCCCAAAGAAGGATGGCAAAATCAGAGTCTATGTCGACTTCAGGGATCTGAATAAGGCTAGCCCTAAGGATGATTTTCCGCTGCCGCATATTGATGAGTTGGTAGACTTCACCACAGGCCATGCATTGTGCTCTTTCATAGATGGATTTTTCGGATATAACCAGATTCTGATGGCACCCAAGGATAGGGAGAAGACCGCTTTTACTACTCCGTAGGGCACCTATTGCTACCGAGTCATGCTGTTGAGGTTGAAGAATGCTAAAACCACTCATCAAAGGGCAGCAACCACTATTCTGCACAACATGATCCACAAAGAGATTAAGGTGTATGTGGATGATATGATTGTCAAGTCCAAAGATCGATAGGGCCACTACACTACCTTGGAGAAATTCTTTCAGTGGATCAGAGAGTATAGATTGAGGTTGAACCCGCAAAAATGCACCTTTGGTGTAACAACGGGAAAAATGTTGTGATTCCTAATCACACAGAGAGGAATTGAGGTAGATCCTTCCAAAATCAAGGCCATCTTAGAAATGCCACCACCAAGGACTGAAAAGGAAGTGCGCAGCTTTCTAGATAAAGTGAAATTAATAAGACGATTTATTCCAAAACTAACCTTCACTTGTGAACCACTATTTGGTCTCCTGAAGAAAGGAAAGAAGTTCAATAGGACGATCGTTGTTAGTTCGCTTTTGAACAGGTCAAGCAGTACCTGTAGAATCTGCTTGTGTTATCGCCGCCAGAATCAGGAAAATCGCTGATCTTGTACCTGTTAGTGACAAACTCAACCATGGGGTGTATGTTAGCTCAAGAGTTGGAGGCCAAGGTAGAGAAATTCATTTACTACTTGAGCAAGAAAATGCTGGATTACGAGACCCGTTACACTCCCCTTGAGAAATCTTGTCTAGCCTTGGTATGGGCTACTCGGAAGTTGAGACACTACTTGTTAGCTCACTCTGTAATCCTATTTTCGAGATTAGATCTCATCAAATATCTCTTTGAGAAACCAACGCTTACGGGTAGGCTAGGCTGTTGGTTGCTTCTCCCTGTCTGAATTTGATCTTACATATGTTACACGCAAGTCGGTTAAAGGGAGAGTGTAGACACCCCATTTTTGACCGACCTTAAGACTCAGGCGTCACCAGTTGAGCGCTTGGTGGATGTTGCATGTTGTGCTCGTCCAGAAGTTTCAGAGTCGCGGCTGCAAGACTTGCCTCCGGACTTCCGAGGGCTTTTCTGTGCCTTGCCTCCGTTTGCGAACCAGGCTCGGTTTTCTCGGTTTCTCTTCCGAAAGGGGGGGAGAGGTCTTGTGGACCATCTCTCAGTGGCTGTGGGCTACATTTCGTGGTCGTAAGCCATTTTGCCCATTTCGGAGCCCGGTTCCCGGTTTTCGGAGCCGTCAGGCCGTGTGCCTCGGTTCGGGACTGCCTAACCATCTCCGTTTGCCCCGGTTTTCGGCATGCATCTTATTTACTCCCCTTTTGAGAGACACTGAGGTCTGAGAGACCCACTCATGGTCGAACGCCACTTTCGGTGCTTTACGGCCTGTTTTCGGGGCCCCGAACTGCGCGTTTCGGCCCCGGGACCTTCATTTTGCATCGGTTTTCATTCATTTTTGGCAGGTACCTCTGTTTTATCACCAGGAAGGTCACTGAAGGGTGGGAGGCCAGTAATTGTCTCAGCAACCAGTTATATCCCTCCGTCGCCCTCCGACGCCCGTTTTTCTCACTTCCGAGCCAATGTTGACCACCCTAGGGCCACCTTCTTCAACTCCAGACCCCATATTTGTGTTGTATACACCTGGGAGGACCCTAAAATCATATGGCCGGCCAGAAATTCAATTTGACCCTTTTGAACCCCTCCTAAAAATGGCTTGTTCTCTCTCTTGGTTTACAGTTGCCAATTTTTGATCACATAGTTGTGTTGAGCACACATGGGAGGCCACCAATTTGTGGTGGCCGGCCATTATTTCCAATTGACCCTTTTGACCCTTGGCCGGCCGGCCATGGGGGGTGGCCAGCCGGCCACCTGCAACCAAGATACCTGGCTCGGCCAGCTTCCTCAGTGTGGGTACATTACAGCTGTATAGCTTTTCCCCTCCAAAATCTGCATCCCGGGGGGACTTTGTTTTGGAGGGAAAACTTGATCCATTTTCCCTCCACTTTTTCCCTCCACTTCTCCCCCATCTTTGTCTACATAACAGAGCCTCCAGCTCTGTCTTTAGGGTTGGAAAAATTGCTTGGAGCTCCCCTATACTCATCTCCCTCCATTTCCCTTCAAAATCCCTAAGTCTTGCACCATTTCTTCATCACCACCAAGCACCACCACCGCTACTCCATTTCCAGCAACTTGGGGAGCTTTCCAGCAGCTAGGAAGCCTCACTTCTCAAGCCAAGAAGCAGCCAAGGCTTTGTCTTCAAGGGTGAGCACTCCTCTCCCTCTTTCTAGCTCATTTTTTGCCTCATTTTTTTAGCCTCTTTGCTTGCTGTTTTGGGCTCCGTCCATAACTGAAACTAGGCTTATTTTGAGCCATTATTTATGTTTTTTTAAGGGTTCAACACTGTTTGAGACCCCCATTTGGTACTTGCTTCAATACCCTCTTGAATGCCATAATCTTGCATGATTTTTTTGGCCCATGTATAGTCTGTTTTGAGGCATGATATAAACTTTGAGTTGGCTTATTTTGAGCCCCTCTACAACATTGTAGAAGGGCTCAACACTTTTGGGATCTCCATGTATCACTTATCATTGTACCCCCCTCCTTGGTCCCTATATTTGCATGTTTTGTTAGCTTATCTTGCTTCTATTTTTCGGCCATGATCAGTGCTGAAGTGGATATATTTTGACCGCCTTGTCATGTTTCATTAAGGGTCTTTGGTTGTTTGATGAATATTTTGTATACTTTGTGTTATAGCCTTCTTGTGGCCTTAATCTTGCATTGCATTTTGAGCATGTTTTTATACTGATTTGGGGCTTGTTATCTGCTGAAAAACATCATATTTTTGGACCCTCTTCAGTGTTGTAGAAGGGTCTTTTTCTGTTTGGGCTTTGCATCTACCACTTGCCTCATTACCTCTCTTGGCCCCCCATTTTTGCATGCTAATTTTGCCCTATTTGTACCACTGTTTGGCCATGCTTTTGAACTGTAAAAATGCTTTTTTTGGGGCTTCCTAGCTTCTGTCTTCACACTTCATGTACGAATCATACATGCATTGCATAGCTATAGGCCATTTCATGTGCTTAATTCCATGTTTCGGGACTCGTTCCTTGCATCGGGTTTCATTTCGCCATGTTTCGGGGCTGTTTTGCATGTCATTTTGCCTCTGAAATTTGCATGTTTGCATATCATATTCCAATGCCTTGCCATGTCTCATTAGAGTGGCATTCCGTGCCGTAGGTTCGGTCCTCGGTCTGCGTGCACGCGTGCACGTATTTCGAGTTGTCTCATTTTCATCTTATGGCCTCTTATGTGAGTGTGGCTGAGGCTCTCTCATGTTGGTGTAAGCCCATATTGCATTGCGTATGCCATTTCACCCATCGCATTGTGTATGCTCAGTTGTGTATCACCTCGTGTAGCGTGTATGCCATTCCATAACATTGTGTATGTTAGGATTGTATCTTAGTTGCATTTCATGCATATCATGCATATTGCATCGTGTTCGGGATAGGAGTTAGACTGGGCACGGGAAATGAGGTACGTTCCGTACTCCGAGTGACGGAACGTGTCTCAATTCCCCAGTCACCGACACTCCGGATCACCCATGATGGAGTTAGGTCTTGTTGTGTTTTCGTGTTGCATTCATTCCATATTGAATTGTGCAATTCGACTCCTCGGCCATCATGCATCGATATGCGTGATTGGTGGCACGAGGATCGAGGCATGCATACATTTGTGAAAATACATTGCTATGCCCCCTTTCCTGCTCTCTGTTGCAGCAAAATCAAGAATCAGTGGTCTTCCGAGGCTTAGCGCGCTTTTCATGAATCATTGCAAAACAGAGGCTAATTGGGGCATCCCAGTGGATTTCCGCGCAAGGCAGCCCAAACATGCATCATTCATCACCCGGAACGGAATCAAGGCAGTCCCTGGCTTGCATGCCAGTCTTTTCTTTTCTTAGTTAATTTGTAAATTAATTAGGAATTTGTATTATTTGGACTGTATTATTTGGACTATACTATTCTTTCATTCGGGGACTGTATATTCTTTTGGACCCTCTGCGCGAGGGCATAATTGTAATAAGTGTGGGTGAGTGTGATGTATGTCTTCCAACCCCACGTCTTTCTTCCCTTTTATTTACCTGCTTATGATGGTTAGATTAGGGCATATTTCAATTAGCATACAGTATGACAGCATGTTTGCATCATTCATCTGTTTTGCACGCACCGGGCTCGGCGCATCATACAAACTGCATTTGTATTTCAATTCCAAGTTGAATACATGTTAGCTGTAGCATTCCATATGCCATGTTTAGAATAGCCGAGCCTGCTATAGTTTGCATTTTTGCATGTGTTGCATTAGGCATTTCTGTATACTTAGGATCATGCATGATTTCTAATGAGCTTCTGTTTTGCTTGGAGTACTCGGTAAGTTTTTATGCTTTAGCATCCTTGCATGCGTGTGAGTGACTGCCATGAATAGCATGCTTACCATGAGGCTATGTGCTTATGTGATATAACTGCCTGAATGCCTGTGGGTGAAGGTTGGGTTATTTGAACTGGGACAATGCATTGATTGTTTGTTTTAAGCCCACTAGATAGTGGCAAAGTCATATTTTCTAAGCCCACCCGAGGGTGGCAAAACCTGCATTTTAAGCCTACCTGCGGGTAGCAAACCATCTTTCAAAAACAAACATGAAATGTCTTGTTCCAATTCAGGCGATTCAGTCTATACTTGTATGCTGTGCGCATCACATAGTAACCTAGGCTAATAACCGGAATAAGAACACACAATGTTTTCAAAACTAGATATCACGGTTAGTAGAGGCCGGTCTTTGACCGGGCGAGCAGGGTGCTAACGAAGTGACCTTCCCCAATCGTACCCAAGTTCCCGAGCCGAGGCAACTTTGGTGATGACGGACACGTGGCCTTTGGCTCCGAGTCAGGGTTTCCTAAATTTCCCCATAAAAAAATATTTAGGTGGCGACTCTGTATCTGGCAAAGCAGTCCATGTTTGGCGCTTCTTTCAAAAATCTGTTTTCTCAAAAATGATTTGCCGGATTTGGACTCTTTGGTTCAAGATTTAGAACCGTGACAATCGAGTCCTTGAACTGTAGTGAGCCCAAATGAACAGAACGGGACTTAACCCTCCCGGGGCGTTCGGGGACGTCTACAGTTTCTGGCGACTCTGCTGGGGATTTAGAAAACTTGACCTCGAACTCATGATATCTGGTTTTGACTACACTTGTGTGTTTCTTTGCATTGCATTTGCATTGGTGCGCCTAGGACACCGTGTTTGCCATCTGCTATTCCTGAACGGTTTGCCGGAGGCTTGTCTTGTCAAGGCATGACCATAAGGCTCTGACCGGTTGTGGGCTCTGCCAGTATGGGAACACAAACCCCGGTTTTACCGGAGCACCCTTTTTGACCATTCGACCTAGTGCATATTCGGATCCATAGTGACCATTCCAAACTAGGACAGGTTGCTTACCCGTATATAGGTTGTTTGAAACCGCTGCGTGCGTAGTGAAACCCTAGCTCCTGACAAAATAGGACAGGGAAACCCTACCCCAACATAGGGGTGTTTTGGCTCTCACTTATCTGTTATGTGCTTTAGAGTGCATCTCTACAGGAATGCGTGTATCAGTTTATGAGTTTGGGCATCAGGCCTGCGGGCATCAGTCAGTGTTTGAGAATCAGTTATCTGCGGGTATCAGATTCAGTTTTCGGGGAGAGTGATTCAGGGATATTGATCAGTGTTTGAGGACAGTGTGTATTCAGCTTATCAGCCGTGTGTTGTTATGCCCAGCCGTGTGTTGTGTATTTAATTTAAGCTGTTATGCTGTCCGTTTATCTGGTTATTTATTTCCTTTTCGCTTTATTTATCTTTTGCTAAGGGGCAGAGTTTTTAACACAATTGCTTCCGAACCAGTAGATACTCCCCAAGCACTTGGACGAGAGGTCGCCGACTCAATCGATCTGAGGATCTGGTTGACGGACATCCAGTGTTCCACTCCCTACCCCCAGTTGTTAGGAGAAAGCCAAGGAGGCGCAGTGTATCAAAGCAGGGATTACCGGGGCAGCGAGCTACTTTAGCAGCAAATAGTCAGGTTGGGGTTTCTGTTTCCGCCATAGAGATACACTTACCGATCAGTCAGCTGGACCAACAGAATATGGCCGGGATAGAGGAAATGATGCGTCAAATGCAGGAGAGCATGAGACAGATGCAAGAGGATGCCATCCGCCAAGCGGAATTTTCTAAACAACAGGCCACAGTCATGGCCCAACAGGCTGAGCTCATTACTAGGCTCCAGCAACAAGCCGGAACATCAACCTCACACCCAACTCCTCCTCCGTCGGGAGTCCCATTGCCCGAGCAGACACCTACTGTTCAAAATGCCCTCCCAAACACCCAAACACCCTACCCCATGCCCAAAACATTCAAGAGGACACGGGCCTTCCAACGGGGCTGGCTCCGCCCCCGCTTCCGCCTCAACTGTCCAAAACCCATACACCTGCCAGCCATCTGGACTCTCTCTTCAAGTTCGAGATAGACCATACAGCTCTGAAATTGAGCAAGCTTGAGAAGCTTTTCAAAAGTCCCAGGGGGTGAAGGCTATTCCGGATATCGAGGACGGATATACCGACGTGGCCGTGACACTTGCCCGACAG